>VDFB02258536.1:16161-364885 GCA_007258455.2 Sequoia sempervirens
CTCTACTAAGTAGGTTAAAATCTAACTAGTTTGATAGTACCTCTTTTCATACTAACAATAACTTTTTTTAAACAATGACAATTTTTTTAATGCAACATGTCACACTTGCACCAAAATATGCACACAAGTGTCACATGAACACAATGACATAATGACAAGGAAAAAAAGACAACCTCATCACTACATAAGCAAGGTGTCAAAAATATAAGACTAATTCTCAATGAAATAAGTCCCCCATGACAAAGTACAAGCAAGGGGACAACACTAATGATGATTAGTTATAAAACCCATGATCGTATTCTCTTACAACGCCACACTCATAGAATGAGGGAATCATCAACCTCCAATCCACGTCTAGACACAATTTACAACTCTAACACAAGGGAAAAACTTCACAAAGGTTGCCTAACTAGGAGTCACAAACTCTCCACTAACTAGAATGGTGACGGACCCCTTTTTGACAACCACAGACTTTCCAAGATATCTCGTCACAACATGATATCACACAAGTAGAATAATAATACAACACAACACTCCTTAACCTATGAGTAATGTTGAGAACACAAACAAGATCAACCATGAAGGCTTTTAACCTTCCCAAGTCTTCACAAGACTATGTGAACAATCTCCCTAGCCCTAGGTATGACAACTAGGCAACTTTGGATGAAGGCAAGCAAAACAAAGCAAGAGATGTCATAATATTCCAATGACAACACATAGGGACATGATCTAAACATCCCTTGTCTCCCAAGACCATGGGGAATAACTTATGTTTACAGATTTTCCCCATACAAGACCCTGAAACACATTTGAAATAAAGAGGAATGTTTTTGTACAAAGAGAAAGACATTTTACTAGGTTCTAAAGGTTTAGATGATAAAAAAATTCATCACAGGCAAGGTAAGAGGCATAAAAATTATTTTATTGTGAATTTAGGCTAGGAAAACCATTGGCTAATTGAGTTAGGAATCATTAACATTTTTGTTTTTATATGGGGAATGAGGCCACCCCAACATAGAGCCAGGTCGTTGAAACAAAGATGTCCAAATTTTAGACATGCAAACCTACAAATCAAGCCACCCCACTACTAACCAAGCCACCCCATTTGCAACAAGGCCACCAAATAAACAAGTAGACAGTTTCTAGGCAAGCTAGGTAGGTTTTGGGTGGAACATGGTTGTAGACATTGAAAAATGTCCTAAATGATATCATACACTCAAAATAGATTTACTAACATCATTTCCTCTTCAAAATCATCTTCTTTTTGCTTAATTGATTAAATTAGCCTAGCTATTTAATTAATTGCATCATTTTCGTCCATTAACCTAATTCATCAAAATCAGGTTAGTTCATCCCCCTTCATGTTAACATTTCATCCTATTAAATTAAATAAATCAAAACATTTAATTTAATTTCCTAAGTCATCTTATTTAATAAAATAACCCTAATTTATTTAGTTAAATATCATTTATGATGGAGCTCCCCAAAAATTTGCAATTTCTAAGTAGCACATGGACTTAATCAGCATATAAAGCCCTTGTCCCCATGGTTTGGATAAGGTTTTGGCTTAGAAAATCCTCTATTCTTCTAATTCCACATTGACTTTTCCTGTCGGTTTCCCATTTTCCAAGTTGTCACTTGAGCCATCATATGCGTTCAACCACCGACCCCTTTGGTTTAGAGCACCAGTCATCTAGTTTGTCACCCACTTTAATGTTTTTCCTAATGTTGGGCCAATAAATATTTTCCTAAACAACTTGAGCTTAATTCATTCATCCTCAAGGGTTAAACCACTGTTGGCCTAACAATGGCCCCTTCTTTAATGCTAACCTTGTTGTATGTGTAGGTTTAGGGATCTGTGACTGTGGGAAATAATCCTGGCCATACCCCGCTAGCTCGCAGATGTTAAATATCGGTCGATTACGTTGTGCGAGGATGGCGAGATGAGGATGTGTGTCCTTATACATATGTGAGGCCCGGTCTCCACTGTCAGGCTTATCGCCCATGGTTCCAAACTGATGGTGAAGATCGGGCGCAAGGAATAATATTTTTCGTTCCCCGCTAGCTCACGAAGAAAAGATGAACGCTCGTTAAAGGCTGCGAGAGTGGCGATATCTTGACACGTGGATTAATCCACCAGTTAGTGAAATGGGTGAGACCCGCCAAAAGGTGAGGTGTCGTCTGATTTGGATGAATGCTATTACCTAGAGATGAACGAGCAAAGAACTATTGAAATTCAAACTCAGTCAGCTCAATGTGAGTTGTTTGATCTACCATCTCATCAAAGGATCAACGACTGACATTCAAAATCAACAGATAGGCACGTGATAGCCGTTTAATTCTACAACCAACAAGCATTAATGGTATGCTCTTTGCGGGAGCGATCTAATTGATCTTCGTGTGTGTGGAGACTTAATTGTCAATAATCATGAAGCATAATATGTAGATTTCCATGCACTTGGGAAATAAATGGTGATAATATGCACGCCAATGAATTGCCACCATTTCACACGTGTGTTTTCTTTGGGAATTGATTGTTGTTATCATCACGTTGCTTGATAAATACAGGAGGAATGAATGCTAGTTTCATCATTTGCATTTAATAGTTAGTAATTTTTGAATTTGAGCTAAGTGAATAGTGTTCGATTGCAAGCTTGAGAAGCTGCCAAACATCAAAATGAGTAGGTTTGCTGCTATTAGGGTCCCAATTAGGAGTTCACAAAGGTTCAGTATGAAGATAGAGTAGGATAGTGCGATGAGCAGGAATGCAACATACCTAAACAAGCTCTGATTGCAGAGGAGAAGGTTCCTGTCAATAGACCTTTGCTTGTCCCTATCAAGTGTAGCAAAGCTATTGCACAAAAGTGTTGCCACTAGGAAGATAGGAGAAAAGGGAAAAGAGCTTGCCCTATTTGCATACAAATTTTCCAGGAGGGTAAGGTATGGACGTGGTTCATACGTGCAACATAATTCTCCAATTGCAATCACAAATAGTTCTTTAGAGAGCGCTACAGAGGCAACTCAAGTTATCAGCAGTATCTCATGATGTAGACTCCAATTGCTACCCTGAAAATGAAGGTGTTGTCAGTCACGCCAATATTTGTGCAGACTCTAAGTGGGTATGATGGCTCTCTGCCAAGAAAGGACAAGGACCAGGAAGGAGATGAAGTTTCCTCTCCTATTGTTGCCACAACGTGGAGTGGGCGCGTATACCGTGGCTCCAGTGCTGGTGTTGGTCCTGTGTAATGGAATTGCTTTCTAGGTTGTTGAATTTTTTTATGAAGATGAAATTATGTGCTAGTTGTTCTCACATTTTGGCATTGGTGAGTTTTATGTTGAATGTGGACAATTGAAGTTGGATTTTGTGATGACATAGCTAACTGTGGATGTGGGTTGATGGGTCATGTCGATGGTCAATGGCTACTTTTGGAGGTATTAGCAAATTTTGATGGTTACACATTTTTCCTCCCCTTTTGGGCAAATGATTGCAGATTGTGTTTTGGGGAGAATTTTGAAATGAAATGCAAATTATTGTGAAATGATACATTTGAATTATAACTATATTTCGAGCTAGAATCTTGTTTGCTCCTTGTGCTATAAAGGAATTCATGGCTCATTTGTAGGGGTTTTGATCTTAAGTTTTGAGTCGAGTATATGTTTGGGTAGAGAACCGAGTATAGAAAGAAATTAATGAGTAGAGCAAATGAATTGTTTTGGCTATGAGGCATGTATGTAGTGATCTTAAATGGTTTTATAGCAATGACTGATATCAAAACAAATCTATAATTCTAATGCATGTACTCTCCTTCTGTAGGTGGTTGCAATTTTTGAATGAAATATCAAGGATATCTTTATTCATCTTCAAATATTTGTTTGAATGTGTTCCTTTGTTTCCGCTTTGATTCAAGGAATAAATTAAAATGCTTAAATAGAGCCATAAATTTGTGATAATTTACAGAGGATTTCGTAAGCAATCATGTCTTAGAAACTGCAAGCCCCATGATGCAATGTATTGTGAGAGTTGTCCATTATTATCAGAATTAAATTATTTCTATATTACTGGTTGTTGTGTATGTGACTCTGATGCCCTATTTGACAAGACACTGGTCTATTTGTTAAATATTTACATCAAAAGTGTATTAATTGTTTTTCTAATCACCGATTTGAAATTAGAATGCAAATTCATTTTAAAATTCATCAATCATGAGGCATGTGTGTGAAGTATTTTGAAATAACCCTTGGTTCCTAATGAGTGGGTCACAGTTTTCTCAAAGATAAGCCAATCTTTTAGTAATTCATGTATATTTGCTCCTCATAGGAATTGATCTATGAATTAAAGTGTTCTACAATGTATGAACCAAAATGAACACAGTAGGAACACCCTCCTAGGTCCCACAAAGCCTGAAGTGTAGAAGATTTCAGTCTTTGACTGAATCTTTTCAGTTAGCCATTCATTTTAAGGGTCTTGAGTATAAGAGTTGGCTACTCTTTAGAGATTCCTTAGGTGTACTAGAAAAAACACCAACAATTCCATCTCTCCCGCATTCATTAAATCATTTAATTTAATGATTATCACTTTAATTCTTCTAATCCCCTAATTGCATCATTAAATCTTATTTAATTAGCAATTAAACTAATTTTCCTCTAAAAGGGAATATTCCCTATCTCCCTTTTTTGCACAATTAAATTTTTCTTTTAATTTGTAAAATTCCTTTTTCCTCACCCAAATGAATATTCTAAAAATAATATTCTTATTCCTCCATCATTTGAAAAAGGGATATTTTCAATTGGCTTCTTAAGCAAGTTTTAACCTTTAACCTTCTGAACAAGTCACCTTTGATCTGCGTGGCCAGGTCAAAAGTGTGTTTGTTTGAGGAAAGTGAGAACCCTTGATTAAATCCCATCATGCATTCTCATCCATTGATGAGAATCCGTGGTCCATGCCTCTCATCTCCTTAATCTTTGACCATTGATTAATCTCTTCAATCTCAACCCTCCATTTCTCATTTGCTTTCCTATAATTAGGTCACTATTTGGAGACAAATGGATCCATCTTTTTTAGAGAAAACTTATGTTGTTGAATATCATTGATCTTTTTTAGAGCAAACGTATGTTGTTGAATCTCATCCATCTTTTTCAGAGCAAACTTGTGTTGTTGAATCTCATCCATATTTTTCAGAGCAAACTTATGTTGTTGAATCTCATCCATCTTTTTTAGAGAAAACTCATGTTGTTGAATTCATATGCATTCACACTATACTTTACTCACTTTTAGCTTGTTTTAGTTTATTTCTAATTGCATAATAGCTTAAAGCATCCATTAATGGCTTCCATGCATCCATCTTAGTTTATATGTGAATTAGGGTTTTCATCTTTTAGCTTAGAATTAGCTTAGATTAGGTTAGCAATAGCACAATTAGATCATTTGTAGCATAAAATCATGTTAATTTAGCTTGCATCATGTTCATTTTTAGCATAAAATTGGTTTTCATCCATTTATCACAATGGTTTCATTGATTCTCTTCCATAGAATTGACTGAAATGGGCTCACTAATCATGGGATTGGGAAAGGGGCGCCATTTCACATCAACACGACACCAATTCCAAAATAGGATAAGTTTAAAATGGGTTAGAGTAGGAATTTAATTGTTTTATTGTTTGTAACTTTCAGTTTGTATAAATGCTTAGTTTAATCTTTTCAATTTGAATAATCTTGTTTGGTAGATGCAGGTTTATTTGGGTAAATTATGCTTCAATTCATCATGGATTAAGCGTAATCAATCCACACTAACAATCCTCATCTCAAAATGGCCACTCGAGTATAGTAACAAGCCACCTAAACATGAAATAACTCTCCTAAGTAAATTTGTACTTTGGGCTTTGTGGTTGTGACTTTCGAAGATTAATCGGTGTAAAGGGTATGAGGGATCCCCGATCCTCAACCCCAGAAAAAGGGAAGCAGTAAGAAGGTTTCACAAGTCACCAATGAGGCTTGCACTCTACATGAAGATGTTAGTCGGTAAGGAGGACATGTGAACCCCAACCACTGACAAGGTGAATGCAAAGCTAGTGTTTTCAAGTTTCGACGTTCAGTCATACTTCATAAGTTCTAACATGCATTTCATGGAAGTGGTATGAAGTATTTGAGACTCCCAACTCCAGAAAAAGTCTAATGGCATGATGGGCTTCTCAAGTTAGACTTTCAGAGATTGGGCACTTTTGTAATTACTTAGGCCCTCTTGGGCACTTTTGTAATTAGGCCCTCTTGGGTACTTTTGTAATTACTTACTATTATTATTAATATATTGTATAGGCTATTAGAATTTTGCAAAAAAAAAACACTCCTAATTAAATTTTAAGCTCAAATTAAAATGTTCCTAAGTTTATTTTACCATTACATGAAACATTGAATGCATACAAGATTACGTGTGCCTGGATCTAATTCTGAGGCACATAACAAGATACTATAACATTACCAATTAAATGGCATATACAATCCATCCCAAGAGGGGGGTCTAATCACAAAATTATTACAATTACAAGAGAACTAAAATATCCTTTACATATACAATTTACATCAAATAAACCAAATAAAAGAAAATATGGAATACTTTCTACCACATGAAGTTGTCTTCAACTCCACTACAATCCTCTGATCCTCAACGATGGTTTCCACACCACCCAATCTTGCGGAATAAAAATATACAATCCCACCATGCTAGGATATAGTCACATGGGCCACAATCACAACACTCACACCAAACACATTGGGATATGGCTTACACACACACCATGCATGAAGTATACACTCAACATACACATCATATAAAACATTCATCCAAAAATCAAAAGATGGATCAAATATAAGCCCTCATTTAGTACAACCACAAATGACATATCACATATCCATATTGGGATAACTCACCAATGTCACATCATAAATCCACATTGGGAAAATTCACCAATCCCACATCACAAACATACAAGACGCTAGGTTAATATGCTAGATTATAACTAGTAGGGAGTGTCATCACAATGCTCACCGATATGGCACATGTGGAATTTAGTACCTCTCTCATATAGACGAGAGTACTTGAACTTACAAGACCTAAGCTCCTCAAGTTGGCATGTCTTCCCAAACATCCTTAGCCTTTACAAGTACTCAAGGCATGAGAGGGGCATCCATTATCTTTGTTAATTAATTACTCATGTTTCATTAATTATCACTTGATTAGATGACTCCCCATTCATGATCAACCTATTTTCCATTTTGGTTTGGTGAAACATTAAAGTACACTCCCATACCTTCTGTAGTACATTATTCCTAGGCTCTTCACACTCACCAATGAGTGTGGCACGAAAAACAATGTACAAAATTCATTTTCATCCAAAATTCCTAACATGTTTCTACAAGAACTATTTCAATAATTCACAAAGTACACTTTCTTTCAAACATTCAAAATCATTATATTTCAATGGAAACCTTCAAATTTTCTCAATATTTAAACATACCAAAAACCAAAAAAAATCCTAAGACTCCATTAAAATTTCTTCAAAAAATAAATTTTCAAATTTCAAAAATCTGGAAATACCCTTTGGCTCTAAATATGCCCAACAACACACTTTTAAGTTCAAATCCACATTTTACACATTTCTCAAAAAATTAGGCATTATAACCCTGTATAATTGAAATTTATCAAAAAATTAACACAATAATTAATTAAGCATGAGATTCTATAAAATGAATTGCATTGGGAGGTGTCTATACTCCCCAATCCTATTCCGACCTTTTAAATTGAAAGAAAATGAGCAAAGAAGAAGAATTTAACATTATACCTCAAATTAATACAAAATTAAAACAAAGAATACCTCAAGCATGCCAAATTAATGCACATGAAAACTCCCATGCACACTCCCCTTCCAATTCCTATCCCAACGAAAAATGATCCCATCAAATTCCCTTTTTGAATGCACTCCCAATCAACAATTCAAATTTTAACCATGAGAGGGTTTTCTCCTCCAAAATTCCTCTCCAAATAAAAATTAAAAACCCCTTTTTCTATTTACCCTTTTTTGACTTTCCAATTAAAAAAATATAAAATTCATTTTCCTATTTCTTAATTTGCAAATCCCTTCATTTTCCCAAAATCCAAATACTCATTTAAATTCATTCCTAAATAACATATATCATTTAAATTTACAATTTAAATCCATATAAGAACATATTCATTTAAATTTATGAAAATCAAAGTTCAAATAGGATAACTAAATCAAGCCTAACCTAAATTTTCCAACCTAAGGAATTTCACAATTTAATTAAATACACTTAACATCATTTATATTTTCATTCTATTTTTCCTATTTCATGAAACATGGAAAATATTTTAATAACCAATATAAGAATCATTTAAATTCCTAATATTTAATTTATGAAAAGCATAGAATTTAAATCATTAATTAAATTAGATATTTACTAGTCATCTACGACACATAGGGATTCTAGAATAACTCCCAACTTGGTTTCAGGTTCATACATAGTCAAACATGACGCATACCATACTCAATTTGAGTACGATCACGGAGTAATAGGGAGGCCCGATGTGACATCTCTAAAATAGCCATCATTAGGGAACAACTTATACCTTTGTAGCTAGGTGGATAAATAACCCTATACCTGTAACCACTCAATGCACATCAAGGGTCTCTACTCAATGTATATATAGTTGAAGAACAACATAATCACCCAACAGGGTTCAATAGGATAAAGTATAAAATAGCATCGACACATCTTGTTAGTGTGGAAAAAGGTATTATCAAACTAGTTAGTCTTTAGCCTAGTTAATAGAGTCCTATTCACATTACACTTATGCTCACTTAGAGGTTATCTAGACTTTTGTCTCACCTCATGTAGACTCACCAAGTGTCTAACACTTGTCTGTAAAGTCCTACACTTGTTTCATACTTGGAGGGGTAGTCAGAGTTTGACTCCTACCTTCTCACCTCTTCATCCTTGCCTTTATAAGCAAAGATAATTGTACACTTTATAACACATTACATGCATATGATATTTTCTCATTTTGCATATGCTCATTTGTGGATTGTTTTGAGTTTGCAAGTAGATCTTGGCTACTCCGACATGCTATAATAGCAAGATTACAAATCCAATCCCTTTCTCTCTTGAATTTGTGAGGTTCATGGACATCGTCTCTTAAACACTACCTTCTAGAGAAAAATAGGTGTCATGATTGTGCTCAGAAGGGTCGAGAGATGAATTTTTATATATAACACTTATATTTTTGGTAATAGACAAATTTTAGAGGTTTCAGAGGCCCATCCATGGATGGTTGTATGGAAATCTATATGGATCTGTACAATCGTACACTTACAACATTGTACTACATCAGCAAGTTTCCTTTACCTTCATACCTTGATTCTTATGCATTTGTCTTGAAATATGTGGTCTCGACCTCTATGCAACAATTTTTTATTAATTTTTTAATTTTTTTTGCGCAAAAAGTGCAAGAATGTGTAGGGATGATATTAGTATTTAGCTTGCATAGTACCTTGCTAATGTCATCACTACATAGTCAAAACCACATGCGCCCCTTTTTGGTGGTTTTCTAGCTTTCAGATGGTGGTTTTCAATGTTTCAGGTGGTTTTGGGAAAATCAAAAAGTGGTTTCGGAATATTTCGGCCATGAAGAATATTCTAGTGTAATTATGGAATATTCCACTACTGATGTCATCATGACATCATCAATTTTCAACCCCAAGTTTGTCCCTTCATCATTGGCATGTTTTTATTTTTGGCTCAACTTTAGGAGCCTCATTCTCAAGCATATGGATGTGTTTTTGATTGATTTTTTTTTCATTTTGTGTATTTTTTTCCCTCTATCTAATGGTGTGATTTTTTTGCAATATGATGTATGGATTTTTCTTTAAATTTACATTTTTGAAGGGCACATCACACAATTCCATTTTGGAACTTCAGAGGACTCGTTTGGGTTTATACAAACACCATTTTGGGTCCCTTCTTTTGAACCTGCATGATTTTTTGAGCTCTATGCAGTGTTGATGTTAGTTTTCCATGACTATGTTTTATAATTTTAAATTTTGAGTATGTCTCCTTTGAGGTTTTGTACTCAAATCCACTTTGTGAAATTTGTAATGCACTAAAATAAAGTGTCATATCATTTTAGAGGGGTTCATGCTTTGAATAATGGGGGTTTTCATTTTTTGTTTTTGTCATTTTCTTGAGGTTTGAAAGGCATACTTGATATATGATGTCATTGTCTACCTTATGACATAAAATTGTAAGAACTAAAAACAACAAATAAGTCTGTAAATGTACTCATATAAAGTACCATAATAATTGAATGTGTTATCCTTAGGGAGGGAATTTTGTACTTACACTAAATTATAAAGTGTAATGGGGGTTGTGTAATACCTTGATTTACCATCACAACAATTGGTCCTTGTGATTATCACCCCATACATGTGTGTCTTGATGCACACCCTTTTTTAGTTTTCTTATACATGTTGAATACACAAGACAATTGAGGGGGGGTGAATCAGTTGTACCTTAAAACTTTAAAAACCCTCATACACATTCAAATCCACATTCATTCAATAAACCCTTAAATTTGTTTTGATGATTTAGCATGGAAAGCAAATAACAAAAACTGAAACACAACACCATACACAAGAGAACACCAGATTTATGTGGAAAACCCAAGATGGAAAAAAAAATGGTGAGGATTAGCTCACATTACAAGTAATAACAACACCAATTACAAGGACTCACTATCAGAAGACTCAGTGCTCAGAAAAAGAAAGGCTCGCTGTCATAATAGAAAAGAAGATAGATAAGAAAGGTTACATAGAGAACTATCTCAATGCAACAGAGAATCCATCATAATGTTGTCAACACCTTCACAACCTGATTGAAGAATTGTAGACATCTTCTCACTGCATCGAATAATCTAACACATGAAATCTCACACTACACTTCTCAAATTTGCACTCTAACACTCTGTAATTCACATCATACTTGTCTATCTCTTCTATCACATAATCCCTCAACATCACAACTCTTTTTATACCATCTTCAACCTTGAAACCTTTCTCCAAGGTTGGTTATTCACCTCAATCATGCAAGTTCAAATTAGGTTGGAACCAAAACATTCCCACGATGTAAAGGAATGAAAGAGGACCACAAAACACCTTAGCTAGGACCTAAATCCATCCTTACATGTCATGCCATGCTTCCACAAACAATTAAGCAACTATGCAAGTAGTGTAAACACCAAGATCAATCGTTACCCATGTAAACACCATTAAGATTTTAAGTACATGCTTCCTTTGATCTATCCATAACTCATAGAAAAAAAATGCCACCTAAACATGCTCTAGAACATTCCATAAACACCCTAAAATCCAACAAAATCCTTCACAACAACTTTCACCTAAAGAGTGTAAACACCCAGTACATCCAAACTACTCGATGATACACTGTAACTCAAGAGACACACTTCCTTAGCTCCAAACCACAAACAACTTCACATGAAGAAAAATACCAACATTATCAACACTCCTTCAAATCTGCAAGACCTGAAACATAACAGCGAAGAAACACGAAGTAGAAACATTTCTCCTAGACACCTCTACAATACATAACTCACACTCTAGTGAACACAACTTCTTCTGCACAATGATCCAACACACCAAATTTTGGATACAACACCTATGAACATATTTGATCAACATATCAGAAGCGCATAGGTAGATCTTTAACCTAGAAGAAATTTGTAGCAACACAACCCTACAACCCAAAACATCACTGCAACACACTGTTTCTTATTTTTTATTAAATTTTCTCAAAAGCACTTGGAAACCAAGCACCAGAGACACATCCTCATCATCTTTAGTACTTCCTCAACACAACTAAACCAACTGTAACATAGCAACTCAACCACAGCTAATAGAAGCTTATCATAGCAACACTAGAGGTTGAAACTTGTAGCTTTACTAATGACAACATAATGTAACTAATCAAATCATGGATAACATCAATTGCTCTCACAACAATCTCCCCCAATAATGATCTTCTTCCTCCTATACAATTGACACCAATGACAAAACCATTCTGCTCATACTTGCAACAATCTCCTCCTTTTTCATTGATGGCAACACATGATGTGAAAAACCATCAAATACACAATAGCTTTGAATATCAACAACTCTTCATATTGTAGAAGTTGTCAGATCCAACTTCAGAGCCCAAGAACACCTGCATGCAAGAGATTCCTGTCACATGGAAGAGAATGGAGAAAAAAGCAAGAGGGTTTTGCAACTCGAATATGAAAATGTATTATCAGAGTAAATCCAGAAAATACAATGATCAATCCTTATAAAAGGAGATTGTGCAACCCTAAAGAAACCTCTAGAGGACATTTAATAATTAATATAATTATTAAATGTCACAAAATGAAAAATAAAGGAATCTTAAGAGAGGAATAAAGTAATTTAACTAACATGATTAAATTAAACCTTTACTCTAACACATATTACTCGCCCCCCTTTCTCAATTATCTTATTACTTACTCTCCTTGAATAACTTATCTTTTTCACATGAATCTCCTCCCCCTTTTACATCAATGGAAAAGGACAACAGAACTGTATCATTTGTTCTTCCCTTTGACATCAATCAACCTTCTCACAAATATTTTGCAACAATCTTTCCTTTACTTATTTGTATACTCCACCTTAGGAGCACACACCAAACTACACCAAATCAACTACCACTACTCAAGACAACACATAACCTTCTGACTGCAACAACCAACAATGCTACTACCTACTCTCCCTAAGAGGTAGACACTGAAACAAAGAAAACTAGGTTCACGAATATGGAATGAAGGACAATAGGGTTATGATGGACCTATCTTCCTTTTTTCATTATGAAATGAGATCCCCACAAAGAACTGACTAACAACCCTTAAGTGAATCAACTCAATGTGAGAATCTTCATATTTCCTTATGCTTGAGAACAAGGGTTTCATCCTTAACAACACTTTTGGGAGAAAAACTAAAAATAGAAAATCAACCTAATTATGCTAATTCAAACTTGAAATAGCAATATAAAGCTCAATATTGACAGAAACAAAAAACTTTTGGAAGATCTGAGAAGGGTAGAGATATGTGTACCAGACACCAAAAGTCACTTTTAGGAGGCTATCAAGGACTCATTCACCCATGGGCAAATGGGTCTTTGCTTAGGGATTTTAATCAACTTTTGAGAGCCTCTAATGCTAATCTATAGCTTCTAATTTGTCCAAGTTTCAATGTCAAAAAGTTGGAAATCAGGTCTATAGGTGAGATTCCATGATTTGACAACAACTTTGACAACTTTTGCAACTTTGACAACTTTTCCAATCTTTCACTTCAAGAGGCCTTCAATCCTTCTTCAACCTAAGATCTGCAACACAAGCACAAGAGAGAAAAATTGGTTGTTTTTGGTGAATGTTCAAGGTTTTCCTTGGCCAAACCCCGTTTGGGTAATCAAACCTTGAATTGAAATAAAACATGAAAGAAGGAATGATGAATGAACAATGTTATGTTACCACTCAACAAACCCTTGGTTAAACCTTTGAATGGAGATATGCAACTTACAAGAAATGGATTCAATGGATGTAGATCTTAATGCTTGATTTGATGCTTTGAATGATTGAACTTGATCTTGAAATCTACATCACAATGTTAGCTCCAAAAACATGCATGATGCAAGAGGAATTTGACATGATGATTGGATCTTGATTGCTGCAATAAATCTCTGATAATTTTTCTTTTGAATTCCCTTGATCATGAACTTAGCTCTTGTAAATTTTCTCTTGAAATCTCATAAAATTTCTAGCATTTGAAATGATGAAATAACCTTGTATTTATAGGTATGTATCCTTAATTTCTCAAAATTCAAATATTACAAGCCGACATTGAAATATGGATTCAAGGACCTTAAAATACCACCAAAAAAATATTTTAAATTTAGGTTCAAAGGCCTATGGAGGACCCATTCTCCCTTGGGAAAATGGGTCCTAGGTCCTTATTCCTGGAACACACATTGCTCAAGGTAAAGTGTTATGTGTTGGCATTAATTATTTTTAGGTTTCCCCTTTGGAAAATGTAATTTATTAGGCTTATAGATGTAAAATAGTGCTTATTAAGGCCTAATTAAATCCAATTTAATTAGGAGGGCCCAAAAAAAGTGTGAAAATGTAAAGGGATAAAAAAAATTACACTATAGACACCACATCAGTCCAAAACAAAGAATGAATCTTGAGATCCACTGGATTGATTCATCTCTTTATGCATCTAGTTCAATGAAGGAGGGGCAATAACCCCCAACTTCTCTCAGAGATACTCAAAAGTATCCTTAGGAAGAGCCTTAGTGAATAAATTAGCCATCTGATCCTTTGTAGGCACATATTCAAGCTTTACTTCATTCTCCATAACCTTCTCTCTCAGAAAGTGACACTGAATTGAGATATGCTTTGTCCTTGAATGCATTACTAGATTCTTTGAAATATTTATTGCACTTGTATTATCATAGAATATAGAAATAGGCTCATCATACACCACTCTAATATCCTTCAATATTTTCCTCATCCATCACACCTATGTGCAACAAGATGCTATTCCAATATACTCAGCCTCTATAGTAGATAAAGAAACTAAATCTTGTTTCTTACTTAGCCATGATACCAATCTACATCCAAGAAATAATGCACCATCACTTGTACTTTTCATGTCATCTACACAACCAACCCAATCTGCATCTGTGTAAGCACTCAAAGTGAAATTAGTATCTTTTGGATACCATAAGTCATGATGTAGAGTGTCCTTCAAGTATCTAAATATCATTTTTACTCCTACAACATGTGATTCTCTAGGATCTTCTTGAAATTTAGCCACAAGACAAACTGCATGCATGATATTCAGTCTGGTATCAGTTAGGTATAGTAGTCCTCCAATCATTAATATGTACTTGCTCTAATCAACCTTAGGAGATTCATCATTCTTGCTCAACTTGCAACTAGTAACCATAGGAGTACACACCATTTTAGAATCTTCCATTCCAAACTTCTTCAACATTTCTTTGACATACTTTGATTGTGAAATGAAAATACATTTACCCATTTGATTGATTTGTAGCCCAAGGAAGAAATTTATCTCCCTAAACATAGACATCTCAAACTCATTTTGCATCTCTTCTACAAACTGCTTACACATAGCTTCATCGCCTCAAAAAATTATATCATCAACATATACAAGCACAATCAAAATTTTATCTTTTTTAACTTTAAAGTAAAGATTACTATCTGTGGTACCTTTATTAAATCTTTTTTGTATCAAATACCTATCCAACATTGCATACCAAGCTTTGGGAGCTTGATTTAATCCATATAATTCTTTCTTCAATCTGCAGACCATATCCATTTTGTCTAATAATTGAAATCCTTCTAGATGTTCTATGTATAGTTCTTCCAACTCTCCATTCAAGAAAGCAGACTTCACATCCATTTGATAAACTTTAAAATCCTTATGTGCTAAAATAAAAAAACATCCTGATAGCCTCCATTCTTTCCACCAGAGAAAATATCTCCTCAAAATCTATTCCTTCAACTTGTGAGTAGCCCTTACACACAAGTCTTTCCTTGTTTCTTACCACTTCTCCATTCTCATTTAGTTTCTTTCTAAACACCCATTTAGTTCCAATAATGTTTTTGTTTGCAGGTCTTGGGACAAGTTCACAAGTTTGATTCTTCTCAATTTGTAGTAGTTCTTCTGTCATAGCCTTTATCCAATGTTCATATTTTCATGCCTCAATTACTATTTTATGTTCAACTTCAAAAAGTAAACACAAATTTACCTCTTCTTCAGCAGATTTCCTTCTTGTCATTACACCTTGTTGTGCCCTTAGCACTCACGCCTCATTCAAAACGAGGACTCTCCCTTTCCTTCGCCTTGTTGGGTCGTTTTGTCACCGCCTCATTTTGCATGCCCCCATTTTGGTGTCCTAAGTGGTCAGAGTGCCTCCAAAGTCTCATCTTAAGTTGACCATGTTTCATCCCCTCCAAATTTGCTAAGTCTTGGGCCTTCACAGAGTTCCTTTGGCAGTTTTCCTCTACCAGCGTCCTTAGCATCCTCTGGGCCCAGCCTCTTGAGTTTCCCATCTGGGTTTCCCTATGGTGCTTTTCGTTCTAAACGGCCAAATGACTTCATCTTTCCACACCTCGGGTCTTGGTTAGTCATCCACCGTGTCTCAATACCTTTGGTGACTAAGTTCAAATTGCACTGCCTCGAGACCCTCTGGACCCGGCCTTCAAGGATGCTCCTAGCGGACTTCCATTTTTCTTTCACTGTCTCTGACGGCCATCCTCCAAGGGCTTTTCATCCCTTAGGACCAAAATCCTCGATCGCCATCCACATGAATTTGCATTGAAAAGTGACCATCCTTCACATGCCCCGACCCAATTGACCAGACTTCTTTGCCTAGAACGTCATTGTGAGTTCTCCATTTGTCGGTGGCTGTTAGTCCGCATCCTTCTAGCCACTGAGTTTTAGACCTCTTGCCACCGTCTCGGAGTTTGAACTCGCCAACCTTTCCATCTGTCGTACATGCATTTATGGAGGTGTATTAAATGAGTCTAGGAGTATAAATAGTAAGATTGACCTATCATTTTCATAATTTCAGGTTAGCCAGAAAAAAAATTTTAGAGTTGCTATAGAGACGCAGTGCCTTCGACATTTGTTGCCACCGCGCTCGTCGCCTGCATCAATCGATTCTTCAGGGGTTTAACAACTTGCTTCGTCGGGTTCTCGAGGTATGCCCATCATCCGCCCTCCCACAATGTTTTTTTGATGATTGCGCATTAAATAATGGATAAGCAGGGGAGAAATATGTATTCATTAGGAAGAGGGGATGAATATCTAAAAAACCCACATTATAGAATTGCAAGAAACCTTCCAAAATTTCCCTAGAATTGAATATGGAACCCTATCCGCTTGATGTCGTTCTTTCGTAGGGAACTGGCGCCATCTAAACCTGAGGCTCTCCTTTTCTGCTGAGCAAAACCTTAAACTGAAAACATTGAAATGACGAAAAAATGTTTCTCCAAGTCTAAGCCCCCGGATTTCCTTGTCTTATTTGCCGTCGGGGCTTACAAAATTAACTTATGGCCTCCCTTCATGCCTCGTGGGCCCGCTCCCACAAGATTTTGTCCCTAAGATAACACGTGGCTTTCACCACATCCAAATGACATATCTGCCTCATCCACCCGTGCCCCAGGCACCATAGTATCGTTCGCCGCAAGAGTTAAATGAGCAAAGTGCCATATCCATAACCATTCGTGGGTCCCAAACCGCAGAGTTTTATTCGTGAACTTCTGCATGGATGTCACCGTTCCAAATGGGAAAATGACCTCTGCTTTATGCCTCCCACATTTCCACGTACCCTAACGCCACTTGAGCACTGAATGATTAAAATTTAAGTGTAAGCTTCCATCGGACCTCCTTCCTCAGGTTTCTGTCGTTGAGATTTTGTCTCATCTCAGCTATTGTGAAAGGGAAAAATGAGCCTATCTTTCTGACTCTTAGAGCCTGATGCCCCAGTCGCTCGAAACTTAATGAAGGAAACCCAAAGGAAAACAAGATGTTGATTATGGTCCGTCGGGTCGCTCCCACTAGATTTCCATTCAGCATTCGTCATTCCAAACGACCATCGTCAAACAACTTCCCGACCTTTGAGACTCGAGCACTTAAAAGATTAAGAGGTTATGTCGATCGCCTTTCAGACTTGCGGGTCCCAGACCCTAGAATTTTGTCCTCAAAATTTTGTTCCAGCCTAGCCATTTCAAACGGCGAACCTTAGACAATTTTCCCACCTCACACCTCTGGGTGCTCCAAATATGATTCAAATGACCTCTAATCTAGAAATGAGCCTTGACCCATGTGCTCAAATTGAGCCCTCCTTTGCATAAATCTTTCAAATCATCCAAATTTGAAGCTAGGACAAACCACATAGATTTCCCTACCTTGTTCACCCTTCACAACAACAATCCTACCAGGGAAGTTCAGCCCCTTGGGATGGGTTCACCAAATTCCCTCTAGTTGACTGATAGCGACATCTTGAAGTAAATGTTTGATTTCATGAATGATGTGTTATCTAATTGGACTTCATACGATAGGGATTTTGGCTAGCATTGGCGTCTTCATGCTTAATTGTGCTCATCATGCCTTTGTTTACAGGATATATGGAATAGGGTGTAGGATCTTCGGGGGCAGCCGGAGAAAAGGACAAACAAAAGAAATTGGGCAGAGCTCCTCATGGGAAAGATGATAAGGACCAAATGAAGTACCACTTCCAGGGGGATTCATTGCACTCAAAGGTCATTACAGTCTGGAAAGAAATCACAGATACCAATATCAGTCACATCGATATTGACGAATTCAAACAGAGGGTCAGAGTCAACCCAACCACAAACAATGCCCGGCTGATCAAACAAAGTGGAATTGCCAAGGCTGCAGGCTTTCCTCCCTCGCTTGTAGCTCCTGAACTAGTCATGGCTTGTAGGCAAGCATATCAACCTGAGACCCATACAATAGTAGATAGGGATGGGAACATTCTAACCGACATGTCTCCCTAGGCAATAACGAAGACTTTCCACATCCCCACCTTCGGAGTAATGGAGATCCCTACTATCTTAGACTGCAAGGCAATGTGGGATGCAGATCTCGTTAGATGCAATAATCTCATCAACCAATATTGGTTAAAGGAGAAAAGGGGCAGCCCTGCAAAAGTTCCCCAAGAACTCTGCCGTAGCGATTTATTTGAAGATTATCATGACTTGGTAACTCTGCTAAGCCGAGTGATGGGTTTTCCTATTGCTGCATAATTCCAAGAGTGGATGGTTTACTTTGTTGAGAAAAAATTTCATGGAAAGGAGGATGATACCATGTAGACTACATTCTACTAGGGAGAGTTAATCAATGATTGCTTCCATCAGTAGTTCATGAATGTTAAAAAGACCTCCAAGTTCTATATGACGTCCTATCTGGTCTATTCATTGGTTGAGTGGAGGTAGTCTAGTGGATTGTTCAGGGCTCCAAATGAAGAATCTAGTTGGGAATTAAAGGTTTATGATAGATACCCTTAGTTGCAGTTTAGAAATTTTAAGAGGGACTACTGCAGGGTGAAAGATGCTTTCGTAGGTCACATTCTCAGGTTGCTTGGAGGCCATTTTGAAAGGCATGTCTCCCATAGTGCTCGGGCGCTCCTCAAACAATATGCCTTTCTATTCATTCAATACCCCAAATTCACATACATTCACGCCCAAGGCTACACAGAAAGGCCGAACAAGTTGCCTCGGTATCCTAATGACCAGATTATATTATTGGAACTCTCACGGTAGCTATGGCACGTACATACTCTCCTCAGTAGCAGGAATTTGGTGGGAATCCCTTATCCTATTTCTTTTGGCCAAGGGATGTACAAGTTGCAAACCTCTCAATGTGTCAGAAATTCAGAGAAGGAGCTGGTTGAATATCATTTCCAGCTTCATACCGCCCGTCCACGAATGGACCCTTATGGGAATATACAGAAAGCACTTGGACCCAACTATGCCCATCTACATCATGTTGAAGATTTTTGAGAAAATTTCCAAGATGATAAGGAGGTGCGCATGAGACACTACATGCGGATGACTGCCTACTTCATAAAAAGGGTGAACTTGTTACATGTACTTGATCAAGTCGAGGAAGATGAAAGGACAATTATGGATCCTAGGTACAATGCAGTCGCTAACTTGTCACTGCCTTCAATAGACTGGGACGAGCAAGAGGTTGATGACCTCGATATCATAACTAAACCAATTGAGGCTCATACCAAAGAATGGGTCAATGGAAAATAGCCTTACTAAAGCAACAAGGGGCCGTCCTAACCTATGAAGGATTCAAAAGTAAGCCTAGTGCAACAGATGATGGAGGTGCTATAGCCTCAATAGGAGAAACATCCAAGTCTCCTCCACACACTCGCTCCAGAAAAAGAAAAGAATCTGAGGAGCAACAACTGAATCCTAAGGTGTATGCAAGAAAGGTTGTGGAAGGAAAACCTTCCAAGAAACATAAAAGGTTAGGCAATATTGCTATAGTGCCTATCATTCAGGACCCGCTCCATGAAGGGGAAGAAATGGAAGTAGATCAACCCAAGTCTCCACCGGCCACCTCCATCATTGTTGCCCCTCCACCATTATCTCAAGCTATGGTGGCTACCTCCCTACCCGTAGTGGACATTGTTGTCCACCTTGCGTCTTCTTCACCAACTAGGCCAATTGTGGTAGTTCATTCCTCCTATGCCACCACTTCTCCACTTTCCTCCACCTCCATGTCTCCCACCACATCACTTCAGTTGATTGCGGCGACAATGCCAATACCAACACTTACACTGCCTGAGGCATTGTCATGACATATGCACAATGTTCCCTCTAAGATCTCCCAGGTATTGATGAATCCCACCATCCAAGCTGCCTTAGCACAGGTTATTTCTAGTGTTCCTGTCCTAAAGCCTCTGACTGAACCACCTGCAATGGAAGCCACAATGGAAATCCCCGAGGAGCTAGAACGACAAGAGAAGGAAGCAACAAAAGCATTAGAGGAGGAAGCAGATGAATACCACAAACATCCAGAGTACCAACACTTGCAAATCGACAAAGTGGTTCATGAAGAAGAAGAGACAGGATCTTCTAAAAGCAGAGATGAAGAAGAAGACATCAGCGTCAAATTAATTGCGCAAGCTTTCGACCTTGACCTTTAGGAATAACTCTCTCGGCAATTAAAGAACGTTGGAGAAGAAATAGAAAGACCACCTTGCAGAGAAAGAAGACAAGAAGATGATAAGACAAAGGAAAACATGGAACCTCCAACATGTGAACAACAAGAAGAAAGCCCCAAGCATGACGAGGAGATGCTTCTCTCTGAGGGGCAGGAAGAACAGGATAGAAAAGAGCATGAAAATATGTCACCTCCACATAAGGAAGAGGAGAATATAGAAGATCAGCCTGAAAAAGAGATCCAAGCTGATAAGAGCCCTGAAATAGAGCAGCCCGATGAGCACGGGCATCAAGATGAACTTGATGAAGAAAATGAGGAAGAGAAGAAAGTCCCAAAGAACGCCTAACCAAGTGCCTAACATTCACCCGGGACTCCGATGAAGAGGAGAGAGAGGACATTAGGGTGGAGAAGGAAATATCCAAAGAAAAAGAAATTGAAGTCATAAGGGATGGAGAAAAAGATGACAGTGACTCACCCAAAGGAAAGGCTCAAATGCCTAAATGGCTAGAAAAATAGCTTGAGAAGAAGGTCCCTACCTCGAGTGATCCAAGAGTGAGACTAGAGGCTATCCTAGCCAGAGCGCAAATCACTACCAAGAGGGAGAAGAAGCCCAAAATTAGATCCAAGGTGACGATGGATGCTTTAGGATCAAGGACCGTGCAATTAGCCACGCCAGTGGTGGGTGAAGAAGGGATAAGCTATAATGTTTCCACCATTTATTTGGGAATAGCTACTAGAGAGCAGAAGGTGGATCACCTCTGAGAATCTGTTACCACAGTGGTGCATCTAATTCAGTAGGATAAGGTTTCAAAAGAAGAGCTTAAGGTGCAGGTAGCTAATTTGACAGCTTACATCCAATGGTCTTCAACAGAGGAAATTCCTACCACATCTTTGGCCCTACTGCAGTTGTTGTCAAAGGAGTAAATAGACAAGCTCGAGAAGAGAAAGAACTTGGATAAGACGATGGAGAGTTGGTTTTGGCAAGTCTTGTACGTAGGAAACATGGGCATCGGTCGTGCTATTAGGATGGCAAACAAGTTCTTGGATCTGCAACAGTCTCTTGAGGGTACGAGGAAACTTTGCACTAACTTCCCAAGGAGATACAAATCCACTTACCCAAAGATTGAGGCTATTCTCAAACTGCCAAGCGCAACTTGGGAAAAGGAGCTTGCATTTAAGAAGGATGACCATTGGCTGGTGAGTGTCTGGAAACATGATTTCGTGAACCAAAAGGGGAGGTTGGGGAAAGTGCTTGACAAAGTAGATTCAAACATTGAATGGGCTAAAGAAATTAGAGTTGATTACGTCTAATACTTGAAGCTAATGACATGGTATGATATGCTTGTCGTATAGATGGACCCGGAGAAAATAAAGTCCCACTTCTAGAAAAGGATGGAGGATAGGATGTCAAATGAAATTACCACTGATTTCATGAGCTTTTCTTCTTGAGCCTTCACCCAGTCATAGCTGTTCCAAGATCACACTGCCAAGTATGATGAAGATTGGGAAAAGCTCATCGAACAATCCCAAGAATGGAGTTATCAAGTGTTGTGATATGAAATCATTGATGTTGATAAGCTCCAACAGCTAATTCTAAAGTTCCTACAGTATCCAGCTTTGAAGAAGCAAGAAGGAAACCCTATTATTGGTGAAGAATTCCTAACAGATTAGCTACAATAAAAGGGAAATCAGCTAGAAGACAAAATGCTACAGTGTTGTCACAAAAGACAAAATAGGGATAGGGACAAAGTTGTATTTTAAATTGTAATATATTGGGGGGTAGGTAGAACCCTAGTTTGTAGTGAATCTTGGCCACACAATGCAAGTTAATCTTGGCCATTCATTCTACCTTTTGGGCAATATAAATAGGGGGTCTCCTCTCATTTTCAAGAGAGAGTTGAGTTGTTGTAATGACATGCTGCAGAAATTTTAATGGAAATACATTGACTTTGGTGCATTTTCTGAGTTTCCCTACATGTTTCATGATTCAATCTCCCATAGTTAAATTTTTTAGTTAGATTTACATTATTTTTCTAGTTAGTTTTAGACTACTTTGATAGATTTGGTGATGTTGTTCAGTCATTATAGAAATTTCTACTGTGTAGACGCCTTCTTAGTCCATATTTTTTGTTGTTTGCTACTAGTAGATGGTTGTGTAAAGTTAGTCTGGACTTAAATTTCAAGCTACTTTAAATATTCATCTTTGTTCATGCATGTATATGGTGGATGGATAATGAAATATCTGCAAACCTTAGAAGATAGCACAAATTTCATGAGACTGTGATTTTTTTGGTTAAGTGAAACCTTGTTTAAAGGAAGTTGTCTATAGTAGAACATCCATAATCATTGTTAATAATTAGTTGCAGATCCAAGAAATTCTCCTCTTCCCTGCTCTTTTTCCTTCTTTTTTTTAGAAATAGCCTAAGCTAAGGTTCATTGCACATTGCAAAGCTAAAACTTAAGAAAACATTGGAGTTTTGAATTGTTGTTCGAACCTACAACAAAGTGCACATCAGCTTCCATCCTAGAAACTTCAATTCACAAGATCAAATTCATTCAATCCAACTACGTAATTCTACCCTGTGATTAGCAGTAAAATCACATCAAACATCAATTGAGGAATTCCCTGCAAGTCATGACCTAACACCTGAGAGACCTTGGGGTGATTTTAAGCAACTTGTTGTTGGAAGTCTCCTTTCAAGAGAGGTAGTGCACTTACGCACTACCTTTTTTGAGAAAATGTGCAAAACATCACATCAATAGAACTGGCACTAGAAGGAGGGCCTTGTGAAGTTGGATCGAATTGGATCATTCTCCCTTGAAAGGTTTCAAAGGATTCTAAGGTCTACACCAAACAAAGGAGAAATCCAAGAGTTGCAGCCCCCCACAAGGGCTAAATGAACTAAGGGAGGAGACTTCGCTTCTTCTTCTTCCTCCATCACCTCCACTTCCCTTCCACCTTCACCTTCCTTCGTTGCTCATCCGACATCCACCCATCTGCTTCAAACTACCATCGGACCTCATCCTTCCAGTAGCCTAGAAGTTGTCCCTCTCCCAGTTGTCCCTATCCAGGGCGCAGTCCAAACAGTCATTGCCCAAGCACAGTCCCAGGTTGTTGTCTTATAGTAGGTGTAGCCCCAGACTACTGTTGCTCAACAACAAATGTTACCTCCACCGCCACTCATGGCGTGGTTAGCCCAAAACCCCTCTTCGTTGCACTTGAATGCTTATCATGACATGCCCAAAAATCCTAAGAGCTTCTGCATGAAGTTTAATCCTCACGATCCATAGAGGACGGCAGAGGAACACATTAAGATATTAGAAATATCAATTAAGGATATGTAGATTGATCATGAAGATGTCGCATGTCACCTCTTTCCATACTCACTGGGGGAGGAAGCTTTCTATTGGTATATCAATTTGCCGAGGGGGTCCATTACTACATGGGACCTCATGAAGGATGCTTTCCTATAGAAATATAAGATTTTGATTAGTCCTTTAGAGCTATACCAACAGTTCATGTCCGTCCGAAGAGAAATTAATGAACTAATCGGATCCTTCAATGATCGCTTCCATCGCGCCTTTATGAGGCTTCAAGATCCGTATGTGCACAACGATGTTGTGGCCCTTCCCGTCTATTATGAAGCATTAGATAATCTTATGTCAACATTGGTAAAAAGGATGCGCCTGTCGCTCACCATGCTAGTGACTACTTATGCAAAGGTTGTTGTCGCCAATGCTGACTTGGGGTAGAACATCTCTGGTCCGCTGCCCTCTTTGGGTCTTGTTGCTCTTCCAATGTATATTCAAGGGCTTAACCAAGCATTCGCTCATCAGACACCTCTTATGAACTAGGTGCCCCAACTTCCCATCATCTCGCACGTCCCACACCTTGGACAGTCGATGAATCATGCGCCTCTCGTGCCTTCTTACTTGCAGCCTCAGCAATAGTAGACCTATCCTCAAGCTCCCCAACAACAATAGATGTACTCTTAGCAGCCGCAAGCACCATTATACCCATCGGGACCAGAATTCCCTCTAGCACATTAGAACCAGCTGGTGGCCCTGCCTATCTTTCTCCAAAATCAAGCAGCACAACCAAGCAACACTGAGAAAGACAAACTGGAAGAGTTGACTGAGATGATAAAGAAAATGTCCACATAAATGATGCACCTGAGAAATCAAAATAATCAACTATAGGCCTCCCAACATAGCATCCAGGCTAACCTTAATCGGGATAGCAGAGATAACAGAGATGGTAGGGATAACTGTGAAGCCAACACCTCTTCTGTGAAAAATTATGACAAAGGGAAGAATTCAAATCAAAACTTTGAGAGGATACCTTCTTAGAGGCAGAACCACACGTGGAATATGAGACCCAACAATGGAGGTGTCCCTACTCCCCTGTACCAACCTGTTAGCAATGAAAAGATGACTAGTGGAGTGTATCTCGTAGAGGCCTCTCTATGCGAATGGTGCCAGATTCACAAGACAAGCAGACACTCCGAGTTGGATTGTCATGAATTCAAGATAGCCGCTGAAATATTCCAAATGGAGGTCCAAAATGTTGTTGATAGTGCTAGTTGCAGGGACATCATCTCAACTGAGCCCTATGACTCTTCCTACCTCGTGGTCAATCAAGCTCCCTTCCTGCGGAGTGACCGCAACGAGCCTGAGATCGAGGTCACACCCATCAAGAATGAAGAAGTGCAAGGGGTAAGTAACGAAGAAACCTTGTCCCAGCTTTTCGATTCAGTAGACAATGGTCCAGCAGAGGAGGAAGAACCGCATGTAGACGAAGTTCACATGTTCAACCAAAGAACAACTCCCTACCTCCTTAGGAATAGGCAAGCAGGTGGACCTTTTACAACTTCTATCCCACCAAATAATTTTAGTACCCCGCATAATCCAAATGCTAGCAATAATCTTGGGCTTTCCCATGTGCCCACCTAATAATTCAACAGAAATAGGTCACAAAATAAGCCTCAAAACCAATCACAAAACCAGTCAAGTCAAACAAAAGCCCAACCTTCTAGCTCTACCATAGGCTGAGCCTTTGACTCCGAGATTGAACAAATGTGTGAATATGTAATAGAAGAATTCAAGAAGGTAAAAATTAGTCTATCTACCTTCGAACTACTCAAAGTCCCTGTTGTAAGGCATGCCTTCTTTAGGGTAATTAATGGAAACCCATCCTCCAAGGCAACTTAGGAAGACCAACCAAGAGGGTCACCATTGTAGAACGTAGGCAGAAACCTGTGATTCAAGACATCATAGGGAAAAGGAAGAATGTTCCTTTAAATCAGTCTACAAGTAAACAGACATCAAAAGAGCCAAACCAGAATAATAGGCAGATCTCCAAGGATCAGTCACCCGAATAAACCAAGGATAGGATTGGTGATAAAAAAATCTCAAGTAGCCTAAGTGGACACGCCTATGGGTTTCTTCCAAGGGAAATTAGAAACACCACCCTTCCTTACTACCATCCAAATATTCAGGAAAAATCTACACAATTATCTGATTGACTCTGGAGCATCGGCCAACGTCATGCCCCTGGCTATATGCAAATCCCTTGGGATTACTCCCACACCTTCAAATAAAAATGTGACTCAATTGAACAAAACTGAGGTAAATATCGTGGGAGAGATGAATAGGATCCCAATGTAGATTGTCCTAGACCCGAGGGTGCAACAGGTCATTGACATCCAAGTTGTGGATATCCCCGATGTGTATGGAATCATCTTGGGACAAGACTTCACCTGCGCCTTGAATGGATATGCTGCCACATATTTTTTGCACATGTGGCTTCCATGGAAAGGACTACCCAATCAAATCCCCATCGATCGAGAGACACGCATGAAGTTCATGATCACTGAATATAACAACCTAAATGAGGTGTTATTTAATGAAACTGAGTTGGGGAATTATTGTCCCTTTGCTTATCAAGAAGAGGCAGAGATTCAAGAAGAAGGGATGGTGGCCGAGGTCCTACTAGTGCAATGAAACCCTCCAATTGAACTAACCCATACACCTTAGAGCATGGAGATGCTAGTAGAAGTTGATGATGAAGAAACCCCTGAGGATAACACTTTGGGATTGTTGGATGGATTCTAGGATTTTATAGAGAAGTGCATACAAAATCAACTCAACCTAGGGGCCAAAATGAATTTCTAGGAGCTCTTGCTCCCAAATTGGTGTAGGGTACATGATGCTGCTCATTCTGAGTTCAAGTACTATTTGTGCCAAACAGTGGTAGAACACGTCAAGAGATTAGCCACTCCCAAGAAGGAAATGCCATCAAAGCAGCCTGCCCTCCACCATACCAAGCCACTACCTGCTTTGGAAGTCATAAATGACAACTCGTAGCCTAAAGGAAATAATCACCTCAATGGCCCGACGTCAAAGAGCCTTCCAAATTCTCGACATTACGCTTTGATCGATCCAAGTCCAAGCAAGGAGCCGGTGTCGGGTTTGATATAATCAGCCCTACGGGTAAGACTTATTTTGCTGCCCATAGACTTCAATTCTATTGTACTAATAATGTAGCGGAATATGAAGCTTTAGTCCATGGTCTTTTGATGGCCTTGAAGAAAAATGTTAAAATGCTGCAATTTTTCGGTGATTCTGAGCTGGTAGTCAAACAAGTTAGGAAGATGTACTCCTGTCACGATAGAAGATTGGAAAACTATAGGCATAGGGTTTGGGATCTCCTAGAAGGGCTAGATGCATTCAATATATAGTTGATCCCTCGCACTCAAAACCATATGACTAATGCTTTGGCTCAGGTGGTTGACACGTTGCAACCCCTATCCTTATCAGGCCTTAAAAAATTTACTGTTGAGCTTACTTCTACACCATCTATTCCAGATAATGTCACTCACTTTCAAGTATTCAATGATGATAAGCACATCCTCAAGTTCATCATGAGCTTTGATGTCTTTTCCACCTAAATAATAGACGAAGCTAACCTAGAAGAAGCCGAATTGGACATAGGAGTAATCAACCTTAAAACCAACACAATTCCTAGAGGTATGGTTCAGTTCGAATGTATTTTTGACTTGGATCATATTAGAGATAAGGATCAGCATTCCAAGAAGGATGCCATAAGCAACCAATGTGACACTCACAACCTCAAAATTGTCGAGGAAATAAAAAATGTTTTTATTGGCAAGGTGTGCACGCTTGAAGAAAAGAAAGGGATTGTGGATGCTTTATGGAAGTATCATGATGTGGTGGCATGGATCTATGAAGACCTTAAGACTTATGACACCTCCATCATCATGCACACCATCCCTCTCAAGACAGAAGTGTGCCCATTCCGCCAATGGCAACATCCTATCAATGCCTTGCTAGAACCCATCATTTACAAAGAGGTGCAGAAATTGCTTCCAGCAAGGATTATCTTCCCAGCTAGGCATTCCAAATGGGTGGACAACTTGGTCTCGATCAGGAAAAAGAATGGAGAAATTAGATTGTGTGTTGAATTCCACAATTTGAACAGAGCTTCAGAGAAGGACAACTATCCAGTGCCTTCATTGGATGAGGTGTTGCAAGTCGTCAATGGCTCACAAATGATGTATTTTCTTGATGGGTACTTCAGATACAACCAAGTTATGGTGCAGTATGAGGATCGCCATAAGACGGCCTTCACCACTAAGTGGGGAACCTTTTCCTACAGAAAATTCCCTTTGGGCTCATCAATGCTGGTGCCACCTTCCAACGTGCTATGGACATTGCCTTCAAAGACTTGATTGGGAAGTGCATAATCATCTATATGGATGATTTAATTGTATTTTCAAAGAAGCATAATGATCACGTCTCTGATTTATGCAAGGTATTTCAGAGGTGTCGAGAGTTTGGGGTTTCCCTTAACCCAAAGAAGTGCATTTTTGGAGTGACAGAGTAGATTGCTTGGACACATCATTTCAGAGCAAGGAATCTCCATAGACCCTGAACGCATCCAATCTTTGCTAAAGATTCCACCACCAGGTAGCAAGAAGGAATTGAAGTCTTTCTTCGGAAAGATCAACTTCGTGAGGAAGTTCATCACGGGCTTTGTTGAGATTGTCAAGCCGCTCAATGCCATGTTAAAATAAGATGCCAAGATCAAGTGGACTCTCAAAGCCAAGCAAGCATTTTAGGAAATTAAATGAGCCATTATTGAGGCACTCTACATCTATTCATTTGCTTCAAAGCATTCCTGTGACAACATTCTGACTCAGAAAGATGATGAAGGGAATGAGCACCCAATCACCTTCATGAGTGCTCCTTTGAAAGATGTTGAATTACACTACCACAACATAGAAAAGTAAGCATATGCCCTCGTTAGGGGAGTGAAAAAAATTAGGCACTACATCCTACGTAATAAAGTGTTCGCCATTGTCCCTGATCCAACCGTGAAGACACTACTCATGCAAAATGAGTTAGGTGAACAAAGAGCCAAATAGGTCACGTTGCTACAAGAATACGATATGGAAATCCAAACAATGATATTGGTGAGAGGACAAGCACTTACCTGAACAATTGCTGAGGAAGTCGCTAATGCAGGTCCTAAACTCATTGTGCAGGAATACCAGCTTGAAGATGTTTCCCCAGGAAAATGGTACAAGGATGTCATTTATTATGTGTTGAATCACAAGTGCCCACCTCACCTACAGGGAGTTCAAAAATGTGCTCTTAGGTTGAAAAGGAATAGTTTCATGTTGCAAGGATCCATTTTATACAAGATAAATCATGAAGGTATCTACTTAAGATACCTTGGCAAAGAAGTAGATCGAGTCCTGAAGGAGTTCCATGACCAGTTTGGTATTGGTCACGGATCTGGAGCTTCCATCGCACATCAAATATTAAGAACAGGATATTATTGGCTGACGGTCTTCAAGGATGCTCATAGTCATGTTTGCTCATGTCACACATGCCAAACCGCTGCTACCAAAGAAAAGAATGTTGTTGTACTACTGCAACATGTTCTAGAGGTGAGACCATTTGCATAATGGGGTCTCGATTTCATTGGTCTGGTAAGCCCTCCATCATCTGCGGGACATAGGTACATTCTTACTACTACTGATTATTGCACTAGATGGACAAAGGCAATTGCATGTAGGCAATGCACAACTGAAGTAGTTACATTTTTTTTGGAAAGTTTCATTTTAAATCATTTTCGTTGTCCTTATTCATTAGTGTGTGATAATGGACCTTCATTTGCTTCATTAAAATTTGTTGGTTGGGCTTTTGATTATGGAATCACCCTTAAATTTTAATCTAATTACTACCCTCAAGGCAATGGCCTTGCTGAATCCACAAATAAGAACTTGGTCACCATGATCAAGAAACTGCTTGATAGGAATCCCAAGGATTGGCATACCCAGCTTTGTTTTTCCCTTTGGGCAGATCATACTCGCCAAAAGGATACCCTTGGTGATTCCCCCTTTCACCTCGTCTACGGCTTAGAGCCCATATTTCCTATCCACCTGAAAATCCCTACCCTCCAGTTTATCGACTTTTATGAAGGGGGAGATGTAGAGAAGCTCGGTTAGCTGACCTCTTGCATTTAGAAGAAGTCTGAGACCATGCCATAGAAAGTTTTGCTAAACGAAGGCGAGTCAAGCGTTGGTTCGACCGTCAAGTCAAAATCAAGGCCTTCAGAATTGCAAATTTAGTCTTGTACTGGGACAAGGCCCATGAAAAGAAAGGGGGACATAAAAAATTTGCAAGCTTTGGCTTGGCCCCTTTCAGAGAAAATTCTGGGAACACCTAAAGACCTTAACTAGTGAAGACGTCCTGTTGCTGGTCAACGGGCAGCACCTAAAGCATTATTTCCAAGCCTAAGCTCGTTTGAGCTGCTCTTTGTAAATATTTGTATATAGGTTAGAGTAGGTTGCCTTTCGGTTTGCTTGTGTTTCTCTATTTCACGTTGCTCTGTTTTGCATGTCTCTCAGTTATTTTGATGTGAAGAGGGTGTCCTCTATTCTACTACGGTGGTCATGCTCGTTTAACGAACGATGCACTTTGTTGTCCATCCTTAGTGTTCTTTGGCTAAACACTCATTCTCGACTATTGGTCCCTAAAAGCTGCCTAGGAGTGATTTCCTCATTTGAACTCTACCTTAGAAATCAACCCTTGGTTGAATCCTTTTACATACATCTCAGATATTGCATAAAACGCATGTTAATTATTTCCAAAAGGTTGTACAATGGCTGCTATGATATCCTGGTAAGTGAAAAATCTTGAGTCCACTCTAGTGACCACTGTGGTTCTCAAACCCATCGTAGGCTTCAGTGCTTACACGGTTGAGCAAAAGATAAGTGAAAAAAGAAACATCAAAAGAAAGAGATAAAGAAAGGAAAATTCTACAATCAAACAACTGTATGGGTGTGCGGATAACTCTATCAGGGCTATGGATGCCTGGCTGGAAGTAGAGCAATATCCATGAGGTCACAGTGACAACTCTGTCAGGGCTATGGATGTCTGATTGGCAGCGGGGTAATGTCCAGGTTACTTTTGGTGTTAGACGGTTTATGTAGGTTGGTCGATTGGATTAGTTGCCACTTGTCACAGTTTCTACAAAAAGGAACAAATTCACTACACACACACACTTCAGAGATGTCTTGTAGATAGACCCAACTAAGCACCCTGTTCTCTTAGTTCACTCTTGGAAGTTGGCCCCTAGTCTGCAAAACCAGGGAGTCTGGGTCCTGAATGAATACTTATCCTTAGAATGCTCGGGAGAGTTTCCCAACAGAGTCACCATTTGATGTGCCCTTAGCACACATGCCCCGTTTAGAACGGGGACCCTCTCTTTCCTTCACCTTGCCAGGTCATTTTGTCACCGCCTCATTTTAAGTGCCCCTGTTTTGGTGTTCTAAGTGGTCAGAGTGACTCCAAAGTCTCATCTTAAGTTGACCATGTTTCATCCCCTCCAAATTTGCTAAGTCCTAGGTCTTCACGGAATTCCTTTGGCAGTTTTCCTCTGCCAGCATCCTTGGCATCCTCTAGGCTTGGCGTCTCAGGTTTCCCTGTGGTGCTTACTGTTCCAAATGGTCAAATGACTTCATCTTTTCACACCTCGGATCCTGGTTAGTCATCTATCGTGTCTCAATGCTTTGGTGACTAAGTTCAAATTGCACTACCTTGAGACCCTCCGGACTTGGCCTTCTAGGATGCTCCTACCAGACTTTCATTTTTCTTTCGTCATCTTTAACGACCATCCTCCAAGGGCTTTCCGTCCCTTGAGACTCAGATCCTCGATCATAGTCCACGTGAATTGCATTGAAAATTGACCATCCTTCATGTGTCTCGGGCCTAGTTGACCAGACTTCTTTGCCCAAAACGCCATTGCGAGTTCTTTGTTTTTCGACAGTCGTTAGTCTACGTCCTTTCGACCATCGGGTTCTGGACCTCCCGCCACCGTCTCGGAGTTTAAACTCACCACCTTTGCCATCCGTCGTACATGCATTTATGGAGGTGTATTAAATGAGTTTAGGAGTATAAATAGTAAGCTCAACCTATCATTTTCATAATGTCAGATTATCCAAAAGAGAATTTAGAGCTGCCAGAGAGACCTAGTGCCTTCGCCATACACCGCCACCGCGCACGTCGCCTGCATCAACCGATTCTTCAGGGGTTTAACAACTTGCTTCATCAGGTTCTTGAAGTATGCTTGTCATCCATCCTCCCGCATTATTTTTTTGATGATTTCACATTAAATAATGAATAAGTGAGGGAGAAATATATATTCATTAGGAAGAGGGGATGAACATCTAAAAAACCCACATTATAGAATTGTAAGAAACCTTCCAAAATTGCCCTAGAATCGAATTTGGAACCCTATCAGCTTGACGCCATTCTTCCGTAGGGCACTCATGCCATCTGGGCTCGAGGCTCTCCTTTTCCGCTGAGCAAAACCTTAAACTCAAAACATTGAAACGACGAAAAAATGTTTCTCTGGGTCCGAGCCCCCGAATTTCCTTGCCTTGTTCGTCGTCGGGGCTTACAAAATAACTTTTGCCCTCCCTTCAAGCCTCGTGGGCCCACTCCCATGGGATTTTGTCCCTGGGATGACACGTGGCTTTCACCGTATCCAAACGGCATATCTACCTCATCTGCTTGTGTGCTAGGCCCCGTCGTATCGTTCGTCGCTAGACTTAAATGAGCAAAGTGCCATATCCATAACCATTCGCGAGTCCTGGACTGCGAAGTTTCATTCACGGACATCCGTATGGACGTCGTCATTCCAAATGACCAAATGACCTCTGCTTTATGCCTCTTGGGTTCTGCATACCCTAACGCCACTCGAGCACCGAATGATTAAAATTTAAGTGTTAGCTTCCATCGGACCTCCTTCCCTGGGTTTCCGCCATCAGGATTTCATCTCGTCTCGGCTGTTGTGAAAGGGAAAAATGAGCTCGTCTTTCCAACTCTCAGAGCCCAGTGGCCCAGTCACTCGAGACTTAACGAAGGAGACCTAAAGGCCAAACACGATGTCAGGTCCAGTTCGTCGGGTTGCTCCAACCGGATTTCCATTCAGCATCTATCGTTCCAAACAACCATCGTCCAACAACTTCCCAGTCCTTGAGACCTGAGCATTTAAAATATTAAGAGGTTCTGTCGACCGCCTTTTAGACTTGCAGGTCCCAAACCCTGGAATTCTATCTTCAAAATTTTGTTTCAGCCTATCCATTTCAAATGGTGAACCTTAGACAACTTTCCCGCCTCACACCTCTGGGTGCTCCAAATATGATTCAAACGGCCTCTAATCTAGAAATGAGCCTTGATCCACATGCTAAAATTGAGCCCTCCTTTGCATAAGTCTTTCAAATCATCCAACCTTGAAGCCAGGAAAAACCACATGGATTTCCTTGCCTTATTCGCTCTTCACAACAGCAATCCTACCAGGGAAGTCTGACCCCTTGGGCCCGGGTTGACCAAATTCCCTCTAGTAGACTGCTAGCAACATCTTGAAGTAAATGTTTGATTTCATGAATGATGTGTTATCTAATTCAACTTCATCCGACAAAGATTTTGGCTAGCATTGGTGTCTTCATGCTTAATTGTGCTCATAATCCCTTTGTTTGCAGGATATATGGAATCGGGTGCAAGATCTTCGGGGGCAACCACAAAAAAGGACAAAGGAAATAAATTGGGTAGAGCTCCTTGTGGGAAAGAGGACAAGGACCAAATGAAGTACCAATTCCAGGGGGAGTCATTGCACTCAAAGGTCATTACAGACTGGAAAGAAATCACATATACCAATATCGGTCACATTGATATTGATGAATTCAAACAGAGGGTCATAGTCAACCCGACCACAAACAATGCCCGACTGATCAGACAAAGTGGAATTGACAAGGCTGCAGGCTTTCCTCATTGCTTATAGCTCCTGAACTAGTCATGGCTTGTAGGCAAGCATACCAACCTGAGACCAGTACAATAGTAGACAAGGATGGGAACATTCTAGCCGACATGTCTCCCCAGGCAATAACGAAGACTTTCCACATCCCCTCCTTCGAAGTAATGGAGATCCCTACTATCTTAGACTACAAGGCAATGTGGGATACAAATCCTGTTGGATGCAAGAAGCTCATCAACCAATACTAGTTAACCAAGAAAAGGGGAAGTGCTACAAAAGTTCCCCAAGAACTCTTCCGCAGCGATTTCTTTGAAAATTATCATGACTTGGTAACTCTGCTAAGCCGAGTGATGGGTTTGCCTACCGCTGCATACTTCCAAGAGTGGATGGTTTAATTTTTTGAGCAAATTTCTCATGGAAAGGAGGATGATACCATGCAAACTACATTCTACTGGGGAGAGTTAATCAATGATTGCTTCCATCAGTAGTTAATGAATGTTAAAAAGACCTCCAAGTTCTATATGACACCCTATCTAGTCTATTCTTTGGCTGCGCGGAGGCAGTATAGTGGACTGTTCAGGACTCCAAATGAAGAATTTGGTTGGGAATTGTTGGTTGGGAATTGAAGGTTTATGATAGATACCCTCAGTTGAAGTTTAGAAATTTCAAGAGGGACTATTATAGGGTGAATGACGCTTTCATAAGTCACATTGTCAATCTGCTTGGAGGTGATTTTGAAAGGAATGTCTCCCACAGTGCTCAGGTGTACCTCAAACAATACACCTTTTTGTTTATTCAAAGTTGTTGAAAATTTATGGGCAAATTTCCAAGATGATAAGGAGGTGCACATGAGACACTACATGTGGATGACTGCCTACTTCGTAAAAGGGTGAACTTGTTACCTGTACCTGATCAAGTTGAGGAAGATGAAAGCACAATTATGGATCCTAGGTACAATGCAGTTGCTAACTTGTTGTTGCCTTCAATATACTTGGACGAGCAAGAGGTCGACAACCTTGATATCATAACTAAACCAATTGAGGCTCGTACCAAAGAATGGGTCAATGGACAAATAGCTCGACTAAAGCAACAGGGGATCGTCTTGACCTATGAAGGACTCAACAGTGAGCCTAGTGAAATAGATGATGGAGTTGCTATAGCCTCAACAGGAGAAACATCCAAGTCTCCTCCACTCACTCGCTCTAGAAAAAGAAAAGAATCCAAGGAGCAGCAACCGAATCCTAAGGTGTACGCAAGAAAGGTTATGGGAGGTGAACCTTCCAAGAAACATAAAAGGTCAGGCAATACTGCTACAGTGCCTATCATTCAAGATAAACCGCTCCACGAAGGGGAAGAAATGGAAGTAGATCAGCCCAAGTCTCCATCGGTTGCCTCTATCACCACTGCCCCTCCACCGTTGTCTCAAGCTATGGTGGCTACCTCCCCACCCATGGTGGACATTATGGTCCACCTTGCCTCTTCTTCACCAACTGAGCCAATTGTGGTAGTTCATCCCTCCTCTACCACCACTTCTCCACTTTCCTCCGCCTCCATGTCTCCCACCACATCACTTCAGTTGACAGCGAAAATAATTCCAATACCAACACTTACACTACCTGAGGCATTCTCGTGGCATATGCATAATGTTTCGTCTGAGATCCCCAGGTATTGATGAATCCCACCATCCAAGCTACCTTAGCACAGGTTGTTGCTAGTGTTCCTGTCCTAAAGCCTCTGATTGAACCACCCGCAATGGAAGCCACAATACAAATCTCTGACGAGTTGGAACAGCAAGAGAGGGAAGCAACAAAAGCATTAGAGGAGGAAGTGGATGAATACCTCAAACATCCAAAGTACCAACACTCGCAAATCAACAAAGTGGTTCATGAAGAAGAAGAGACATGATCTTTTGAAAGCAGAGATGAAGAAGAAGACACTGGCGGAAAATTAATTGTGCAAGCTTTTGACCCTAACCTTGAGAAAGAGTTGGTTCGACAATTAAAGGATGTTGGAGAAGAAATAGAAAGACCACCTTCTGGAGAAAGAAGACAAGAAGATGATAAGATAGAGGAAAGCATGAAACCTCGAATAGGTGAACAACAAGAAGAAAGCTCCAAGAATGACGAGGAAATTCCTCTCTCTTAGGGGCAGGAAGAACAAGATAGAAAAGAGCATGAAAATGTGTCACCTCCACATAAGGAAGAGGAGAATATAGAAGATCAGCCTGAAAAATAAATCCAAGCTGATAAGAGCCCTGAAATAGAGCAGTCCGACGAGAATGGGCATGAAGATGAGCTTGATGAAGAAAATGAGGAAGAGAAAGAAAAGGAGGTTGAAAGAGAAGAAAGTCCCAAAGAATGCCTGATCAAGCACCTAACAATCACCCAAGACTCTGATGAAGAGGAGAGAGAGGACATTAGGGTGGATAAGGAAAGATCCAAAGAAAAATAAATTGGAGTCATAAGGGATGAAGAAAAATATGATAGTGACTCACCCAAAGGAAAGGCTCAGATGCCCGAATGGTTGGAAAAATAGCTTGAGAAGAAGGCTCCCACCCCAAGTGATCCAAGAGTGAGACTAGAGGCTATCCTAGCCCGAGCACAAATCACTACCAAAAGGGAGAAGAATCCCAAAATCATATCCAAGGTGACGACAGATGCTTTAGGATCAAGGACCGTGCAATTAGCCATGCCAATGGTGGGTGAAGAAGGGATAAGCTATAATGTTTCCACCATTGATTTAAGAACAACTACTAGAGAGCAGAAGGTGGATCACCTCCAAGAATCTTTCACCATAGTGGTGCATCTAATTTAGCAAGATAAGGTTTCAAAAAAAGAGCTTAAGGCACAGGTAGCTAATCTGACGGCTTACATCTAGCAATGATCTTCAACAGAGGAAATGCCTACCACATCTTCGGCCCCGTTGCAGTTGTTGTCAAAGGAGAAAATAGACAAGCTCAAGAAGAGAAAGAACTTGGATAAGACCATGGAGAGTTGGTTCTGGCAGGTCTTGTATGTAGGAAACATGGGCATCAGCTGTGTTGTTAGGATGGTGAACAAGTTCTTGGATCTGCAACAATCTCTTGAGGGTACGAGGAAACTTTACACTAACTTCCCAAGGAGATACAACTCCACTTACCCGAAGATTGAGTCTATTCTCAAACTGCCAAGTGCAACTTGGGAAAAGGAGCTTGCATTTAAGAAGGATGACCACTGGCTAGTGAGTGTTTGGAAGCATGATTTCATGAACCGAAAGGGGAGGTTGGGGTAGGTGCTCAACAAAGTAGAATCAGTCATTGAATAGGATAAAGAAATCAGAGCCAATTGCGTCTGATACTTGAAGCTAATGACAGGGTATGATATGCCTGTCGTACAGATGGACCTGGAGAAGATAAAGCCCCACTTCTAGAAAAAGATTGAGGAAAAAATGTCAGATGAAATTACCACTGATTTCATGAGATTTGTTGCCCGAGCCTTCACCCAATCAGATTTGTTATGAGATCACACTACCAAGTATGATGAAGATTGGGAAAAGCTCACTGAACAATCCCAAGAATGGAGTTATCAAGTGCTACGATCCGAAATCATTGATGTTGATAAGCTTCGGTCGCTAATTCTAAAGTTCATAGAGTATGCAGCTTTGAAGAAGCAAGAAGGAAACCCTATTATGGGTGAAGAATTCATGACTTAGTAGCTACAGTAAAAGGGAAATCAGCTAGAAGACAAAATGCTATAGTGCTATCACAAAAGAAAAAATAGGGATAGTGACAAAATTGTATTTTAAATTGTAATATATTGGGGAGTAGGTAGAACCCTAGTTTGTAGTGAATCTTGGCCACACAATGCAAGTTAATCTTGGCCATTCATTCTACCTTTTGGGCGCTATAAATAGGGTGTCTCCTCTCATTTTCAAGAGAGAGTTGAGTTGTTGTAATGACATGTTGCATAAATTTTAATGGAAATACATTGACTTTGGTGTATTTTATGAGTTTCCCTACATGTTTCATGATTCAATCTCCCATAGTTAAATGTTTTAGTTAGATTTACATTGCTATTCTAGTTAGTTTTAGATTGCTTTGATAGATTTGGTGATGTTTAGTGGTTATAGAAATTCCTGCTGTGTAGAGGCCTTCTTAGTCCATACTTTTTGTTGTTTGTTGTTGGTAGATGGCTGTGTAAAGTTAGTCTGGACTTAAATTTCAAACTGCTTTAAATCTTCATCTTTGTTCATGCATGTATATGGTGGATGGATGATGAAATATTTGCAAACTTTAGAAGATAGCACAAATTTCATGAGACTATGATTTTTTTGGTTAAGTGAAACATTGTTTAAAGGAAGCTTTCCATAGCAGAACCTCCATGATCACTGTTCATAATTAGTTGTAGATCCAGGAAACTCTCCTCTTCCCTACTCTTTTTCCTTTTTTTTTAGAAATAGCCTAAGCTAAGGTTAATTGCACATTGTAAAGCCAAAACTTAAGAAAACATTGGAGTTTCGAATTATTGTTTGAACCTGCAGCAAAGTGCACATCAACTTCCATCCTAAAAACATCAATTCACAAGATCTAATTCGTTCAATCCAGCTACGTTAGTCCACCCTGTGATTACTAGCAAAATCACATTAAATATCAACTGAGAAATTCCCTGCAAGTCATGACATGGCACCTGAGAGACCTTGGGGCGATTTTCAACAACTTCTTGTTGGAAGTCTCCTTTAAAGAGAGGTAGTGCACTTACGCACTACCTGTGTTGAGAAAGTTTGCAAAACACCGCATCAACACACCTTTGCTTTTGTCTCCAATGATTTTTTCTTCAAAATGATATTTTTGCACATCTTAGGGGTTCTAGGGGTCTTTTTCCAGAGCTTCTTCCTCTTCAATATGTACTTCCTTTTCCTTAGTTTTTTATTCTTCTCTATAAGTAGGCTCATATGATTCATATCCATCTATCACCATTGAATTCTTCTAAAAATATTCATCAACTTTGATACTTGCACTCTCAATAATCTTTCTGAATCTCTTGTTATAGCATTTGTAGGCTTTGCTTCTAGTAGAGTATCTAAGGAATATACCTTCATCAGACCTTGCATCAAATTTTCCCAAGTTTTCTTCATCTCTTTTAATGTAACATTTGCTTCCAAACACCCTGTAGTACTTGACCATAGAAATCCTTCCATACCATAGCTCATAGGGAGTCTTTGTGTTTTCTTTTTCTTGAACTTTTTTAAGTATGTAAATAGTAGTATGAATTTCTTCTCTCCAATAGACTTCCAGTTGGTTTACTTCTTTCATCATAGTCCTTGCAGCTTCTTGAATAGTCTTGTTATTCCTTTTAACCACTCCATTTTTTTGAGGAGTCCTAGGGGTAGACAAGTGCCTCTTTATGCCATAATTCTCATAAAAGATATTAAATTTATTGGAGGTGAATTCTCCACCTCTGTCAAATCTCAAACATTTGATTTTCATATCTATTTCATTCTCAACCATAACTTTAAATGATTTAAACTTGTCTAGAGCTTCAAATTTTTCTTTGATAAAAGTAACCCATGTCATTCTAGAAAAATCATCAATCAAAAGCATGAAATATGTGTCACCTTGAAGACTTCTCACTCTTGTAGGACCACAAAGATATGTATGCAGCAACTCTAACAATCTAGTAGTAGATTTTTCTTTACCATTGAAACTTCTTGTTTGCTTTCCAATTTGATAATCCTTGCAGACAACATTGATAGGCTTTGTAATCTTTGGCAGATCTCTCACAACTTGAACTGAATTGATTCTTACTAGGTTATCAAAATTGATGTGACACATCCTTTTATTCCATAGCCAACTTTCATTAAAATGAGTCATAAAGCAATGACCATCAACACCCTTAAGTTGATAAACATTTCCATTGTCCTTCTTCCAGCAGTAATAATAGTTTTGGGCCCTTTTTTGATCTTACATCCATCATCCTGAAACATAAGATTGTATCCTTTGATACACATTTTTCTAACACTCAAGAGATTATGCCTTAAACCCTTGACATAATAAACATCATCAGTATTATGCTTGTCATCAAAACTAATTGAACGTATTCCACATATCTTAGCACATACATCATCACCAAATCTAACAAGTCCCCCATCATACTTTTCAAGTCTAACAAACTTACTCTTGTCACCGGTCATATGTTTAGAGCATCCACTGTTAATGATCCAATAGTTCTTATCCTATCTAGCATGAAAAGTGATAGGGAGGCTACAGGAAGCAATCACATATTCCTGGAAGCTGCAGGAATCAGTTACACTATTTTCAGATGCTGCAGAAAATAGTCACAGTTTCCTGTGCTAGGCCTTGACATAGACCTCCTTGGTGAAATTTCTGTTCCACCCTAACCTATAGGAACTCTATCTTTTCTAAGTTCCCCTGGTTCTCCTGCCAACCTCACTATCTTGTCAAGTTTGCAACTACCAAGCCAAATCTTGGTGCTATGACTCCTTTCCTTCTTAGCCTTTTATCCATCCAAAAGACTAATCCTCCCTCAATACATGAACGAATCTTGCAGGGGTGAGGGAATGTTTTCCAAAACTCCAAAACAACCTCCTAGGGTTTCTGGAACTTCACTTAGACTCCATCTTACCAACACTTGCATGAAGCCTATTCCAAAGGTTTTGCTCTTGAGCCACTATTTGGTCTCTGAACAGGGGTAAATTGCTTTTCCCTCTTAAACCCACCAAAGAAACGTGGTTCTTGGCTTAGGAAATTTGTTTCCCTTGTCTACAGCTTCAATATTTCTAGGGTCTTGGCTCTATCCAAGCCGTTCTTTGCCCTCATGCAAACACTACCCAGAAAACTAGGGTTTCTAACTGTCCAGAACCAGTTTTAGGACTGGTGAAAAGTTCTCCTCCTAAACGGATTGCTGGGCTCTCCTCCTTGGTACCACACGTGGCCAAGACCTTCCCCTAAATTCTCCAAAAATAATTTTTTGAAAATATTTTCTCCCCTGCAAGTTATCAACGCTGTTCTGCAGCCTTTCCTAGCCGGGCTCTTCACTGGCTCGCCTAGGGCAAGACTTTTCTCATAACTCCTGCAACCAAAGAAAACCTAACACCTACCACTAAAATATGTATAGATATGGAGCCTGACCACGTTCCCAACAATTCCATACTTCCAGGTACAGAGGGAATGCAGCCTAGAACTCCATTTTTACACAGTTCCAGTCAAAACAGCAAATAAGGGAAAAACACAGAATTTACAAGAATGTGTGAAAATGATGAAACAGCTATCAAATGTGCCTTAACAGAACTTCCAGAGGCTTCTCTACATGCTAAAAAAACTTACAAAATGCCTCTTTTAATTCATTTAACTGCTGTCTTGCAAACAAGAACAGAAAAACACAGAAAATAAGACAAGAAAGTTGTTTTCTTTAATTTCTGGAAAAACAGTCCGTACAAAGAACTTCTAACCACCAAAAAGGTCGTGGAATGCCTTAAATATGCCTTCCCAACAATTTAGGTTCTTGGGTCGAGGCTTAAATGACCTAAAAATGCCTTTTTGTAAAACCCGCTGTGTTTTCAGACATTTAACAATTTTTCACTATTTAGCAAAGTGAGCCTCTAAACTCATTGGAAACTTGACACCCTCTTTTCCAAAGACCAAAAACAACCCTAAGCACCTAAAATAATGGTCAACATGACCTTATGATAGCACCACAAAATTAAAGAACTCAAAAACAAAATAATCCTTTGCCTGGTGCTCCTGCACCATTCTCCCCCTCTCAGCACAAACAACTAAGGAAGTTTGGGAGAGATCAGAGACATATCAATGCCTTGCTTCTTAAAATCTGCTTCTTCTACCCAAGTAGCTTCAGATTCATGCTTATCCTTCCATTTAACAAGATGCTCCATGTACACCTTGTGCCTTGTAGTCTTTTTCACTCTTGACTCCAAGATCTTTTCTGCTTGCAGCTTGTCTAGAGTTGGTATGGACATGTTGCTGATGTCTTTGTAGACCTCCTGACTGTCCTGATCCAGATCCTTGGCTGTCCCTTTATATTTGATCAAATCAGCAACATTGAAAACTGGAGAGATTCCCAAGTCTGCTGGTAACTCCACCTTGTATGCATTCTTGCCATATTTGGCCAATACCTTGCATGGACCCACTCTTTTCATCTGTAACTTGGTTGCCATGCCCTTCTGCAATCTGGATTTATTGAGGTGAACCATCACATAATCACCTACTTGAAACTGTACATCTCTCTTTGACTCATCAACTTTATCCTTCAATTTTTGTGTTGCTGCAGTAACTGTTTTCTTGACCTGCTCATGAATCTCCTTCATGGTTTGAGTGAAGTCTTCTGCATGTCCACTCCTATTCTCCATTGATCCAAGGTCTCTAAGTTCACAAATACCTCTTGGGTGCATCCCATACACAACCTCAAAAGGACTTTTTCCTGTAGTTCTATTGACACTATCATTATAAGCATATTCAGCTTGAGAAATCACCATATCCCAGGTCTGTCCATATTCCTTGGTTAGACACCTTAAAAGATTACCTAGCACTCTGTTAACCACCTCTGTTTGACCATCGGTCTGAGGATGGTAAGCTGATCCAAATGATAGATTTGTACCCAATCTGCTCCATAGAGTTTTCCAAAAATGACTCATGAACTTCACATCCCTGTCTGATACAATGCTCAATGGCAATCCATGGATTCTTACAACTTCCCTGAAGAAAAGATGGGCTATGTAACTTGCATCATGTGTAGTCTTGCATGGAATAAAATGACTCATCTTACTAAATCTATCTACCACAACATAAATACTGTCAAAACCAGTCTTGGTCTTAGGAAGACCTACCACAAAATCCATGCTCACACACTCCCATGGTCTGTTTGGAATGGGTAAAGGTTGATACAAACCAGCATTGCTAGCTCCCCCTTTAGCTTTCATGCAAACAACACACTGTTCCACATACTTTCTGACATCTCTTGCTAACTTAGGCCAGTAATAGAATCTTTGAACTAGCTCTAAAGTTTTATTAATACCAAAATGTCCACTAAGACTGCCATTATGTTTTTCTTGAATCAAATTTTCTCTCATTGATCCTCTTGGAACACATAACTGATTACCCTTAAATAACAGTCCATTTTGTAGTGTATACTCAGCAAACTGACTATGAAAATGATTCTCAAAATTAGAACATACCTTGTAGGCTTCTGAAAAGTCTTCATCCTCACCATAGAGATCTTTAAAACTCTCCAATCCAATGCTTTTCAGCTGTATCTCTTGGACTGTCAGCAACCTTCTACTTAATGCATCTGCAACCTTATTCATTTGTCCCTTTTTGTGCTTGATGGTAAAAGTGAAAGCTTGGATGTATTCCATCCATTTCAAATGTCTATTACTCAGCTTCTCTTGGGTGTTGATGTAACTAAGTGCCTGGTTATCCGTAAAAACCACAAACTCTTTAGGTAACAAATAATGCCTCCACTTCCTAAGGGACTGCACTAAAGCATATAATTCTAGATCATAAGTAGAGTACTTTTGCTTGGCTTCATTGAGCTTTTCACTAAAGAAGGCTACAGGCCTACCTTCTTGACTAAGTACTCCTCCTACAGCTACTCCACTTGCATCACACTCAACTGTGAACAACTTGTCAAAACTAGGCAAGAACAAAATAGGTTGGGTTGCCACCTCTTGTTTCAGTTTTTCAAAACCTTTATCAGCCTCTTGAGTCCACTTAAACTTTGTTTTTAAACCACCTTTAATAGTTTCTAGCTGGTGCACATATACCACTAAAATTCCTTATGAATTTTCTATAAACTGAGCTAAACCATGAAAACTCCTTACCTGTCTGTGGTTGGTGTGGGCCAGTTTAGGATGGCTTCCACCTTGCTTGGATCCATCTTCAACGTTCCTTGGGATACTACAAAGCCTAGATACACAAGCTCTTGTTTGAAGAACTCACACTTCTCAAGATTAATGGCCAATTGTTCTTCTTGCAGCCTTTTAAGTACCATCTCCACATGCTTCAAATGTTCTTCTGCTGTCTTACTGAAAATCAGTATGTCATCAAGATAGACTACTACAAAGATCCCTGTAAAATCCTTAAGCACCTCATTCATTAGTCTCATGAACGTGCTAGGGGCATTTGAGAGGCCAAATGGCATCACTTTCCACTCATACAAGCCATCATTTGTCTTAAAAGTTGTCTTCCATTCATCACCCTCCTTAATTCTGATTTGATGATACCCGCTCTTAAGATCCAGCTTGGTGAAGAATTTTGCACCTCCAAGACAATCCATCAAGTCTTCAATTCTAGGAATAGGAAACCTATACCTAATTGTGATTCTATTAATTGCTCTAGAATCAGTGCATAATCTCCACTTACCTCCTTTTTTTGTTGCCAAAACAACTGGGACTGCACATGGGCTGATGCTCTTTTGGATCAATCCTTGATTCAACAATTCTTCCACTTGCCTAGCCACCTCTTGGTTCTGCTCAGGTGTAAGCTTGTATGCTGCTTTGTTAGGCAATGAGGCTCCAGGTATAAAGTCAATTTGATGACTTATTGCTCTCTTGGGTGGTAAAGTTGATGGTGTTCCATCACTGACTATGCTCTTGTATTTGTCAAGCAAGTTTTGGACTGCTGCTGGTAACACTGTCCTTTCAGCCTTTTCTTCCTCTTTGGACTGCATCATAACCACATATCCTTCATTCCCTTGGTGTAGGTCCTTAAGGAACTCCTTGCCACTACTCAACATAATGTTGGGTACCTTTGACTGTCCTTCATCTTCCTCAATCAATGACTGCAGTTTGAAGGTTCTTCCATCCTTCTTGAATGAAATGGTGTTCTCTTTCCCATCATAAACAACACTTCTGTCATATTGCCAAGGTCTGCCCAGTAGTAGATGACATGCATCCATGGGTAATACATCACAAACCAGCTTGTCTTTATAGCCTCCAATTGAAAATTCTACTGTGACCTGCTCATTCACCAAAACACTCTGCCCTTTATTCAGCCATGTGACCTTGTAGGGGTTATTATGGGGTACTTTCTCCAATTTTAGCTTTGTTACTGCCTCCTCAGAGATGATATTATCTGTAGAACCAGAATCTACAATGACCTTGCATACCTTTCCCAATATCTTGCACCTTGCTCTAAACAAAGCTCTCCTTTGCTTGGGTTCTTCCTTGACCGGTTGTCTGATCAACACTCTATTAAACATCAGATTTTCACCTACTTCTGATTCTATTTGACTGATCTCAGGTGATTTGACACTCATGGTGTCCTCTTGTGCGTAAGCTACTCTTTTCTCATTGCTAGATGAAGCTTTCTCTGGGCACCTATAAGCTGGATGACCTAGCTGATTACAGTGATAACATTTCATGGTGGCAAAGTAAGAGTTACTTATGCATGCCTCCTCCTCTTCCTCTATTAAATCCTCCTCTTGAAGATGTTTCACCTCCATGCTCAGCAAGCTTGGATTCACCTTGGGTTCTTTGATCATTACCTCTTCCTTGGTAACCACCACGCTGTCCTCTTTGATCTCTGCCTTTGCCTCTGCCTTTAGAAGACTGATCATGCTTCCTCTTGTTCCTTTCTTCAATCTTGATAGCCAACTGATAACATTGGTGTACTGTTTTAGGACTCAAAAGAGCCATCTCTTCTTGGATGTTCCACTTCAAACCATTGAGGTACCTAGCCACTTTTAGGCTCTCATCTTCTGCCACATTAGATCTTAAACAAAGCTTTTGGAACTCTTCAGTATAGGTGTTGACATCTTGGTCTTTCTGTCTTAAACTTTGCCTCTTCTTGTGCAACTGAATCTCATAGTCATCTGGCATGTAGGCTTCCTTTACCTTAGCAACCATTCCTTTCCAAGTTGAAATGGGCTGCTTACCTTCTTTTTCCCTTTCAGTCTGAACAAACTTCCACCATGTCAAAGCTGATCCTCTCAACCTTGATTTAGCTACCTTCACCTTCTGTGCTTCAGTTACTCCATCACACTCAAAGTGATTCTCCATGCCTTCTATCCAATCCATGACCAAATCAGGATCCATCTTTCCACTAAACAGTGGTATGCCCTCAAGTCCTTTTCCACTCAATGCTTTCAATGCCTTCAAGAAAGGCTCCTCCTCCAAAACGGGGTCAGGTTCAGGGACTTTGTCCTCCTCTGCAACCTCTTCTTCTTTTGGCACTTTGCCTTCTAGTTTCACCTGGTTCAGTGCTGCTTCAAGCTGCTCTATCCTTTCCTTTAGAGATTTGTTATCCTCTTCTTGCTCTTCAACCATCTTGGCTAACTGTACATTTGTCACCATCTTGGGCGGTTCACTTGACTCAACTTCCTCTGACATATAAGCTGCTACTTTCCCAAATCTTTCACTTGCTCTGATACCAATCTGATAGGGAGGCTACAGGAAGCAATCACAGATTCCTGGAAGCTGCAGGAATCAGTTACACTGTTTTCAGATGCTGCAGGAAACAGTCACAGTTTCCTGTGCTAGGCCTTGACATAGACCTCCTTGGTGAAATTTCTGTTCCACCCTAACCTATAGGAACTCTATCTTTTCTAAGTTCCCCTGGTTCTCCTGCCAACCTCACTATCTTGTCAAGTTTGCAACTACCAAGCCAAATCTTGGTGCTATGACTCCTTTCCTTCTTAGCCTTTTATCCATCCAAAAGACTAATCCTCCCTCAATACATGAATGAATCTTGCAGGGGTGAGGGAATGTTTTCCAAAACTCCAAAACAACCTCCTAGGGTTTCTGGAACTTCACTTAGACTCCATCTTACCAACACTTGCATGAAGCCTATTCCAAAGGTTTTGCTCTTGAGCCACTATTTGGTCTCTGAACAGGGGTAAATTGCTTTTCCCTCTTAAACCCACCAAAGAAACATGGTTCTTGGCTTAGGAAATTTGTTTCCCTTGTCTACAGCTTCAATATTTCTAGGGTCTTGGCTCTATCCAAGCCGTTCTTTGCCCTCATGCAAACACTACCCAGAAAACTAGGGTTTCTAACTGTCCAGAACCAGTTTTAGGACTGGTGAAAATTCTCCTCCTAAACGGATTGCTGGGCTCTCCTCCTTGGTACCACACGTGGCCAAGACCTTCCCCTAAATTCTCCAAAAATAATTTTTCGAAAATCTTTTCTCCCCTGCAAGTTATCAACGCTGTTCTGCAGCCTTTCCTAGCCGGGCTCTTCACTGGCTCGCCTAGGGCAAGACTTTTCTCATAACTCCTGCAACCAAAGAAAACCTAACACCTACCACTAAAATATGTATAGATATGGAGCCTGACCATGTTCCCAACAATTCCATACTTCCAGGTACAGAGGGAATGCAGCCTAGAACTCCATTTTTACACAGTTCCAGTCAAAACAGCAAATAAGGGAAAAACACAGAATTTACAAGAATGTGTGAAAATGATGAAACAGCTATCAAATGTGCCTTAACAGAACTTCCAGAGGCTTCTCTACATGCTAAAAAAACTTACAAAATGCCTCTTTTAATTCATTTAACTGCTGTCTTGCAAACAAGAACAGAAAAACACAGAAAATAAGACAAGAAAGCTGTTTTCTTTAATTTCTGGAAAAATAGTCCGTACAAAGAACTTCTAACCCACCAAAAAGGTCGTGGAATGCCTTAAATATTCCTTCCCAACAATTTAGGTTCTTGGGTCGAGGCTTAAATGACCTAAAAATGCCTTTTTGTAAAACCCGCTGTGTTTTCAGACATTTAACAATTTTTCACTATTTAGCAAAGTGAGCCTCAAAACTCATTGGAAACTTGACACCCTCTTTTCCAAAGACCAAAAACAACCTAAGAACCTAATATAATGGTCAACATGACCTTATGATAGCACCACAAAATTAAAGAACTCAAAAACAAAATATTCCTTTGCCTGGTGCTCCTGCACCAAAAAGAAGATACCAAAGTACCTTCAGTCTTATCCTTCCTCTTCAAAGGGCTATCCTTCACACATCTCTTAGAGTTAGTAGAAAAAAATTCATCTTTCAAATCCATGAACAAGCATTCATCATCAAAAATACTTGAATCTTCTCTAACATAGTAGCTTTTCTTCATCATCTTACTTTTTTTCTCTTGTTTTTGTCATTCACAACCTTGTTTGGACATCTTGAAGCATAGTGACCTATCTTTCCACAATTGAAACATTTAAAAGGCAACTTACCTTTGTACTTACTAGTACCATTTTTCATCCTTCTCGCAAAGTTAGCTTCCACATGATCATCAAGATCCTCCTAATCTGATTCTTCAGTCTTCTTTTTTTTTCCAGGCTTAAAAGTAGTCTTAGCTTTTGCACCATTATTTGCACCAAGTTCTCTCATTTCAAATGTAGTTAGGGAGCCATACAACTGATCTCTAGTATATAAATCTAGATTTGTAAATTCCTCAATACCAAAAACTTTATGACTATAAGCCTTAGGAAGAGTTTTGATAAGTTTATTTACCACTTTTGATTCTTTGACCTTTGCACCAAGACCTTTGATGGAACTGACCACTTCATCTACCCTTTGCATGTAGCTTGTAATATTTCCATCCAAACATTCGCAAGTTCTCAAATGTAATCTTTATATTCTGCATCTTAGCTTGTTTAACCTTATCATCTCCTTCATAAAATGCTTTCCAACTTTGTCCAAATTTATTTAGCAATTTTCAGATCCATAACTTTCATTAATTCAAAATTTGTAAGAATACACAAGAGAGCATACCTTGCCTTACCATTGCATTCATAGGTCTTGATTTTAGCTTCAATTCTTGGACCATTTGTAGGCATAGCACAATCATTTTGTACTACCTTCCAGATGTCAAATCCAAGATAAACTAGATAACCTTCCATCCTTGTCTTCCAAAATGCATAATATGTGCCATCAAACATAGGGATCTCCTTCTTGTGTGTCATCCTGAATCTACCTCAAGCGGTTAAGCTTTCTTCCAAGGAACCTTGCTTTGATACCAATTGTCAAATGCACAAGAAAATTGAGATGGGGGGTGAATCAGTTGTACTTTAAAACTTCAAAAACCCTCATACACATTCAGATCCACATTCATTCAATAAACCCTTAAATCTGTTATGATGATTTAGCATGAAAATAAAATGACAAAAACTGAAACACAACAATACCATACATAAGAGAATGCTAGATTTATATTGAAAACCCAAGATGGGAAAAACCACAGTGAGGATTAGCTCACATTATAAGTAATAACAACACTGATTACAAAGGCTCATTTTCGAAGGGCTCACTGCCTAGAAAAAGAAAGGATCATTGCCAAAGGCTCACTGCCATAATAGAAAAGAAGATAGATAAGAAATGTTACATAGAGAAAATTATCTCAATGCAACAGAGAATCCACCACAATTTCGCCAACACCTTTGCAGCCTGATTAAAGAATTGTAGACATCTTCTTCTCATTGCATCCAGTAATCTAACACATGAAAGCTCGCACTGCACTTCTCAAATTTGCATTCTAACACTCTGTAATTCACATCATACTTTTCTGTCTCTTCTATCACACAATCCCTCAATAGCTCAACTCTTATTTATATCATCTTCAACCTTGAAACCTTTCCCCAAGGTTGGCTATGCACCTCAACTATGCAAGTTCAAATTAGGTCAGCATCAAAACATTCCCGCAATGGAAAGGAATTAAGGTACACGACAAAACTCCTTAGATAGGACCTAAATCCATTCTTACATGCCACAACATGCTTCCATAAATAATTAAGCACCTTCACAAGTAGTGTAAACACCAAGGTTGATTGTTACCCATGTAAACACCATTAATATTTTAAGTACATGCTTCCTTTGATCTATCCATAACTTGCAAACAACAAATGTCACCTGAACACACTCTAGAACATTCCATAAACATCTTGAAATCCTAAGAACTCCTTTGCAACAACTTTCACCTAAAGAATGTACACACCTAGTACATCCAAACTACTTTGTCATACACTATAACTTAAGAAACATACTTCATTAGCTCCAAACCACAAACAACTTCACCTTAAGAAAGATACCAAAATTATCAACACTCCTTCAAATCTACAAGGCTTGAAACATAACTGTGGAGAAATGTGGAGCAAAAAAAAAATTCTCCCAAACATCTCTACAATACATAGCTCACACTCTAGTGAACACAACTTCTTTTGCACAGTGATCCAACACACCAAATTCTAGATACACCTTTGTACATCTCTAATCAACATATTTGAAGAGTATAGGCAAGTCTTCAATCTAGAACAAATGTGGAGCAACACAAGTACACAACCCTACAACCCAAAACATCACTGCAACACATTGTTTCTTCTTTTTATCAAAATTTCTCAAAATCACTTGGAAAACAAGCACCAAAGAAACATCCTCTTCATCTTCAATAATTCCTCAACACTACTGAACCAACTGCAACATAGCAACTCAACCATAGATCACAAAATCTTATCGCAACAACACTAGAGGTTGAGACTAGTAGCTTTACTAATGACAACATAATGCAACTAATCAAAGCATGGATAACATCAATTGATCTCACAACAATCTCCCCCAATTATGATATTCTTCCTCCTTATACAGTTGACACCAATGACAAAAAAATCTTGTTGACATCAATGACAACACCAATCTTCTCATACTTGCAACAATACATCTATTTGGACTTGATGTTGGGTCTAAATTCCCGTGCACACATTTGTGCCCAATTTCAGTTGGTTTGCTTATACCTCTTCCTTGCTAGCATTAAGGAGGGAATTATCATAGTGTTATGCTAATGCTTCCTTGGTTTCAATGGAGCAATGGAGGAACCTTTTACTTTTTATGGGGTCTCATAGACCTTTTATATTTATCTCTCCTACGAGGGGATTATTTTAGTGGATCATATTTTGTGAGATTCTAGTACTTATGTAGATCATCGTGATGCATATTTTAGTAGTGTACTACATATCACTCATGCATTTGATGATCATACTCTAGAATCATAGTACTATCTAAATCTTCAACTTCACAAAGTTTGATTGCCTTTGTGTCATCTATGTATTCATGGTTGACTAGCACGTTTTATATGTTCACTCATGCAATATTATGTATCTCTTATCTTGATCTACATTTCTTGAAGGTTTGTTGATTCCAATAGACACTAGTTCATCTTTGCTAGTGTTTACAACTTCAACATGCTTCAGGAGTTCTTCATCATCATGTTCCTATCTTCACAGGACATCTTTTTAGGAGGTCTTATCCTTCTCTTTCTCTATTTTGGAGAGGAGTTTTTATTCCCATTGGTTTTTCTCACTTTTCTCTATTTGTGAGAGATTATTATTGTACATGATTACCTTGTAAGGCCTTGTTTCCATGACTCATTTTTTAGTGTTTATCTTACTCCCTAATTATCACTTAAGGGAGGTGTTAATGTGAAAAGATGTATTATAAAACTTGTTAACTTTTAGCCTAATTAGCAGTCCTATTCACACTACATTTAAGCTCACTTAAAGGTCATCTATATGTTCATCTCATCCCATATAGACTCACCAAGTGTCCCAACACTTGTCCATAGATTCCTACACTTGTTTTGTACTTGGAGGGGTAGTTAGATTTTGACTCCTACCTTCTCACCTCTTCATCCTTTCCTTTATAAGCAAGGCTCATTTGTACATTTTACAACACATTACATGTATATGATATTTTCTTATTTTGCATATGCTCATTTGTAGATTATTTTGAGTTTCCAAGTAGATCTTGGTTGTTCTAACATATCTATCATATAAATCATTCCTTGAAATCAATAACCATGTTCACATTTAATCACAACATATAGAATGATCACTAAATTGAAGCATAATGATAAACCAAGCATATAAATATACAAAATTCTAATAATTGGCATGGTGAGGAACCTCATCTCGAACATGTGGTGGTTCATACACCCCATTTAGAGCAAGAATATCAGCCATAAGAAAACCACAAGAAAATGATGAAGATGAAACATTAATCTCACATCAACAAGCTACAAAGGGGAGGGGAACTACTATTGTGCCAATGTGAATGATCTAATTATTAAAACCAAACAACACAAAAATCAAACAACACTTAGATTAGGTTAAAGAAGATAAAAAAAACATATAATTTTATGAAGATAAAATATGTTAACCTTCCTATTGTGTATATTTTCCCAAAGTGATCAATTGGATGTGTGCTCACTTGAAATTTTAGCAGTGTAACATCACTCCAATGCAAATGTGAGTGATCCCTTGAAAATATATATGTGTGGAGATCTATATGTTTTGAGTAAAATGGATGAATGGTTGAGATTATATCTTGAGATCAATGACGGAGTAGGAGATGACCTCTCAAGTCATGAGATTGTGCCAAATGGAAAAATGTGAGGGCTTGAGAGGATGGGGAGTACCTTGATGGTACTATGGACTATATGTCATAGAGGAATTCCTTATCCTAACACTCCAAGAGGAAAAGTGGGGAATTCTAAATTCCCTTTTATGAAAATGGTGGGGAGAAAAGGAAAAAAATAACTTTTGGAGCCTTTTAGAAGGAAGACCCATGACCCTAAGGACATGGGGTCTTTTCCAAAAAGAGAAAATTTAATGTTGGTTAGGGGTGAGGGAATTTGAAGTGGATTAACTCCACTTAATTAGGGATTAAGTGTGTACACACCATTAGAAGATGGATTAGGTGGAGATTATGGGGCTAATGGAAAGTGACGGAGGATGGGACATTTTGAGGGAGAAAATAAACAAATAAAATTCATTTATTTAATTTATTTGGAAAGAATGGGATGGGAGGTAAGGTTGGGTAAATAATTAATTTAATTATTTACCTTAGGTTTATGACTTTATAAGAATGTGACAAATGGGTTAGGATAATAGGATAAATTAGAAATATTAATTAAATAAATATAATTTTATTTAATTAATATAGGGGGTTGAGAATAGATAAATAAATGATAAATTGACCAAATGTAATGGTCAATTTTAGGTGTTTACACTATCATTATCATTGTAAGTATCATATTTGGGTTGGACAAGAGGATCATCCTCATAATCATAAGGATCATATTCTACTTTGGAAATGATATATCATCATCATTACATGGATCATATCTTGGTTGATGAGCAGTACCATTATAGTCATTATGCTTGGCTTGATTTGGGAAAAGGATTTGATCTAAAGGACTCGTGGTATTGGATTTTCTCTGGATGATCGTTTTCCTTGTTTTGATTATGATTTTTTTCTTTGCTTGTGTGGTATATGGGTCCATTGTTTTTTTTTAAGTCCTTGGGATTTTTTTTAATCTTTGGGATGATTTGGATTTTTGATTGTTTGGTCTTGTGGTGACTATGTCAACAAGAGGGAGTTAAATCCTAAAAATGAAGGATAACCTTAGGTGATGTGATGTATGATTTGGAATGAACTTGAATGGAAAACGAGATGATACCAAAGATGGAAAAAAGTGATGGAGTGGCATTAGCATTCTTAGTATATAAAATTGAGCTTGAAGATTTTAGTAATACAAAAAAGAACACCACTAGAAAATTGAGACAAAATGGGCAATTGATATTGTGATCATACTAGGATTTATATGTAACCATTTTTATGAAATTTATTAGGATAGATCCTTCACTTGGGGCATGAATGTCCATCATTTTGATTTAGAGTGCAGGAGTGATGCCATGCCTTTACTACATCTTTAATATTGTGGCATGATCATTGGAGGTGCATTTGAATTTAAAAACTTGGTAATCATAATCCACACATGTATGATTATTAATTTCCTCAAGACATGGGTTATTATCAATAATGGCACATGGAATAATTTTCTCAAAAATCTCAAATCCCACTACTTGATGATGTGAAAGAATTTATGAATGACACAATGGCAAAAATTGTTAGTATGAAATAGTCTCTAAGAAGAACACAATCTATCGGATGAGCCAACTCATGAATGATCAAATGATGCTCATTTATCATATATTATAATATGAGACCCACTAGACTACAAAATAAAGAGGCCTCAACCAATGTGCAACATGAAAGAATTGTTAGGTCCTAACCATTCTTTAGAGTTACATGGGTGTGCCATGTGTATGTGAGGATGTTAAATTTTGCTTCACTTTATCTCCTTAGAGCCCCATAAAAAAATGAAATAGGCCCACTTTGAGGAAAATTTGTTCAAACTACCAAACAATGGTATAAAATGCAATAAAAACAACTTCTACCACGCCTCAAAGATGTAAAAAGTTTCCAAGTGTCACTGCTAATTTTATACTCATATTTTGATATCAAAACAAATAGGAGGAATGGTCTCACCACCCACTAATATGGAAGCTTTCATCCAATGGTGAAATACAAAAGACTGACATCACTAGCAAATTCTCAGAGATGTTCTAGCTTCAAGATCAAAGCTAATCAAATCATGGCCACTTCTGGCTAACAATAGATTCTAACATCTCCTCCACATGTGTAAATTATTAGATTCCAAAGAACTCAATGACATATATCCACCTAAAAGAACAAAAATGAGCATAACAACAAAACAACAAAAAAATCTTGGAAGGAAGAACATAATAACATTGACTAAGACAACAAAACTTGACCCCACAAAAATTATCTATTTTTGTGAGACAATTAAGCTTTCTTATTATATCATATTATTTTATATAGAAATGTCATATAAATACAATGAAATTATTATTAATGAGTGGTGATTTTTGAAAAGAAACAAAATAACTCTTAAGTACATACATTATTAACATTTTATGATTCTAGTTTATCTTTGAATGAGTTCATGCATCTTACTAATTAAAAAGTAAAATAAAATAGTTCTCAAGTACACACAATTTTTAATATTATATGATTTCTATTTTATATTTGAATGTTCATGCATCTTAGTAATTGTATTCAAATAAAAAATACATCCACTTTCTTTTGCATTTGTCTACATTAATTGAACTTATAACTTATAATAAAATAATTGTAAATCATGACAATTGAATGGATGAATTTAATTTATGAATAATGAAGAACAAAACTGATAATTCAATAGAAAAATAACCTACAACAGTAATAACAAGTGTCATGTAGTGGGAGTACTTCCCTTTGTATAATTATTACACCGAAGGCGTATCCCTATATGAACTTTCTAAGCTCATTTTCTCCTTCAAGGGTTCAAATGGAGGGAGCCGGCATGGTTGACAGTTCCCCCAATTACAACCGTTGATCTTCTAAAAGCAGCAGACATTTGTCGCGTCAGCCTGCAAACGTACTAAACTTAGCATTTATTTTTCTCCCTCACATTTATCATTTGAAGCAGAGGCGCTGGCGTCGGGGTCAGGGCTTGGGTTTGTTCTCAAGCCTTTCGATTCTCAGGTGCTGAATTTCCTTGAAGTTTTTCAAAACATCGCCGGGGAAACGCGGAGAAACTTTGCCTAACATGGCTTTTCTCGGTCACCTGCAGCGGCTTCACTATGCTGCCAATCATGAGGCGAACGTGGGTGGCCTCCACTCGCGAATTTGTTTTCAGATTGCATTATATAACGAGGTAGCAAGTCTTCTTGCTTCCTTGCTTTCACCAATTTTGCCTCTAATCAATTCCCCAAGCGGGGTTTCCTCAGGAAAATTTTCAAGGAGTTGTTTACCAGACAGTGATTTAGAGAGAAATAGCCTTATTTGTCTATCTGGCATGTGAGTGATTAGCGTTTCTGAATCGAAAACATTACTCTCTATTAAGCTCTGAAGAGCCCTCTCCATCTTGTATTGAATGTCATGCAACAAATGGCTGCAAGCCATCCATTCAGACGAAAATTCATCCACCTGACTAACCTTCTCATTCAAATTGTATTCCTAAAGCAAAGGTTCAGTACTTCTCCTTCCTACCCTCACCAAATTCTTGCAGAATGGCAAGCAACCGACCAAAAAATTATCCAAACCATGATTCTTATAAGTGATAACAAGCATCAATCAAGGGGTAAAGTATCTGCGGTTAAAAGAAGTCGCACCAGTTTTACTCCAACGTATGTTCTGCCTGTTCTCAAAACAAGTCAACATTAAAACTTAAGATGAATTCGTGCAAAACCTGTTGTCAAGGCAAAAGTTAATTAATTTAATTTTGTAAGATATTCCTATTTTAAAGAATTTGGCCTTGAGAAAAATTACATTCAAGTGGTGGTGTTTATGCGCATACCTGTGCCAGGGGGGCCTTGAATCAAAACTAATCGGTTGCTTAAGGCGAGCTTAAGTGCGTTAGTTTGGCTCTTATCAAGGCTCATTCTATACCCACTCTTCAGCAAATTGTCCAGTTCAGAGAGCGGTGCTCTCCCGAAGGGAGAAAGACTTGGGAATTTCAAAATATCATTTAAACTTTCATCAGAGTTGGAAATTTCAAAATATCATTTAAACTTTCATCAGACGAGCTTTCATCAGAGAAGATTGTACCTTTCTTGTCAAACAAACAGCTCTAGTCCAGGGTCGTCGAGGGAGTAAGATATTCTGGAGGGCAGCTTGGCCAACGTGCGTAGACAAGCTCTTCTACAAAGGGAAAATTCTCAAGATCCTTGTCTTGTAAAGCTTTCAAGACTGGTTGATAGGCCTTATAAAATGTAGGGCTTTCAGAAATAACAATTCTAGAGGCCATCAATAGACGACCGATTGCTTCAACTTCTACCTCTGTAGATCCATCCCTTCCATCCACAATCTCTACAAAGATCAACCCTAGATTACTTGGATTCTTCATGCTAGAAGACATCAGGTTCAGACTCCACAACCTTTGCTACCATTCTCCCTGCTTGTGCAAAAATGGGGGCTTTGGAACAGGGTATGGACATCCATCAAAGCATAAAGGACAGATGAATTTTTTCAAATGTTGTAGTTGCAACTGCCCTGGTAGACATGTACGCAAAATGTGGAAGCATGGGCAAGGCATGACTCGATACAACCTAAACACTTGTTGCATGCTCTGCTCCTTGGTTATACAAACAACTAACAATTTTGTCTAGAATAGACTAAACAATAATGTTTTTTTGGCAGGAAACAGAGGTTTAACATATTTCAAATGCAGATTGGTGAATAAATAATAGTCTAATTATTTGAATAGTATTGCTTCTCACTAGAATTTAGGCATTTGAAAATCATCTGAAATGATTATAATGTGTTGCATGTAAACAATTTTGGTCCAACGGCTCCAGGTTCAACTGAAATACTATTTGTTGAAAATGGATATGTACAAAATGGATTTGTTGAAATGGCTTTAGAAACTTTCAAGCAAATGCAATTGGCAGGTGAAAAGTCAAATTCCACAACCTTTGCCAGTATCGTCCCTGCCTGTGCTAAAATGGGAGCTTTGAAACAGGGTATGGACATCCATCCAAGCATCATGGAAGGACGATTTTATTCATATATTGTGATTGGAAATGCTCTGATAGACATGTATGAAAAATGTGGAAGCATAGAAGAGGCATGTGAACTGTTTTGACATAATGCCTCAAAGAGAGGTTATCTCATGGTAATGATTGCAGGATATGCACAAAATGGAATTTTTTAAAAAGCTTTAGAAACTTTCAAGCAAATGCAATTGGCAGGTGTAAAGCTAGACGCCACAACTTTTGCCAGCATTCTTCTTGCCTGTGCCAAAATAGAAGCATTGGAATAGGATATGGACATCCATCAAAGCATAAAGAATAGAGGAATTTTATCAGATGTTGCAGTTGCAACTACTCAGGTGGACATGTATGCAAAATGTGGAAGCATAGAAAGGGCACGTGAACTGTTTGACAAAAATGCCCCAAAGAGATGTCATCCCATGGAATGCAATGATTGCAGGATATGCACAACATAGATTTTGCAAGGATGCTCTCAAAAACTTTGAATTAATGAAGCACTCTGGAACATATCCTGACATTGTAAGCTTTTCTTTTGTTCTATATGCATGCAGCCATGCAGGTTTAGTGGATGAGGGTTGTACGTACTTCAACCATATGAGTAGCCCTTATTGCATTAAACCTACAGTGGATCATTATGTTTGCATGGTTGACCATTTTCCCCAGGCTGACTATCTTGAAGACATTCTACACTATCATTAAGATGCCAGTTAAACTTGTGGTGTTTGTGCGGGTGTGTTGTGTGGATGTGCTTTCTGGGTGTGTGTAGATCCCATATTAATATAGGCTTAGGAGTATTTACAGCAACAATATTTTTTTATTTCAATTCTAAAAATGTTGTGACATATGTTCTTCTCTCAAACATCTAGGTGGGGTGAGGTTCAAATGGAAAGGAAATTGATGAAAGATCGAGGAATTAAAAAGATCTCTGGATGTAATTGGATTGAAAGCCATAAAATGGTACATGCTTTTTGTGTAGGGACAGATCACATCCACAAAACACAATAGATCTATGCAAAGTTGGAGAAATTAGACTTGGGAGATGAAGGCAGCAGGGTATTTTCTAGATTTAGGGCATTTACTTAATGTTGTAGAAGAGGAGGAAAACGAATTATTTCTCTGACACCGTAGCGAAAAGATGCCAATTGCATTTGGTTTGTTAAACAATACCTCTGAAAAAATTATTAGAGTTGTTAAGAACTTTTGAGTATGTGTTGATTGCCACACTAAAACAAAATTTATCTTCGAGTATGTGCTGATTGCCACACTACAGAAAAAATTATCTTCAAGTATGTGTTGATTGCCACACTAGAACAAAATTTATCTCCAAAATAGTTGCAAGAGAAATTGTTATGAGAGATGCAAACAATTTCCACCATTCTAAACAAAAACAATGTTCTTGCAGAGATTATTGGTGATGTTAAATGAAACGATCTGAAAAATAGGCTTGCACTATAACAATGTGCACAATGTCAAACTTTCAATAATAAAAAAGAGCCAAGCTTTTATTTTCAATTTCTAGAATTTTATTTTAGGTCTTATTTTGAGTATTTGAGTATTTGAGAATCTAGACCATTTTGTTGGCTTCATAAAATTAAATGCATAAATTACAATACAGATCATTGCTTATATACAAACCTATATTATGATAATATGTTTATATGATAATATATATGTAGCGCTCAGACTTAAAAAACTTTAACCCTAAATCCACCTCATCCATAAACCCAATTCACAGTTATTAAATATAAGTACTATATTAAAAAAAGACTTGGATCCTTTGGTAATCCCTATGGCATAAAACAAATGAGTTTATTGATTTTCAAAGAGATCAAATGATAGATTTTCAAAAATCCAGTATAATGATTGATAAATATCAAAGACATTAATAAAACCTAAATCATTGCTACAAAATATTCTTATCCATCTCAATAATTTAAAACCCTAACATTTAATGCAAAAATGCTAAGCAACCCTTCTTAACCCTATACAAAGATAGAAGGTGAGGAACACTAAAGTAAATGAAAAAATGCTTGACTAACAAGAAATTAGAGGTCATTTTGTAAATTATCTTTGTTTAAATTAGTTGTATTATCTCTTCCCAATGTTAGGTCAAGCATTTGTGATTAATTACATATTTCAAATATGTAATTAATCACAGCTAATAGACTTGTGAATTCACAAATATTTTTCAATCTATTTTGATTTAAATATGTATAGTTTTAATTAGAAATAAACTCTTATAATTTATACATAAAGAAGTAAAACAAATTACAATCGTGTTTAAATTGTAAATGGAACATACAATTGTAAATGGCACACACACATGCCATTTGAGAAGCTCACATAATGAGGTTAATTGATTGTTGTTAGAGAGAAAAGAAAAACATTTGTATATTTAAAAATAAAATCACAATTTATATTACACTATAGTTGCATATTCATGGTATTACATATTTTCCCTCTCTCTATTACTTCCTATTTGTCACCTTTCTTTCTCACCCTTGCCCCCTCTATATCTATCTCCCTATCTCTCCCTCCCCCTCTCTCTCTCTATTGAAAACATAACATAATCTTGTTGATAATGGAGCCTAGTTTTCTTCCCAATTCAAAGGTTTTATTTTAATTGTGCTTGGATCCTTACCAAGTGGATGCATAGCTTATTTGAAGTTGTCACTTCTCCATTTACACCTTCCTACTAATTAACCTCATGTACTCCACAAATATATGCAAAAAGACCAAAATATTCCCACATTTACCTTCCAGCTTCTTGTACCCATTGTACACACCAAGGTGCAATGCTAGTAATAATAGTATTTGTTTGCTTGATGGTAGATGGCATAGATTATTGAAAGATTATTTTTTTGGGTAATGTTGACTTCAGAATCAATATTTGTTAAGTATTGATGAACTAATTATTAGTTAGTAAATAATTATAGAGTGTCATTACAAAAAAAAATGAATTAATATTAGAAATATAATATGAAATAAAAATATTAGATAAAGAAAACATGATAATTTTGGAACCTTAATCATATTTTAATGATTTTCATTACTAATATTTTATTTTTAATTTATTTTAATTTTTGAATAGTTCTAATTCCAATTCTTACCTTATTCCTAATTCTAATCCTATTCCTAATTATATTGTTTTTAGGATTATAATAATTAATAATAATTAGGATTATAATTATAATTTAGTTAATAATTCTAATAATTTTAATTTAATTCTTATTTGTATTTATTTATTTATTTATGTTTTGAAATGAATAATTTTGGAAAAAAATAATGATAATGCTTGTAATCAAATAGTTTAAATTTTATTTTTATTTTTATTTTAATTGTGTAAAATCAAATCTCTATAAAATAAAGAATATCTTCTATGCTAATTTAGGAATGCACTTTAATTTAAGTTTTATTTTATTATTTTAGTAGTGTGAATCCAAATCCCTATAAATAGCTAATTGATTTTATTAACTATATTTTTAAAAATTAAAATTAAAAATTATATACATAAATATAAAATTTATGTATCCATCTAAAAAATCACTTTATTTACAATATTATAAATTAAAAAAAAAGACATTTATTTTTTAAATATTCATGATAAATAATTTTGAAGCATTTTAAAGTTATAAATCTGGCATCTCTACTTTAGAAAATATAAATATATCTTGAATATTGAATTTATGAATAACTAATCAAGCAAAACTGATTGAAATAGTATTGTCTAAGCAAAAGTACTAATAAAGTATGATACTACTTTTTTAATATTGTTACAATTCCATTTGAACTCTAAGAGTATGACCTATTCCACCCATCCTTTTTTTTTAATATGTGTAACACACTTTTATAAATGGTAATATAGAAACTATTCATTAAAAACATTCAAATAAAACACATTAAATTGTCATTTGAAATGAAGATTAAAAAATAAATGGAGCTTGTTCATAAAACCCTAAGTACCCTCATTTTCTAGCCACGTTTCACCATTAATTTGTCCATTATCTTGCCTCATTTTTCAACCGTGTTTCACCATTAATCTATCCATTATCTCACCTTGTTTTTCAGCTACACATCACCATTATTCTATCCATAATCTCACCTCTTTTATGTTTTCTTCTATAATCCCAACATGATCCTTGACTGGTGTGTTTTCATTCTTCCATTAACATTGTTGCTTGCTTATCCAATTAAATCTTTTTATTGACAGTGGTGTGTGGAATAGTTTAAACCCTTACATAGTTGAGCAAACCTTTATCACGTGTTATTCTGATACGAAACATTTTTTGGAGTTTTCCTCTATTTCGTAGCTCTAATGAGGCTCAAAGCGGCAACCAAAATGAGTGGGGAGACTTCTAACCCAGAAGAAAAAATTGAAGAAGGCAAGCCAAAAGTTATGGAAAATGATCTTCACATTCCTGTGCCTTTGCAAACAATCGAATGCTAGATGGCCAACTAGGTAAAACCCTCAAAATACAACTTCTAGATGACATTGTAGATGTTAATTCAGAATATCAAAACAAAACAATTATTCTATTTTTCTTAGAGGGAGTCCCATCTAAAGTTGAATTTTATAAATGGGTTTGGTTAAATTGGGAAAATCGGGGATGGGAGATTGAAACCCTAAAAGGTCTAGGAAAAGGGTATGTGTCATGCATGTTTAAGTCAGTAAAACACACCCAAGTTGTTTTGTAATATGACACTTGGTTCATTTATGGGAAAATTTGTTATCTACAAGCCCAGACATTCAATTTTCATCCTAAAGGTTTATCTCGCTCACATTACCATGTGGGTTGAGCTCCCATTTCTTAATCTGGATTTTAGACCATTTCTAAAGGATATTGTGGTTTAGTTGGGGAAAGTAATCTAGTGCAAACACAATTATGATAAAAATTTCAAGCTTAAGAGTTCATCTTAGGGCTTGTGTGGAAGTAGGTTTAAACAAACCGTCACCAAAAAACATCAAACTTATTGGCCTAGGGTTCAAATTAGATTAGCCATTAGTCTATTTGAACAAGCCAAATGCATGTTTTTACTACCAAAAAGATCACTTGATCTGTGAATGCCCCATCGGGAGAAACAAATCAACTCAACCTCACTCTAATTTTGCCCCATCTAGCAGCCACTTGTCCTCTCTAAGTCATGTTCTGTCCACCTCCACAGATCACCCCTCTTCTTCCCCTTCACATGCCACCAAGAATTCGCCTATTTCCTCTTCTACCCCTAACAATATTTCTGAAGTCCATGAGGAATCTTCCCCCTCTTTTAAGGATGTTTTTATGTCAGATGGTTGGACTTTGATTAGGAAAAGAAAAGAGCCACCTGTCTCTTCCCTTTCTTCTCCAAACACTTGAGGTTCCTCTTCTCCTCCTCGCCACCTTCTCCTCAACCATGTTCTTGAGAGCCTTCTCCCCCTTCCTCTTTCTCCCACCATCGATCTAGATCTCCTTCTTCCACCTCTAAATATCATGAGGCCAAGGATTCATAATTGATTATGGATAATATTTTTAGCATATTGCCCCAAGTTGATGACCCCTCTCTTTCTCATCATGAATTATAGAATCCTCTCTTGGAATGTTCGAGGGATTTCTCTCCCTCCTCGCATGTATACAATGAAGGATATGGTTATGAAATAGAAGCTAGATGTGCTTTTCCTCCAAGAAGTTAAAGTAAACAGTACTAAGCTTGAGGCTTCGCTCTACAATATTTGGAGAGATGCTAGTTTTTTACATACATCCCACCATGATGGCAGGGGTGGCGTTGTTATTGGATTTTCTCCATGGGTTGCTAAATACATCATTAGTAAAGGGGAAGACCATTCTCATAGTTGTGTTTGGGCTCTCACCTTTATTAATAGTCAACTCATTGGTTTTTGTTCAATTTATGCTCCAAATCTTGCTAAAGATCGAATTGAACTTTGGAATTGGATGTCTAATAACCTCCCTAATGCTAATTGGATTTTAGGGGATGATTTTAATATGGTTGAACACTTTCATGATCGCAGTTGGTCCAAATAGTTTAATCTCAGCTTTAAAGAATTGGACAACTAGTTATTTTGTCGTAATTCCTTAGTAGTGACAGGTCCTATTCATGACAAGCTTTCTAGCCAATTGAAAAATTAGTTTACCTAGTCTAATTGCATAATGGGAGAGGACAAGAAGTTGAGTATGTTGGACATATTTTATGTTTCCCTATCGTACCTTTGGCACAAGATTCGATAGGATTATATGTTCAAGTGGATTTTTTTGCTACACTTTCTGATCATTATCCTATAATTTGCAACATAAGTTCGTCTCAAACTTCAAACATTGACCACTCTCTTCCTTTCAAACTAAATATTTCACATCTAATGAATCCTGCTTATCTTTCTCCTCTTGCGGGGATTTGCAATTCCTTTCCTAAACTTGATGAAGGGGAGTCTTGGATTGATTGGTGGTGCAAGCCATTATACAGTGCACTAACTTTTTACGTTAATTTGGCAAAAAAAAGGCTTGACAACGTAAACATAAAGAAAAATCCCTTCAAGGAAAACTTGCTCAAGCTAGAAAAATCCTTAATGACGATCCTAGTAATATTAGAATTCAAACTTCGTCACTACTACAAAAGCTCAATTGCGTAAACTTGATAATTACAAAGGACAAGGGGCCAAAATTAGATCTAGACTTCACTGGATAAAAGAAGGAAATAAATTTACGACATATTTTTTTTATTATCTCAACTACAAGCATAAAAAGGAAAGAATTAGTACAATAAGGAATGAATCCAATGTTCTTCAGTCTAGCCCTTCTAATATATGTAATATTTTTAAATGATTTTATGAAAATCTTTTCAAAGACGACTAATGGCAAGATATTCAACAAACCATTAAGGACATGGTTAAAACTTATATTCCTATTAGAATAGACTTTGATTATAGTCAATATTTAGATAGAATTTTATCATTGGAGGAGTTGGAAAAGGCTCTTTTCTCTATGACCCCTTACAAAATCCCTGGCAGCGATGGTCTTCCTATGAACACATTAAGGACAATTTTTATTGTTTATACCTAGAGGCTTTTAAAAATGGATCATTGGGCCCTATTATTAATGGCGGCATAATCAAACTTCTTCCTAAAGGGAAAAAGGAAGACTCCATTTTTGGTTGGCATCCTATCACCCTTCTTAATACTTTGTACAAGATTATAGCAAAAGCCTTGGCCATTAGGATCAAACCAGTGGCGTAAGGAATTGTTCAAGCTAAGAAAACATGTTTTATTGTTGGTAGATTCATTCTTGAGAATATTATGTTAGCATGGGAGACTTGTGAATGGGCTCAATAATCTGGTCAAAATGCTATTTTCATTAAATTCAATTTTGATAAAGCTTATGACAAAATTCATTGGAGCTTTATTCTTAAAATGCTTGAATGGTTGGGTTTTGGCCCCAAACTTCAAGCTCATGTTCAAATGTTCTTTTGAGATGCTAATGCTCAGATTATTATCAATAATGTGATGACATACCCAATCTATCTGTCAAGGTTGTCCCTTAGCTCCTTATCTCTATGTCCTTATAGTTGATGCTTTGGGTTATTTACTTCAAAGTGCTCATGATATGAAGATGGTCACATAAATCTATATTCTAATAATGTTGTAATTAATTCTCATTATCCTGATGACATCATGTTATTTCTACAAAATTATGAAAATAATATCTTCAACACTATGGACATTCTGGATTGTGCTATTTCAGGATCTATACTTGCACATGATAAAACATAATTTTTGATGATTCAAAATGGCCCTATTCCCCATTGGATTTCCCACGAATGGAAACAAATTAAGCATGAGGAAATAATGTGATATCTTGGTATACCATTTGACATCGGGGTTTCTCTTTCAGACATGTGGAATTGGTACCTTAATAAAGTCAAGAATAAACCATTCATTTGGGGAAATAAATTTCTCTCTTTGGCTGGAAAAATACAAGTTTCCACTAAAATCTTTCTTGCTACACATGTTTATTATTCTTCATGTTGGATGCCTTCAAAAAAGGGGTATGATGATTTAATCAAAGATTATTCATCAATTTTTGTGGGCTAAATGGGATGACAATAGAGGGTTTATTTCCACATCATGGGCCCATTGTATTCAACGTAAATGCAAAGGTGGCTTGGGGCTTTTGGACCCAAGAACTCAAGGATTTTTCTTGGCTACCAAAGGATTATTTGAGTTGTCCATGGGAATGAACTATGGAAGATATTTATACAAAACCATATTAACCTTGCCTCTGTCAAGGGAAAATAACAGCATGTGGGTTGGCTTGACAAAATTCTTCATGCCCCCTTTTTTCTATAAAGGCTTCCCTTCCCCTCCAGTCTATTTGGAAAGGTTGGAAACAAACTTACTATCTTTTAAAATGGAGAGATAATTCACTTCAACATGGTTTCAGCTTATCCACTTCTATTTGATGGAATAATCATATTTTCTATTAGGATCAACCTCTTGCTTTACGCTTTCCTAAAAAATCGTACTCTTTATTCAAAAAAAGAGTCTACAATGTTGGAGATCTTTGGGATTTTCACACTATGAGCTGATTGTCATGGCACTCTGTCAAAGACCAATTTAAATTTAACAATAAATACAAAGTGTTTCTAATTTTTGTTTAGTCTTTGGTTCTGCTTGATCTGACTATGAAAATATGCACTCCTATCCATTGTAATTTTTACAAAGATTGGTTATGGATGTCCTCTTATCCTTTTCTTTTCTTTCCTTTAAAAAAGGCCTACCTATAGTTGCTTCCAAATTTTCTCTTAAGATCTTGATTAAACTCCAAGTGGAATTTTAGGTTCAATGAAATTTTTTGGGCTAAATTATCTGTCTAGATTTGGAAATCAAAGGCTAATATAGATGCTCAATTAATTACTTGGAAGGTTTTACATTGCAAACTAGCCATTGCGGACAGGCTGAAATGTATGATGGTCCAACCAGTTAATTGTCCCTTCTATCAAAGGAAAGAAAATATAAGGCATATTTTTTAGGGATGTCAATCTGTTAAAAAGTAGTGGAATATTGTTTTTAATGACCTTCCATCTATCCTTGGCCATAATTTAAATTGGAAAGAAGCCCTTCTTGGGGTTGGGCTACATCATAATATCATTGTTGATGGAGTTAGGCATGTCATTTTATCTTATATATGGAGAAACATGTGTAAAGGTGTCTTTAATAACCTTGGTGATCACTAGGGAGCTACACTTCTAGGGCTTTACTCTAACATTTTTTATTGTTTGATTTCTCTTTTTTCTCATCTACAGGTTGAGGCTGAGAAGAATTTAAAGATTGATTTTCAAATACAATAGATCAAACTCTAAGTTAACCAAATGCTCAACAAAAGAAAGGTTATTATAGCTTAGGGCCTAAAGTCTTACTTTCAAGATCGAGTCATTTCTTTGTTCGTGACTGGTCCTATTGGTTCTTAATGTAGTTTTTGCTAATGTTTCATGTTGCCACAACTCTACAATTTGTTGTTGTTCATGTTGTTATTGTCATGTATTTAACAGACTGTTGTAGTTGTTATTACTCGCAGCTATATTGTTGTTGGTCTTGTAATCATACTATCATAGCTATTTTGTTTGCTATTGGTAATGTTGCTACAACTCTTTTTCATGTAACTATTGTTATTGTTATTGTTGTAACTATTTTTGTTGTTGTTGTTTTGTATTTACAAGTTTTTTCTATAGTTTAATCTTGCAATCTCTTTGTATTATATATATCAATACAAAAAAAATAAAATTATTGAAAAATAATAGCTTGAGAATTTACAATGTTGATAGACAAAATTCTTACTCATAAGAGATATGCTTACTCATATTATAATTACGCCGAAGGTGTTCCTTAAATGAAGTGGATGACCTGTTTTGAAAATCAATGGTTGAAAGTTACAAAGAAGGATGCAAGATGATTGAAATGATCTCAACCATCAATTTTTCTAAAATATTAAAAAATATAATATATAATTAAAGAAAAAACAACTACACTCTTATCCAATCTTTAGCTTTAAAGTAGGGAAAGGTAGGATAAGAAGCATTTTTTTTCTTTAAAAAAAATTTAAACTTATTTTTAGATTTTTTATAATAAATATAATATATATATATATATTTTTAAAAGAAAGGGGTAAATTTTTTTATTGAAAATCAAGAAAGAGCAATACAAGAAATAAGGCCAGAGCCCCAGAAGCCAACAAGAAATGGCCAAACAAAACTAGAGCCACGTCAACCAAGGCCATAATCAGTTACCTCTTCAGCAAGAATCTCCTCCAAGTCATGACAATGCTCAGGGGAAACCTGCTCCCACTCCTCAACCTTCCGACCATCTAAATGCTCAGAAGCCCACTTGGCTAAACAATCAGCAACCCTATTCCACTCCCTTGGAATATGGACGAAAGACACCAACTCCATCAAAGAGCTAATTTGCAGGACCTGCTGCACCATCCTGTCCAACTGCCAACTAACATCAGAAACCTTCCGATCATTGATTAAATTAACCAAAACCTGTGAATCAGATTCACATATCACCTTGCACCACCCCAAGGCATAAGCCCTTTCCAAAGCATAGAGGATTTCCAAACATTCCATAAGGTTGACAGTCTGCATCCCTTCATGCAAGCAAAGAAGAAAATCACTGAGCCAAAAAAATCCCTGCCAATACCACCAATCCCAGCTGGCCTAGGATTGCCTCATGAGGAACCATTAGTATTGATCTTCAAAATGCCAACTGGAGGGGGCAGCCATCTTCCCATCCTTTGAACTTTCTTTTTCACCCTCCTTCCTCTCCTAACACAAGCAGATGCCAAATACAATCCCTGAAACCCAAGTCTATCCACCATCTCAGCATCTCTTCTCTCCAAAGGGAACTCCACTTCACACTTAGCCTCTATAGTCTCTTGAATCATACCTAAAATTCTTTGCCAAATTTTTTGGACTAACATCTTTTCACCACGAAAAATTCGATGATTCCGTTCCAACCAAATCTGCCATAGCATGAAGGTAGGTCCAACATTCCACCCAACATGCAAAAAGGAAGCCGAAGCAGGAGGTCTACCCAAACTATTCCAAAAATCCACCAGGGAAGAAGCATGAACACATGGGCTTTTCCAGACACCCCACCAAGAATGCCAAAGATGCATAGCAAAGGGACATCAGAAAAACAAGTGAGAAGAATCCTCCTCTCCAGCTCCACACAAAACATAGATAGAAGGGCCCTGGAACCCCCTCTTCCTAATATTATCCCATGTCAAGCATCTATTCCATGCCAAAGTTCACATAAAGCAATTGCACTTTGGCCAAGAGAACTTGTTCCACACATTCCTCCACCAGTGAACCTCCACAACATCTAACCTTTGGGATAATAACCCTTGATATCCTGAAGAGATAGTATAGACACCCTTAGGATTAGGAGACCAGGCCAAAACGTCCCCATTAGAGAGGGAACTGCACCGATGACTGACAAGGATATTCTGAAGCTCAGCAAACTCTTCCTCCATACCAACAGCAGGCCACTCCTTAGGGTTCTTCCATCTTGCCTCCTCCACTTGACCATGAGACGAAAAGGACTTAAAGTCACTCACCCTCAACTAACCAGCCTCCAGGAACCTCTGACACAGAGTCAACAAGTTAGGAAACTAAGAAACAATGGGAGGGAATCCATCCCAAGAGTCAGACCAAAACTATGCCTCCGCCCCTCTTTTGCAAATCCAAAATAAGCCCTCCTTGATGAGTGCAACCCCTTTTTTGAGCGTACCCCAAATCACCAAACCTTTCCCCACAAGGGGATAATGAGGAATATCCATCCAAGGGATCTTAGGGAAATACTTATGGGATAAAATTCAGGCCCAGATTTGATTGTGTTCCACACACCACCACCAATACAATTTAGCAACCAATGTCGCCCCAGACACAATAGACTGCCTTAATCCAAGACCACCCAACTACTTTGGGCTACAAACAACGTCCCATCTGACAAGACTCCATTTAGAGGATATCAAGCTACCAGCCCATAAAAAATGTCTTGCTAAGGAATCTAATTCCTTAACAAAACCCATAAGAGCCACCTGGATCATGCAATGATAGATGGGGAAGGCCTGCACCACAGAATTGAGTAAGTGAACACGACCAGCAAAAGATAGCCACCTGTGTGTCCAATGATTCACTCTCACATGAAATTTGTGAAGAAAACTCTGCCAAGAACCCCTGGGCAGCCTTCAAATATGCTAACCAATTTTTTCGATAGAATTACACAACATAAACCAGCACTAGCCAACTGGATTAGCGTTAGCATCAAACTAAAAACCAAGCTTAAAAGAAACTCAACGCCAAGAATGCACACTCAATCCCAATGAAGGAAAGGTGTTGTCATATGGCGGAGCAACTAATGAACAATACTTGAAAATGGAACAAACTCAACGTCAAGAATGTGCACTCAAGATCCCACTGAGGGCGAGGTGCTAACATATGACAGAGTGATTGATTGAAAACTGAAAACTAATAGGCGGATAACCAGCCATAAGAGAATTTCCACGCTACCACCAAACAGTGGGGGGAAAAGACTACAATTAAAACACTTCGTCTGCTGCGGCAGGCATCCACTTATGAGTGGGGATTCACCACTTGAGAGTGGGTACAAGAGTAATACAAATCCAATTATCCACACTGGCGGTAAACCATCCAGGGGTACTAATGTGAAATTAAAGAAAGAATTGCAGCAATAAAGGACTGGAACAGTACTACTGTTTACAGTCTTACAATATGGAAAAAGAGCTGCAAATTACATGAAAATTACAATAGATTCAATGTACCATGATACTGGATGATTCCATGTTAGACATCAACAATAAATGATGAAGAAAGGACTAAAGATTCAAACTTAAACAAGTCTGATGTAAAATAACAATTCTGGAAATTCTGATCAGCAACTGTGAAATTCAAAGAAATATTCACAACTCACTCAAAATACCTCCGTTTTGTGTGAAACGAAAACCAATGAGCTGCTGGAAGATAGGCGCCCAACATTAGATGAAGAAACAGCAACAAAAACTCGTAATTTAATTCTTACACGAATCCCAATGCAGCAAGAATGGTACGGCCTTCATGAGGGGCGATTTTGACAAGTAAAAATCAACAACTCAAAATTAAAATCTGAAACTCTCCAAAGATGGTCGCCTTGGGTGTAGGAATGGATTGGAAAAGTACCCACAAGCAAATTAAATTCACACAAAAAGCTGTATGCAAAAACCACTTTCAGCTGTGACTGCATCAGCAACTTCAAAACTGGAAATATCATTAAAAACTTCAACTGTTGAGCTCAATCTGCTAGTCTGGATGAGAAGCAGCAATGAAAACCAACTAGGTGTTGTATTTCAAACACGAAATTGGATTGAAACTAGGAGGTAAGCATCCCTCGAAGTAAAAACCAAGTTGTCATTTCGACAGCATAACATTAGCATAAATTCATGGATCCCAATGCTGAAGCAAAGCATTCATTTTATAGAAGAGTAGAAGACTCTTCAATTCCTCAAGGAAGTACGCCAAAAGTCACATGAGACTCTTCAAATTTCCAGAAACCTTCCAACTTCTCAAAAAGGCGTCCACTTTATCAAGGCACAAATAAACTTTATTTTTAAAAGAATATCTTCAAGAAAAGGCGTCCACTTTTCCCAAGGCATTAAAAGACTTTAAATATTAAATTTATCCTCCATGATGACGTCCCCCTTCATGACCACCTTTTAAGAACAACTTAAAGTTAATGAACTAGGCCAAGGGGTCAACTTGAAATTAAAACATTAATGCCTTGAAATATATTATTTCACCAAAATAATGCTTTTTAAAGCCAAAATCAAACCCAAGCAACTGCTCCAACTGAAAATGACTTAATGAAGGCTGACAACTGAACCACTGCCAAAATTAGTATTTACTAAAAATAGTAAATACCTAGAAATGCCACAAACCTCCAAGCAAGGAAACCCTAATTTCACTTCTGATCAACCTACGGATTTCCGGAAATAGGCTATCAGTCAAAGAAGAGCGTATGGCCAAAATGGGGACATTACAGTCCGCCCTTCCCAAAATTGCTTGTCCTCAAGCAATGCCACAACACTCCAAACTGATCCCACCAAACATGTAGGATCCCAGGGTCCCAAGTCCATCTCGGAAAGGTTCCATCATGCTGATGCTGCTCTACTCTGATCACACGAATGAAATCACTGCACCAGAACTGCATAAACCATCCCTGCAACCTCAAGGAGATAACATGCCTAAAATTCAAACTGAAAAACATGGAAGGAATGGAATCAAAATCTAGCAGCATCTCATGCCCAATAAACTCTGAGGAATTAACATCTGCGATGTTAATGTCAATCACCATCCTGAGAATAAAGAAGATTACTCTAAACAACTCAAAGATATTCTCATCAACATCACTCCTCAAAGCATCAAACCAAATCACAACAACAAATGTAACTCCATCATAGCTATTTGTAAAAGAATAAACAGCCCTTTGCATGTTCATAACAGCCGCATCATCAAAGCTCCTCAAGGATGTATAATGCCTCTTCTGAATAATTCTGATATATGCAAGAAAATTTATGAAAACTCCCACTAAAATCTCAAAAGTCTCAAAAAGTTGAACCCAAACAAGCAAGGGTTCGCTGCCCCAAACACTAGTGCAAGAAATTGTATAGAGTAAATCACTGGAAAGGAACTTATACACTATCCAAATCTGGTCCAAATCACTATGGAGCATCATTTCCCACTTTTGAGGCCATAAACCATTACTGAAAAAAGATTGAGAAGAGGAAGAATGAATGTACCAGCTGCCTATGAAAACTGAAATGAACCTCTCAAAATCTGATTTTAGGAAAATCATCATGCAATGAACTGAACAGTTGCTGCAATACTGAAAATCAACATCCATAATAGAACAATTGCTCATGACCAAGGCTGAAAACATCTTCTCAAGAAACTCCAAACCAACATTAAACCATCCTTTGTTCGAAATATCTCTCCAATTCACCAGTTGATGAGCAAAAAGAACCTTCAAATGATTGGTGAAGATGGGGACATCATTAGAGGATCTGAAAATTAAATTCTTATCTCTCCAAAGATTCCTCTTTCTACTTGTAACAATCTCCATCAAGCCATATTGAGGATTCCAAACATGGATACTCAACTGAAAATGTTCTCCAATGCATCTGAAATAGTACACAACACTTCTCCAAGTACTAATCAAGGCAAAATGCAAACTCAAGAATTTAGAGTCTTCTTTGATAAACCCATGTAGCCCACCCATGAAAACATCAACATTAATGGAGCGCAAAACAAAAGTTGTCCTCAATTCCCATTCCCTCAAAGGACTAGGATGAGCCAAAACATCACTCAACTCAAGAGATAGATTGTTAAGAAAGTAAATAATTTGTTTAGGTTCAACTTTCTCCCAAACTTCATGAGTAATAAGTCTAGAATCTTCACTTGTTGCTGTTGCAATGGAGTGACCAGCAGCTACCACCAAATCAAGAATGAAAGACTCAACATTAGAGTTCAAAGAAATCTGCAAACAAGAGTAGGAACAACTGCTGCAATATTGAAAATCCACATTCATCTTGACCAAATTGCTCGAACACAAGGGTGGAAACACCCACTCTAAGAGTTCCATTACAGCAAAGAACCATTCTTTGCTCAAAATTTCTCTCCAATCCATTTGTTGATAAACAAATGGAATCATCAAGTGGCTGATAAGAAAGGAGAAAACACCATTAATTTTGAAAGTTTGATCCTTATCCCTCCAATGAACCTTCCTACCATACCCCAAAAGATTTTTCACAACAAATTTCTGAGTACCAATCAACTCCAATTGCACACCCAGAAAATTATTGACTTCTTTGGTAAACCATTGAAGTCTATCCAAGAAAGCTTCAAAAACAAGGGAGCCTGAAACAAACATCGTCTTCAAATCCTTCTCCCAAGACAAGATAGTGTGAGCATTACTCAATCCAAAGGATAAACTGTCAGGCATGTAAACAATATGTCTTACCAAAACATGTTTTAACACCTTGGTGTCAAAGATGGGGAAGTCGTCATGAATCAACACTTCCCATATGGAGACTGAATTCTCTAAACCTCTTATGCATTCACTTACAAGCAAGCTTGGAGGATTATCAATCACATAATATATCTCGTCCCTACATTCTCTGAGAAGTTTGAAATCAACTAGCTGGTCTCCTACCTCCATTACACCCAACTGAACATTCACTAACATGCACTTTGTTGATTCAAGCTCATGGCTGCAAGCTATCCCTTCTTGAGGCAAGTTCTCTTCCCAACTCAAGAGTTCACACTCTTGATTTACCTTCCAATTACCATCATCATCATGAATCTCCTTAAAATTAAGCAAGGTTTCATCATTATGGAGTTCATTAATACCTTCAACTATTTGCTTGATCTCCATAATCCTTGTATCAACTTCTTGTCCTTCAAGTGTGGCTGCAATAGGAGTTTGATTTTCTCCCTTGCATAAAGAGTGATGAGCTAAGGAAAGATCAAGGTAAAGATGATCAACCTCTTTCTCCTTCTCTTGGTAGGCATCATAGGTCTCTTCTGCAAACTTAATGGCATTATCCCTATCTGAGAGCAAATGCAAATAATCTATCTTTAATGATTCCAATGCTTCTTTGATAGTTTGCAACTTGGAAAGAGTGACTCCTTTAACTCCATTCTGTCTCTCTTCAAACTGTGACTTCCAGTAGAGTTCTTCAACAAAATTGTGTGTGCTATCAAATCTTGATAATGCTTTAACAATTTTCTCTTCTGAAACCATTAAGTTATCCTTCAAAACTTGCAGCTCTTTAGGCCCATGATCAAAATCAGCAAAGAAGCTTTGCTCATCAAACATCAACTTTTCTGATTTATTTTCTTTGACTTGATTCTCAAAATCAGCTTCCTTCCTAACAGCAATATTTTCAAACAATGAATCATTATTGATTGATTCTCTTAAAGTCTTGGTAGCAACATACTCTGCTTTAGTGGCTACTACTACCTCAAAGGAATCTTTATGGAGCTTTGCCAAACAAGCTTCTTCATCAAAGACAATGTCTTCTCCAATGACTTCATAGCTTGAAATACAAAATGAATTTTGAACTTTATCAGGATCAAAGGGAAATTTATCCCACTCAAGTTCTTTAACATACCTTGGTGCCATCTCACCAGGATCCCAAATGCAAAAGGGTTGATTGTAATGATCAACAGGAACAAGATCTTCATGCTCCTCTTGGATTGTTGACTCATTGAATGAGTCACTCCTCATTCCATTCAAACTGAAATCTTCATCGGTAACTTCCTCCAAGAGCTTAGTTTGATGATCAAGCTCAATACCGCCTTCGCCACCGTCATCATACTGGAAATAAGAGTCATCAAAGCTGGCTGCTTTGATTAATTTATCATTTTTATCTTCAACAAACCCATCATGAATAGATGTGTTGCTGATTTTATCATTAGCATCCACATACATACCAAAGAAATCTTCTTGGTCACTTGTCATAAATTCTTCATATGTATTCAAAATTGATGTTGCCTCCCTGCACTCACCCTCAGCATGTGCGGACAACTGCATATCAATAGGTATTTCTTGAGAAACAACCTTACAATCATTGAGAAACAATATTTTATTTCCGACTTCTGCATTAATGACTACCTCATTTTTCTGCTCTATCTTCCTCATGTGTGGCTTCAATTTTCTATCACACTGAATGAACAAATCTCTGATCAACATACCAGCAGTAGAGGAATTCTTTCCTTCTTGTTCATGAATGTTTAATAGAAAAGTTAAGACGGATTTTGGAATGTCATCCATCTCATTGATAGTTAAAATTAAAATGTTTCTCATTGCTGCAACTACATCCTCTTCTTGTTCACTCCAAGTTGAAATGAAGAGGTAATGGATCAAATAATATATTTGATCTTGCATACCCAATTCAACCAGCAAAATACTTGTTTTGAGTTCAGAAAAGATCTTCAATATAGTAGCTCTTCTGGAGTACTGATTGCTATCAATTTCATCAAGGTCTTGAAAACTTTCCACTATCATATTTAATATGGTCTTCATAGTTTCGACATCATAGGGCAATTGGGGAATTACAATTCTTATTATCTCCATGAAACAGGAAGAAATCAGTAGCTTGGTTTCTTCATCAGGATGCCCCAACCAATAGGGCTGATTCAAAAAATTCACTGTAGGAGCTAGTGCCAACTCCATTTTCTCTGAAGGTGATTGCTTCACTTGTCTCAAACATTGTTCTAACAAATGAAGAATGTTTTGTTCATCTTCTCTTGACTGAAATTCTTTACCAAGTCTCTTTCCAGCCATAAAGAGAGTCTCTGCCAACTTCATCTCTTCTTCATTAGCCATGCCTAACTGCCAACTTTTGGATACCACAAGGAGTTGAACTAAAATCTGCTCTGACTATCGGTGTAGTACCGGAGATCTCTGTCACTCATCTGCCTAAACATGAAGCACTGATCAACAGGATGGCAGGATCTTCTGCTCTGATACCACTGAAATATGCTAACCAATTTTTTCGATAGAATTACACAACATAAACCAGCACTAGCCAACTGGATTAGCGTTAGCATCAAACTAAAAACCAAGCTTAAAGAAACTCAACGCCAAGAATGCACACTCAATCCCAATGAAGGAAAGGTGTTGTCATATGGCGGAGCAACTAATGAACAATACTTGAAAATGGAACAAACTCAACGTCAAGAATGTGCACTCAAGATCCCACTGAGGGCGAGGTGCTAACATATGACGGAGTGATTGATTGAAAACTGAAAACTAATAGGCGGATAACCAGCCATAAGAGAATTTCCACGCTACCACCAAACAGTGGGGGGAAAAGACTACAATTAAAACACTTCGTCTGCTGCGGCAGGCATCCACTTATGAGTGGGGATTCACCACTTGAGAGTGGGTACAAGAGTAATACAAATCCAATTATCCACACTGGCGGTAAACCATCCAGGGGTACTAATGTGAAATTAAAGAAAGAATTGCAGCAATAAAGGACTGGAACAGTACTACTGTTTACAGTCTTACAATATGGAAAAAGAGCTGCAAATTACATGAAAATTACAATAGATTCAATGTACCATGATACTGGATGATTCCATGTTAGACATCAACAATAAATGATGAAGAAAGGACTGAAGATTCAAACTTAAACAAGTCTGATGTAAAATAACAATTCTGGAAATTCTGATCAGCAACTGTGAAATTCAAAGAAATATTCACAACTCACTCAAAATACCTCCGTTTTGTGTGAAACGAAAACCAATGAGCTGCTGGAAGATAGGCGCCCAACATTAGATGAAGAAACAGCAACAAAAACTCGTAATTTAATTCTTACACGAATCCCAATGCAGCAAGAATGGTACGGCCTTCATGAGGGGCGATTTTGACAAGTAAAAATCAACAACTCAAAATTAAAATCTGAAACTCTCCAAAGATGGTCGCCTTGGGTGTAGGAATGGATTGGAAAAGTACCCACAAGCAAATTAAATTCACACAAAAAGCTGTATGCAAAAACCACTTTCAGCTGTGACTGCATCAGCAACTTCAAAACTGGAAATATCATTAAAAACTTCAACTTGTTGAGCTCAATCTGCTAGTCTGGATGAGAAGCAGCAATGAAAACCAACTAGGTGTTGTATTTCAAACACGAAATTGGATTGAAACTAGGAGGTAAGCATCCCTCGAAGTAAAAACCAAGTTGTCATTTCGACAGCATAACATTAGCATAAATTCATGGATCCCAATGCTGAAGCAAAGCATTCATTTTATAGAAGAGTAGAAGACTCTTCAATTCCTCAAGGAAGTACGCCAAAAGTCACATGAGACTCTTCAAATTTCCAGAAACCTTCCAACTTCTCAAAAAGGCGTCCACTTTATCAAGGCACAAATAAACTTTATTTTTAAAAGAATATCTTCAAGAAAAGGCGTCCACTTTTCCCAAGGCATTAAAAGACTTTAAATATTAAATTTATCCTCCATGATGACGTCCCCCTTCATGACCACCTTTTAAGAACAACTTAAAGTTAATGAACTAGGCCAAGGGGTCAACTTGAAATTAAAACATTAATGCCTTGAAATATATTATTTCACCAAAATAATGCTTTTTTTTTTTAAAGCCACAATCAAACCCAAGCAACTGCTCCAACTGAAAATGATTTAATGAAGGCTGACAACTGAACCACTGCCAAAATTAGTATTTACTAAAAATAGTAAATACCTAGAAATGCCACAAACCTCCAAGCAAGGAAACCCTAATTTCACTTCTGATCAACCTACGGATTTCTAGAAATAGGCTATCACCAAAGAAGAGCGTGATGGCCAAAATGGGGACATTACATTCCCACCAAATAGGAATACCAAGGTAGGTCAAAGGGAGAGCCCCAATCTGAAATCTCAAGATTTGAGCAATCCGCCTATGAATGGGCTCCAAAGTATTGAAGAAGAATATGGAGGACTTATCCTCATTAATTAGCTACCCCGAAGCAGCAAGATAAACATCCAACACCTACACAAATTTGAAGCCTCTCTATTAGTAGCCAAACCCATAAGAGCAGTGTCATCCACAAACTGTAAATGAAATTGCGGAGGTAAATCCCCTCCCCACCTCCACCCCTAAATGAGACCCAACTCCACATTCCTTCTCAACAAGCACCCAAGACCTTCAGCAAGGAGAAGAAATAAATAAGGAGAGAGGGGGTCTCCTGACGCAAACCTCGAGAGGCACCAAAAAGCTCAGAATGCTCACCATTGATAAGAACAGAGAATGAAGTCAAGGTAACACAACTCATAACCCATTGAATCCAGTCTTCCCCAAACCCAAAAGCACCAAGCACCTTCTAGAGGAAGGACCATCGAACTCTATCATAAGCCTTAGCCATATCCAGCTTGATGAACATTGCCTTATCTTTGGAGCTAGCCATAGAGTGAATGGTCTCAGTTGCAATAACCACCCCATCTAGAATTTGCCTTCCCGCCACAAAACCACTCTGTTCCTCAGAGATAAGCACAGGAAGCCACTTTTTCAACCTCTCAGCAATCAATTTAGATATAATTTTATAAATCACATTGCACAAGGAAATAGGGAAAAATTGAGTTAACTTATCCACCCCCTCACACTTGGGGATGAGAGCAAGGAAGGTAGAATTTAGAGCACGCAACATCTGCTTATTCTTCTGTGACTCTTGAACAACTGCCAATAAGTCCATCTTGATAATATCCTAGAATTCCTGAAAGAATTCAATAGGGAAGCCATCAGGGCCAGGAGCTTCCCTCTTCTTCATCTGGAATACAGTCCCCTCTAGCTCTTCCAAATAAATGTCACCCATAAGATGCACCTGCATCTCCCTAGAAACCATAGGTGGAATACAGGAAAGAACCTAAGCTTCCTCAGGCGACCCCCCTGCGAGTCCTCCCTGAAATAAGGAAGCAAAATATTGCACAACCTCCCTTGAGATTTCCTGAAAAGAGGAGAGATTCTCCCCCCTGTCATTCACCAGAACTAAAATAGAATTGCCATGCCTCCTGGCTTTCACCGAATTGAAGAAGAAAGTAGTATTCTTATCGCCCTCCTGTAGCCACTCGATCTGAGCCTTCTGTTTCCAAAAAACTTCCTCCCGCAACTCCCGCTCTTCCAGCGCCTTCAAAGCCCGAGCCTCCTCCTGAAGCAAATATTCAGTAACCCCATCCTCCCTGATCACCCTCGTAATACTAGCCAACTCAGCTTGAGCAACACTCTTCTCATGGAAAATGTTTCCAAAGCACCAACGGTTCCAACATTTAAGCTGGTACTTCACAAATTGCAATAACTTAGCAAAAGTATACATTGTCGTACCATAAGCAGGTCTACCATACCTCCACCAGTCAGCGACATGGCCATGTAGAGAGGGGTCACGCAACCACATAAGCTGAAACTTGAAAGAAGGAGACCGGGGCACATGAGCAGAAGTAATGGAAAGCTTGATAGGCCAATGATCTGAGCCCTACCAATCCAGAATTTCAGAGCTAGAAGACCACTGACCACCAACCCAGAAACAAGAAACCAGAAAATGATCTAGATGCTCTGCAATGCAATTCTCCCCAACCCTTCAATTTTTCCAAGTAAACTGACCATTGGTGGGCTTGATGTCCACAAGATTTAAGGCTGCAATGTTATCCTGAAGAAGCAGCGCAGAAGCCTCCAATCTGGAAATACCACCCCGCTTCTCAGTGAGCTTAGAAATAGCATTAAAATCCCCAGCCACAATCCACAGAAGGTAAGGCAACATGCTATGGAAAAACCTAATATGGGACCACAAAATTTGCTTACCCTAAATTTCAACAGGTGCATAGATATTAGAAAAGAGTATAGACTCCCCAGTCTCAAAACATGAGGCACTCATAGATAAAGAAGACTTAAAGGACATCCACCAAAGAGGGAAAATCTTGCGAGGGTTCCATAGACAAGCCACTCCCCCAGCCGATCCATGATCCCTAATGCACTGGCACTTGCCACTTCCCCATAGCTTAGGCATCAACCCCAACATACACTCAATAGATAACTTAGTCTCCTAAAGGAAAAGAACATCAGGAGAATGACTTCTAATCAAAGCACGGACAACTATTTGTCTAGGGCCACTGTTCAAGCCCCTTACATTCCAAGATAAAACAATCATTTCAAGGGACATGAGAAATGAGAATCCAGGGTCTTTACGGACCCTGAATCCACCAAAGTCTCCCCTGTTAATTTAATCTTTTCCAAATCCTTTTTTCTGCCAAGCTTGGAAAATTTCTCCCCCACCCCTTTTTTTGGGTCCTTTTGAAGGATACCCAACTGGGAAGGGGACTTGCTATTCTTAACCATTTCAGAACATGCTTTCCCCACCAGAGAAGATCCATCGCCCACACCCTTCTTCCCTGAAATCGTAGGAACTGACTCCAATCTAACCTCCATCGAAGGTCAGTATCCATTTGCAAAGTACCTCCATCCTGTATAACTTGAGTAGCCTCAGACAAAAGACCCTCCTGCTCATAAACCAACACATCTTGATTTAGATTCACCAAGCCCAAGTTCATTTCCTGCTGGCTAAGATCATCTAAAATCTCAAATCTATTAAAGGTATCTTCATCATGTCTTTCCATCAAGGTCTTCTTTTGACCCTGGTTCCTGTGACGAGCCTTGACAGGAACATAACCATCCGCACCAACCACCTCACCCAGAATGGGATCCTTCCCCTTGTCAACCCTGGGGGGGTTGCGAGGGAGCTAAGAAGACTAGGGTTTGAAGGCCTAGCCCTTGGACATGATTACAATGCAACACGCACCCGTTAAAGTTAGCATAAACCAAAACGATGCGGAAAGTAACTCTAACCAGAATGTACACCAGGATCCCGATGTGGGCAAGGTGTGAGCATTGGTCAGAGGATCTCAAAGGAAAATGTTGAACAAGAACTCTAACCAAGAGATGCGCCGGTGAACGACGAGCATTCGGTCAGAGGATCCCTATCTATTGCAATACTGAAAAATTAGCTCAACACCAAGTATGTGCTACTCAATCCGTGAAGGATAGGAGGCAACCATATGGCGGAGACTTAGGAAATTACAATGCAAAACAAGTAAATAGGCGGCAAGCCAGCCTCTTCCACTTATTCAGTGGTAAGTACAAGTAAATACAAAATGAGAGGAGAGAATTGCTGACAGTACTACTGTTCAGCTTACAACAAATTAGAGAGCCTGTCAATATCATAAGATTAAAATCCTTTCAAAGCTATAACAAGTTAAGAACTCTCTTTCACACTCCCAAACTCACTGAATATCAACTCCTCACACATTTAATGAACTTTCTCAAATCTGATATGACTGTTTTTGACAGAATTGATACAGAACAGCAGCATGAAAACTCACTAAAATGCACGTAGCTAGCTCCAAACTCAACCTATTGATGAGATATTGAATGCAGATTACTCTATTAATGATGGCGACTAAGATGCAACTCCAAAACCACCCCAAACAAGCCTTAATTATTTTGCACAGATTTCAATGTCACTTCAAGATGGGACGGCCCAGCTGCAAGGGCAAATTTTCTCTATAAAATCATACAGTCACTAATAAAATCTGATAATGTGCTAGAATGGTCGCCTTTCAAAGACAAATCAATAGACTCAGTACCCAGAATGATAGCTATTTTATTCCATGAGCTATGAGTGAAACTTACATTCTTCAATGATATTCAGCAACATCAGAAATATGATAGAAAATGCAAACTAGAACTCCAAATGCAATTACTCAACTGAAAATGCAATATAATCCTAATACATGCTAACCTCTCAACTAGTTGCTATCTTTCAAGCAAGAAGATGAGCCAATGCTAGGAGGTGTGCTTTCCTCAAAGCGAGTGCCTGAATACAATCCAGCAGCATAACGGTGTAGTAGACAAAAGATCCCAAATGAAGAGTTGAGGCCTGATTAAATAGACAAGAGAGAAACATTTAGAAGCTTCCAGAGGGCGCCCAAACCCTAATTTCAAATTCACCTTTTCCCTCCAAAAGATGGCATCCTTTTTCATCAATAAAATATTTCACTTTTTAAAATAAAATCAATCTCTCAAAAAAAGGCGTCCCTTTTCTTAGTCTCAATATTTGACATTAAAAATATAATTTATCTCCTTATGACGCCTTGACCCTCAAAAGTCCCCTTTTTAAAAACAACTTAAAGTTGTACTGCTAGGCAAGGGGGTATAATATTAAAATAATAATATTATAATGAAAATACTTATCTCTCCAAGAAAATTGCGCCCAAGGCCAAGAATTGAAGTGCCAGCTGAAACAACTGAAGAAGAGGTACAACTGAACTGAACCCAAACTGTCCACTGCCAAAAATAGAATTTACTAAAAATAGTAAATTCGCGAAGTTGCCCGGAATGTCAAACTGAACACACCACTGCGAAGCTCTCTGAAAACCCAGAAAGAGTCCGCAATCAGAACCCCAAACTCCAAGCAGCAACCTCCTCAAAACTAGGAAACCCTAATTTCACCATCCGCATAGCCTACGGGTCTCCGGAATAGGCCAACGGTCAACTGAAACGATCACCGCTGAGAAGGGGGCATTACACTCACAAATGTGTAACGGGCAACAGGTGCAAATGTTTCTTCATAATCAATACCTTCCTTTTGTGAAAAACCACTTGCCACAAAACGTGCCTTATGTTTTTCTATATTGCCATCAGCAGCATGTTTGATTTTGAAGAGCCATTTAGAAGAGACACCAGATTTCTCTTTTGGTCAAGGCACTATATCCCATACATCATTCTTTAGAATGGACTGATACTCTTCCGTCATAGCGTCCTTCCATAGTTGATGTCTGAAGGCTTCTGAAACACTGGTGGGTTTTGAATTGATGATGTCATTCATTAGAGCAACATAGCTTGAGAACCGTTTGGGTCTTTTACTCTCCCTAAATGTTCCTTTGGGTGCTGCATGATTCTTAGCTTCTTTGATCATCTTTCTAGCCCAAAGTGGCCTCTTCTTGCTGTTGTCATTTGCATTTCATCTAAAGTAGATTGAAGTTCATTTGGCATTTCCTTAGGATACTCCCTCTGAATCTCAGGAGTAGGTTCCACTTCTAATACCCTAGGGGAAAAATTTTCTATCTCACTAGAACTTCTTGCCCTTCTGAATGCAATTTCTTCTTCAAAGATGACATCTCTGCTCAATTCAATTTGTTTCTGCCCGGGTATGAATATCTTGTAGGCCTTGGAAGTTTCACTATATCCCATAAATATCCCTTTCTTTCCGGAAGGTTCTAGTTTGAATCTCTTCTCCTTGGGCACATGAATATAGACTGGGCAACCAAAAATCCTAAAGTGACTAATATCAGGTTTTAGGCCAGTAAATGCTTCTTCAGAAGTTTTGTTATATAGGTGAGAATGAGGACATCTATTTTGGATGTAGACAGCAGTTCTACAGGCTTCTGCCCAGAATGAGGTTTCAATGTTCTAGTCAAGCAACGTTGCTTTTGCAGCTTCTACAATGGTTCTATTTTTCCTTTCAGCAACCTGTTGATGCGCGTTTTATGACTCACCAAGCACTTTAGAATAAAGAGTCCAAAGATGCTCTATCCTCTCTTGAAAAACTACCTCTTATGCTAAGATTGCTAGAAAGGTCATACGGTAATTCAAATGTTTCTTAAGTTTGAGGATGGACAAGCTCAATGGATGATGTGATATGCTGATTTCACAAAGGGACCTTGGATAATGAACTATTCAAAAGTAGGAATTTAGATTGATTTGTCGTTGAACGTTCTTATATTTTTTGGATTTTCGATTTTAGGATAAAATAAAAGGCAAAGGGATGAGGGTTTAGAAACTAGATTTATGCCAAACTACTCCTATGAACTTAAGAGACAAATGCTGGATAGTGAAATTTAAACCAATCTTTGTTTTGCCAAGCACAATGACTACAACTAGACAAAGATGATGCAATCTTCAATGGATTTACGAATGATGTCCTATTACACAATACCACCATCAATTCGAACAATGTATATAGGTAATAGAATTCCAGTTAAACAATTTCAATGTTCAGACTAACCTTGCACGTCAAATTGAAAAAGGTATGAACTAATTTCACTATTTCCAACACTATCAATCTTTCATTCATCTAAAAAAATGCTAAAACTAATTTACTATATTGAAGAAATTATGAAACCATGCAAGCTTTCGAAATAACAAATGCTCAACTCTGAATCCAATTATTATCTGAATAGCACTAGTAGCAACAATTTCATAAGTCTCTCTCTGAATGAATGAAATGCGTGGGGTTTATATAGGCACCCCAATTACAAAGCAACGGCCCAGATTGATTTGAGATCAATGGCCAAGATTATTTCAAGAAACCCTAACCCTAAAAAGCATAACCAACTCCATGGACACATGGCAAAAGTAGGATCAGCCACTTGGAGCGTGGCAAATAATGACACCTTGGGAATCATTCGAGCAAGTGGCAATCCAAAATGCAATTCCCATTGGACTTGTAAGAGACCAAGTGTCTCTCAGCCCAAACCCTTAACTAGAAATGATGATTTTTTGTTTGTTTTGTATTTTTTGGTGTTTTTGATGATTTTTGCAATAAACAAGAAAGCTGCGATTGTGCTCTAAAATACCTTAAAAATTCATAATAAATAAATAGACAATAAATATGCATCAATACTGCTCAGAAGATGAAGGCGCATATGTCTATTGATTTTCCAGAACACATACAATGTATGAAAACGAACATATGAAGAGAAAACTACTTTTTATTCAAAAGAACCCGATTACTTGCAGCCACCAGATAATAGATGAAAATGTACGGCTGAGTAAGGAATACAATCTTCAGGCTCTGAAATCAATGCTGAAGCTCCAATAACCCTAGGCGCACCAAATCCCAATTATAGAAGCTGAAGACTGGAGGCGTGGTTTCCTGTGGAAGATGGTACAACCTTGCTGGTACAGAAATATACGGCCCAACAGCAGCAACAAATGCAGTACGGCCTCAAGACCCTAAGTGCCAGGTCTCTGATAAATGGTCTCTAATAAGTCGCCCTACACAACTGATGAATAAACTCTATAATTCCTTCCCTAAATCGAATCAATAAGCTCAACTGCAACCTCCGTATGAAGTCACCAAGTACGACAATCTTCAACTGGTATTTCACAGCCTCAGTATGCCAGATCTTGAAGAGGTATTGTTCTTCAAAATCAAACGTCTGCTGAAACCTTGGGTTTGCAAACTTCAATGCTCAGAGCAAAATAAGACAAATTGAATAATCATAACATAAGAGTTCGATTTGTCTTCGCAGTGAATATATAACCCCTCTTGAGAAATTCGACCAAAACCTCTTTTTAATAATCATTTAAATAAATGATTAAATTCGCCTTTTTGGACTTAGGAAAAATATTTAATAATTGGCGTCCAAATTAATGAATAAATAATTATTCATTATAATCAACTTTTCACTTTATTATAAAGTATTAAAAATACTTTATAATATACCATTAATTATTAATATTTAAATATATTAATAAAGTGACTTTATAATGTAAAGTCAAAATATTAATTATTTAATAATCATTAATTGCTCCATTATTCTTCCATCTGATCAACAATTGATGAACTGGGTCGACTTTGAGCTAATTAGCTGAACCAGGTGCCCTGCCCAAAATAGCAGCTTCCGCCTACCAGACTTACTAAAAATAGAAAGTATCTGAAAAACCACTCTGAAAGAGTCTGCGAAGGCCCAACCTAAATCAACTAAAAGAATGATGCTCCTGAACACCGGGTAATTGCCTCAGATGATCCTCTGCACACACCTGTCAGCCTACAAGGATCGAAATAATAGGCTAACCACATAACCAGCTGTGTTGACTAGGAAGGGGACATCACAGGACTGCTCCCTAGCCAAAAATGCAAGAAATTTTGTTAACACAAAATTCAGCTCCTCCATTGATATGCTCGGCATAGAATCCAGTTGCACTCCCATTACGTCCAAGGTTTCAAGGCACTGGGTAAAAGTACTTTCCCACCTATCTTCCTGTTTCTGAAAGCTGTCCATAAAGGTCAAAAGGGAAGACATATCATCAAGCTCATTCTCTGTAACAATCTGCACTTCCTTGAAGTAAATATTCATTACATTTTTCTTCAATCCTTCCAAATCCAAGCCATTTGCATCATGATGCTCCCGCCCTGTTAATCCTTCAAGAGAAGTGAGCATTTTAAACCGAATTTTTTCAATTGCATTCCGTATAACGGCACATTCTTCCTTCATTCCATCATATATCTTCCTTTTCGCCAATAAGGAATGATACCACCTGCTGAAATCATACGAGGCTCCTTCCTAAATAACACCTTCTTGGATTAGTATTTTCAGGGAAACTTCCTTTAAAACCTTCAAACGAGGTATCACTTTGTCATTTACGTACTGAAAGTCTTCCCAATTGTCTTCAATTTGACCAATTTCTGTCATAAGCAAGCCAGATCTGTCATAAGTCTGAGCACATTTCTCCAAGAATTGTTCCATCTGTTTTGAGATATTGTTGATCCAACTCTTAGTTGCTTGGCTTGTGATCCTCATAGCTTCAAGAGTATCAACGGATTCTGGAGGAAGAGATGATGGCGGAATAAAAGCTTCACTTTCTTGGCGTAAAGGGGCTGTTAGCTGCTGAATGAACTCTATCAGCCTTAAATTTTCTGATTCTAGCCTTTCCTTCTTCTCCTCTGTTTTATCGAACTTCTCCTTGATAGCCTTGGAAGTGTCTGCTAACTCATGGAAATCCTGATCTATTGTGGTTGGCCCAATGTCCAACGTTGTAATATCATAGTCCATAGGAGTAATCTGATCTCTTGGCTTGTCAATTTTTGGGACTGCAACTTGAAAGATTTAGGATCCTGCTTCATTCCTGGTCATCTGAGAATACTTTTTAGGCTTCCTTGGCGTTTTAGCTTTGCCAATCCTCTCTAGGAAGTCTTGCATGCTTTCATCTGGTTGAACTTCATCTAGTGGTCTAGACTTCTTCATCAAACTTTTGGTCAACCAAGCTGGGATAGTGGATAATTCCATCCCATCCTCTAATTGAATATCATCATTAATTCCTTTCAGAGCAGAAATTACTTCATCTCCCAGCTCCTTATTGTTTTCAAGGATCTCAGTATCTCCCATGCCTTCAATCATTAGCGTATCATCTCCTTCCAAACACTCGGCGAGGGTATGCTCTTGGAGAGAATCCAACTGTTCTAACTCTTGAAATTCGACCTCTTGTTCATGGCTTGGTTCGATCTTAGCAATGGACACCTTTTCTATTACCCCACCGAGTACTTACTATTATGATGATTTCTTTTCCCAGTAAGATCTTCACTTACTACCTTTCTCTTGCTAGGACATGAAAGTTCATCAAGACTTTCTCCACCTGCCTCACCCTGACTTTCCTTATTGCTCAATGTGGCGTAGGTAAGAGTAACTCCTCCTTTTCTCAATCTGCTAATCTGATTATCTACCCACTCCCTAGAATAAGCTATAATATCCTTCATCAATATGTCCAAATCAGTCAACTCAGGTTGTATCCAGTTGGGCAACAAGATAGGCTTGTTCTTTTCCTGTTCAAATTGAGGATGCACGTAGTCTCCGTTGTCCTTTACCTGGTCAGGTATGTTGAATTTAGATGATCAGATTTAGTGCACAGAAAATGATTCAAAATCAGACAACATAACACAGCATATACCCTGGGAAAACCCTCCTCTTGAGGGAGAAAAACCCAGCAACAGAGATCTCTCTTATATTGATATAACAATGGCAGTTTTACACAATACAATGGGGTCTAACACAAGACTGATATGCAGTGTCAATAAGGAATGACAGATGACTAGCTTTAGATCACACCTGATAGTATTAGAATACAGATCCAATAAAGATCTCTTAGCACTGAAGGTCTTCAGCTTCGCTCTGGCATATAATCTCACTTTACTCAGACCGCACCTTGAACACCGATGAAGAGATCACTGCTAGTACAGATGTGAATAGTTCGCTGTGTCTTATTCGCACATGATAACCTGTACGCCCTTGATCAATTGCACTTGATCAGATATCCGCACTTTGTCATCTGAATTGTTCGCCCTTTCATATCTGATCAGTTCGCACTTTGCAGATCTATTCGCCCTTGATGTATTCACTCAGATATGAATAATCGAACTTAGCTAAAATTATCTGTGCGTCAATGGACGAAACAGAAGTATATATATATCTTAGAAAGGTCGCATCTCTTCTTATCATAGGGTCGGCCAAAGTAGAAATGACAATTTACAATTCAAAGATGTCGGCCTTAAAATAATCATGAACAATATAAGATAGGTCGGCCTTAAGGAATAACCATGCATTAAATCTTCTTATGTCGGCTTAAGAAGAAAACAAGAAGAATGTCGGCCTAGATAAATGAATGCCTCTTCACAAGAGGTCGGCCTCAAATCATAACAATAGGTATAACTTGAATAGCCAACGGCTATCATTCAAGTTTATGTCTACGAAGGGGCTGAGCTGGAAGGAGCTACCAAAGCTGCTATCATTAACAAGGTATAGGGAATAAGTCACACCTTTTTACAAGTTCAATTGGAATTCTGGACCAGATCTTCTTCCTGACTCCATATTCGTCCGCCAAGTTAGACCAATAGTCTTCAATCTGCATAACATGAAAGGACTTCTTCCCGTGAACTCTCAAGTATGGGTCATAATCAAACCTTGGATTATAAATGCCGAACTTATAAAATTGCAACTCTAACTTTGCTGCCTTAGCTGATTGTAATGAGGGGCAGACTTCTAGCATTTTCCCAATTGCAACAGGAAAATCCACTCCTTGTTTGTTCCTTTTCCCTTGAATAGAATCTATACACGCCAATTGCCTTGCAACTTCAAGTATAACAATCTTGTCTGTTGGATACCGAGGAAGTCTATGCGGAGCATCTGAGAATCCATGAACTCTTATGTATGTAAAGGTCGGAAACTGGATGAACCAAGATCCGAATTTATCAAGCATCGCCATAGCCTCCTTAGATAGCCTTTTTTGAACTGCTCCTTGAAGAACTCGCGTGATATACATAAGGAAGGCGTCATTGGTTATCTTATAATTGTCCTTGTAATGCAACTGGAGCTGCGGGTAACAGTCATATGCTTTGAGCTGATCTTTTCGAAGTCCAACTTCCCCTTTGCAAATCAGTCCTCTATACTTAGTAAACCGTGCCAGGGTATAAACTACATAGGAACTCATATAGAAGGTTTTCGTCTTCTCCAAGTTTCTCAACTGGAAATCAATGTTATCACTTATTAACTTTGCCCAATTTATTGCTTCCATTCCCAATACGACCTCCTCTACATATGAAAACATCCATACTTCGAAGAAAGCTCCTTGAGAAGTACCCATAATCCTGTTCAGCATATGAATCATGTTACTGTATTCTGGTTTAAAATCTGTGCAAATTAATCTTTTTGGCAACTTAGAGCGATGTCTTTTAGGTTCCTTGATCCAATTAGAATTGACTATATCCATACAGGATTCTTTGGCTTGATCAAACATGGCCTGTGATTCCTTCTGAGTCCTGTTCAACATTTTTTGACGATGAGGAATACCAAATACCTCTCTGACTAAATCCTCTGTGAAGTATGCCAAAGTGATCCCATTAGGTGTTTTAATGGATCTTGTTTGTGGATTGTATCTTCTGGCACACTCAACCATTAGCTCACTGCACTGAACTACAGGTGGAATCCTGCTGCTTGATCAAGTCCGGACTTAACGATGTTAGTTGCAATAGGTGTGGGCATTTCGTGCTGAGTACCAAACATCCTTTTCTTGTGTTGAATCGCATTGAACTGCTCAAAGTTGGTATCCGCTACCTTCTTCCATTTTGAGGACAATTGAGATTCTAGATAAAATTCCTTGAGGACTTCCTTTACTTGGGCTTTTCTAACTCCACCTCCTACGTTCTTTGAAGTAGACATTATGCCTGTACGAAGCTCGAAGTTGGAATATTTCACAAATTTGTAAAAAAGGGCGATTTTATGGCTGGAGAGTTAAATAAATTAATTTAATAAAATTCCAAAACTTGTTTGCCTAGGCTGGTTAGAGAATAAACTTTAATAAAATAAATTCTTTTCCAACCTTTATCTTTTTAAAAGAACTTTCAAGGGATTTTCCTTTAAAAAATTAATTTACTAGACTTTAAAACTGAAAAAAGTGAAGTTTCTGTGCAAAACAAGACAAAAAATTCCTTCTCTCTGTAAATTCACCAGCTATGACTCTGTAGTTGATCGAGAAATCTGAAAATGGAAGGAAAAAGTCCAACCTTGTGTTCTGGAATTAATGCGACTTGCAGCTCAAGAAGAAAATAGGAAGAGGAAGGACACCTTTCTGAAAGAAGTTTGCCTGTGAAGAACTTGACCTATGAATAATGAAAAAATAAAACTCACAAGCACTTCTTTTATAATAAAAAGTTTCCTTATTTGCCAGGGTCGATCTCTTCCTTGATTGGTTGCTTTTGCTTTAAAACAAAAAAAGCAATCTTATCTTCTTTCTTTTTTCAAGGCGTCTCTTTTTGGCTTGATAACTAAGTTTTATAATAAAACTTAAGTTATTTTATTCTCCTTTTGCCTTTAGGAAAATTCGACCTTTTTAAGTGGACTAATCCACTTTTCAACAGGATTTTTTCCTTTTACCAAGGTGGGTCTTTGCCTTAGAAAAAATTTCAATTCTCCCTTTCAAAATTCGACTTTTAACTGGAACTTTCATCTTTCTAACTGGATTTTAACTTCATCTTGAAATTCTTTAAGTCCAGTTCGAATTTTTACTTGCCTTAGTCAATTTTCATCATTTTCCAACTGGAATTCGAATTTTCCAACTAGATTGGCAAGATTTCTCAGATAGACGAATTTTAACTGAATCTTTAACTGGATTTCTCTTTGACGAATGGATTTTTTTAAGTGGACTTTTCAAAGATTCTACTGGATTTCCCAAGGGTGCATCTCTCCAGCCTTAGGCGAATTTCATCACAATTTTCTTGCTTTTTACTTTATTTTTGAATGATTTTCTCTCTTGATGGCGCGATTTTTCAATTGATTTTCTAGCTTTTGCATGCGCCTTTTCCTGCTTTTCTCACTTTTGCATGCGCCTTTTTCATCTTTGCATGTGCTTTTCTCATGATTTTTTCGATTTTTTAAGACTTCTGCTTGATTTTTGTTTGCTTTTTAATTCCAAAAGTGGAAACTTTCGACTCCACTGCCAGTGAGACCTAGCACTTTCTAAAAATAGAAACTTACTAAAAATAGAAAAAGCAAAAAGCAACTTTCTAAAAATAGTAAATTCCAGATTGGTCTAGAAATGCCAAAAACGAAAAAAGCAAAAAGCAAAAAAGCATAATCCCTAAAAAATAGGAAGTGTCAGAATTGAGCGAAAGCACAGGCGATTCTCGTCTACCGGGTCTTCTAAGCACTTCTATGACGTTGACGTTCAGTTTCAGGCCGAAATTCCCAACTTGGCTCGGGTGATGACTCCAGACTTTGACATGAAATTTCCAGATACCAGATACTATGAAATTGCTACTCAAAGCTAAACCCTAAGAGCAAACCAGTGAGGGTCCCCATTTGCAATGGGGTGATGTGTGAAATAGGTCACAACATCTGGCGACTCCACGTGAGGAATGTTCCTGAACATTCCTAAGATAAAGACCCATTTTGAATTCGGAATCTCCGATTTAAATCACACTAACTCATCCTTAGGTTAAAATTTGTACTTAGAAAGAAAAGGAATTCTAAATTGGATTGAGACAACTTTTCTCTTAATCACAAGTGGGTGCAAATGCATTCCTGTCCATCTCGCAAGACCAATATGACTCTTTGGTTCCATCATGGCTGTTTGTGTATTTTGTCTCAACTCCAAAAGCATCCTTGGATAGAGCCTCGCTGCCAGCGAGCATCTATAGCCCCAGCGAGGTTATCTTCTATAATCTCACGGAGATTGCTCTACTTCCGGCGATTTATCATTATTTTGATTCTTTTGTACACCTGTAGAGATGTCCGCACACCCAAAAACCAAGTGTTTCATTCTTTTCTTTTGATTCTTTTTGATATTCTTGATATTTTGTATACTTGCACACTTTGGCCTGTAAGCATCGAAGCTCACATGGGTTTGAGCATTATAGTGGCGCTGAAGTGAAACTTTTGATTATTCTTAGTTTAGCCAATGACTTCGCCTAGGAGACCATAATGACTCAAAGATTCCATTAAGTGTGTAAGATATGATGATTGTAAGATTCAGTGTCAAAACACAATAGATGATTCCCTTCTAGCCAAGTACAAGTCTTAACCTAGAGTCAAACTAGAAGGATTCGATCTCGGATTCTGGGATCCCTAACAAATATTTATCAAAGGAATGATCCGTGCATTACTTTGTGGAATAAGACCAGTGTGTACTTGAATCTTCACCACCCCTGCAAATGTGGATCCTCATTTATTCAAAACTAAACCTAAAGCAACAAACCAAAGCAAACAAAGCAATCTAATCTAAAGAAACAGGAACAACTAAACTAACGCAAACCAAAGCAAGGGAAACTAAACTAAAACAAAACCCAACCGGAAAGAAAGCTAGACTAATTATGTACAAAAGCAAGACTCGCTAAGAGCCTAAGACTGGAAATAGTGTTTGAGGAATCGCCCATTGACGGGCAATGGGACCTCCTCTCCGGTTAACGTCTTCAGTCTAAATGCATTGTCTCCAAGAATTTCCGAAATCTGATAGGGACCCATCCATAGATTGTCAAACTTCTCGTGGTCTCCTTTTCATTCATGCGCTTTGTCCCAACAAAGGACTAAGTCAGAAATTCTAAATGCCTTTATTTTAGCTCTTCGGTCAAACCATTTTTTCACAATACTTTGATGTTTTGAAAAATTCTCCAATGCCTGATCTTTTTTCTCTTCCAACAGTAATAACTAGGACAATCTGGTTTTGACCCTGTCTTCTTGGTCTAGGCACTCTTGCATGAACTGTAGCATGGGAATCCTTAGCTGTATCGGAAATATGGGATCTTGTCCGTAAACCAGATGATATGGCAATGTACCTAAGGAACCTTTTATTCTCACTCTATCCGCCCAAAGAGCGAATCTCAACTGCGTATGCCAATCCCTCGGGTTTTTATCCAACAACTTCTTTATGACATTCAACAAATTCTTATTAGTAGATTCAGCCAATCCATTTCCTTGGGGATAATAATTCGAAGAAAACTTTAAATTCACCCCATATTCAAAAGCCCAGTTAGAAAATTTCAGAGAAGAAAATGCAAAACCATTATCACAAACTAAAGCATAAGGACAGCCAAACCTGGTGATAATGTTTTCTTCTAAGAACTTAATTACTGTATCCGTTGTGCATAATTTTAGGGCCTGAGCTTCTGACCATTTGGTGCAATAGTCAGTCGTGGTTAGAATATACCTGTGTTGCGCAGATGAGGGTGGATTGATCGTACCAATAAAATCGAGTCCCCATTTTGCAAAAGGTTGCACTTCAATCACAGGTTGGAGCGGCATAGCGGGGTTCTTCTCTCGTGCAGCAGTTATTTGGCATGTGTGGCAGGTTTTTACATGATCGTATACATCTTTGAAAATTGCTAGCCAATAATAGCCTGCCATTAGAACCTGGTGTGCTGTTGCTAGTACTCCGTTGTGCATAATTTTAGGGCCTGAGCTTCTAACCATTTGGTGCAATAGTCAGTCATGGTTAGAATATACCTGTGTTGCGCAGATGAGGGTGGATTGATCGTACCAATAAAATCGAGTCCCCATTTTGCAAAAGGTTGCACTTCGATCACAGGTTGGAGCGGCATAGAGGGGTTCTCTCGTGCAGCAGTTATTTGGCATGTGTGGCAGGTTTTTACATGATCGTATACATCTTTGAAAATTGCTAGCCAATAATAGCCTGCCATTAGAACCTGGTGCGCTGTTGCTAGTACTCCTCCATGGCCGGTTCCAAATCTGGAATGAAAGTGTTCTATTATCTGTTTGGCTTCTCCTTTTCCCGGACATCTTAAGAAAACTCCTTCATGATTTCTTCTATGCAAAACTGCCCCTTACAACATATATCTTTGACTCTTCATTCTCAGGGCCCTCTTCTGTACTGGATTGAGATGGTTGGGGCATTTGTGATTGAGAAAAAAATATGTAATATCATTGTACCATTCATCTTGGGATACTTCCTGTAATTCGTACACTTGTTGTACTAGTTCTGGTCTTGTGGCAATTGTTTGTGTTAGAGCTTGGCCGCGGACAATCTTCATTGGCTGAATTTCGACATCATACTCTTGGATAATTGTAACCCATTTACCTCTCCTCTCTCCTAATTCATTTTGCATGAGAAGGGTTTTAACAGTCACATCCAGAACAATAGCAAAGACTTTACTTCTCAAAATGTAATGTTGAAATTTCTTTATTGCTTTGACCAAAGCATATGCCTGTTTTTCGACATTTGGGTATTTCAACTTTGCATCCTTGAAAGGCGCACTCATAAAAGCAATAGGATGTTCCTCCTTCTCAACTGTCCTTTGTGTTAACATTGTTGCACTTGTGTGCTCTGAGGCGAAAGAGTAAAGATAAAAAGGCTTAGTATAATCAGGACTAACCAAGACAGGAGCATCAACTATGGCTGCTTGATTTCTTCGAAAGCTTTTCTTGTTTGCTCCGTCCATTCTATCTTTGCATCCTTTTTGAGCATTTCATTTAAGGGCCTGACTATCTCAGCAAATCCTGTGATGAACTTTCTCACAAAGTTAATCTTTCCGAAGAAAGATTTTAATTCCTTCTGGCTTGAAGGCAAACCAATCCTTGAAATAGCCTCTACTCGATCAGGGTCAATAAGAATGCCCTTCTCTGTTATCACATGGCCGAGCAATTTTCCTTCAGTTACCCCAAATATGCATTTTTTCGGGTTCAAGGATATTCCGTATTTCCTGCATCTCTCAAATATCCTTGTCAAATCTTTGACGTGGTTTTCTCTTTTCTTCGAGAACACAGTAAGATCATCCATGTAGACAATGATGCATCTCCCTATGAGGTCTTTGAAAGCAATGTCCATAGCTCTTTGAAAAGTGGCTCCGGCATTGATCAGACCAAATGGCATCCTCTTGTAAGCAAATGTACCCCACTTTGTTGTAAATGTCGTCTTAAGCATATCTTCAGGTTCTACGAGGACTTGATTATAGCCAGAATATCCATCAAGAAACGACATCATCTGGGATCCATTTACAACTTGAATGACTTCATCTAGTGAGGGCAACAGATAATTATCCTTTTCCGAGGCCTTATTAAGATTTTGGAAGTCTACACACAATCTTATCTCTCCACTCTTTTCGCGGACGGGTACCAAATTGGTGACCCACGTTGAGTGTCGTATTGGAAAGATAATGCCTGCTGAGAGTAGCTTCTTTACCTCTTGAAAAATGAGGGGTTCAAGTAGAGGATTCACTGGCCTTTGGCGTTGCCTGAATGGTTTATTGCCTGCTTTGAGGGGAATAGTGTGTGTAATAATTGAAGTGTCGTATGTTTTCAGACCCTCGTAGCTCCAGGCAATAATGTCTTTAAATTCTTTTAAACTTTTGATTATCTGCTCTTTTTCTTCACTCGTGCACACCTTGCCAATAAGAACATTTCTCACTTCCTTTTGTGTTCCAAGGTTGACCGCTTCATGCTGGCCTCCTTCATTTCTTTGTTGTTTTATGGCATTGATCTGATCTTGGTCAAAGATTCTTTTGAGCTGAATCATTCCTCTGGGGATGATGTTAGTCTTCAAGTTCATAATACCATCTGCATCAAATTCAGTCTCCCCTCGATCTTCTTCTTCGTCAATGACTTGAGTGAGGAAAACATCAGAATTAGTTAGGAAGTCTAGGATGTGTTTGTCGTCATCGAACACTAGGAAATTTGTAATGTTACCTGGGACTGATGGAGTCGAAGTGATTTCCACTGTAAATTTTTTTACGGCATCCATCTCAAGTGGCTCTAGGGAACTTGCTGATTGAGCTAAGGAATTCGCCACTTTATTTTGAGACCGATACACTGATTTGATATTGAAAGCATCAAAGCTTTCAATGAGATCCCATACTCGGTTTCTATATCCTCGCAATCTTTTATCATGGCAAGCATATTTCTTTCTTACTTGCCTGACTACAACTTCTGAGTCACTGTAAACATGCAAGATTTTAACCTTCTTCTGGATTGCGTGGAGCAATCCGTGGACTAAGGACTCATATTTTGCCACATTGTTGGTGCAGGGGAACTATAATCTCAGGGCTGATAAGTAGGTCTCACCTGATGGGCTAATCAACTCATAACCAGCTTCGTTTCCCCTTTTGGACTTTGAACCATCGAACCTCAAGGTCCAAACTTGCTCTTGGTCTGGTAATTGTATGGGACTAGGCATTTCTTTCTTCTGAATTTCTTCAACGGAATAATCTACCTGAACTTTGTTTATTTCTTGAATGATTTCTGTCTCTGGCGAGAATTCTCTGCCGGAGTCACTATTTTCATCTTGTATTGTCAACTTGAGGTATTCGTCTCCAGGGACTGGGGGAAATCTTTTGTATACTTGATCCAACGCCATCTTACACATTACACAGGAAAACTCTGAATGGAAAGCATTGTGGATCCGACACCAATTGGGCAGCAAAAAGTCTTGCACGAAAGCATGATTCCCCAATTCTTTCTCTTGTTTTGCACTCTTGAGTACAAATCTTCTAAAGTTTTCAAACATGCTTTCACCTTCATCTGGTGAAAGTTCTTCATCACTTCCTATCGGAACTTTTGAATTTTTTGGTGTATCTTCTTGATTATTTGAGCAGTGTAGCATCAAGACTTCCGGTGATTTTGGTCTATACTGACCGAGATTTGTTTCACAAAACAATATTTCATTACTTTCCCCGTACTAGGTAATTATCATCTTAAGTCTTGGTGTACTTTCAACCTTGATTTGATTGGGAATACCCTTCCATGGTAACCACATGTGTGAAAAGTTGGTGGCGAAGTAACCATTCAACCTACGGGTCCAGTCTCTTCCTAAAACCATCCCATATCCTCCTGGGATATCGACTACTGAAATATCAATGAAATGTTGAATCCTTGGGTCAGTTGATATTTGCATATGAATATTGTTTAACTCTCCTATGACTGGAACCTTCGTCTTGTCCAACTGTGTTACTTTCTTGTTCGTCTTCATAGGTGTTAATCCCAATCTTTGACAGACAGTTAAAGGCATTACATTACTGGATGCTCCTGAATCAATCAAACAATTATGTAGGAGTTTATTGAAAATTTAAGCGAAACTAGGAAGGGAGCTGGTTCATCTTTCCCTTGATAAAATATCACAAGGCTTCCTCTCTGCATACCAGCTTCTGTCACTTTTGTTTTGACCTTATTATTCCTCTCAATCTGTGAAACTTCTGCTTCTTTAATCGAATTTCCTATCTTGTTTTCCTTTGGACTTTGACGTGCTTGCTCAGTTTTCATTGTTTTCTGTCCCGGCATTTCTACGCCTTCTTTCACTTCATACATGCCTCGAGTTACTCTGGAACTCTGAGATCCATAAGCAACATTTGCAATCTGTGGTTGTTCTTGAAAAAATTGTAATTGTTCATCTTGAACCATATTGACATTGCCTGTGGGATTTGCAGTCTTCTGAACTGTGTGGGTTGGATCCTGTGTTGGATCTTTCAAGCTATCAAGAAACATGTTCCTTATTTCTGGTACTTTCATTAGCTCAAACAATGACACGTTCACTTTGATTTTCTTCACTTCCTTTGTTACGTACCGACTTAATCTCTTCAACTCGTCTTTAGGAGTACTACTAGCAGAACTACCAGTATTATTTCCTTGCCTGTATTGCGGTGCGTCCTTTGGAAAAGAGGGGTTATTACTCGCATTCGGGTGCGGTGGAGTTTGAAAATTGTGTGGGGGAACTGATGAGGTTAAGGGCTCTTGATTCTTTCTATCATAAACCTTTGGTTGCCCATTCCCTGTCTGTTGAAACGTCTGAACCTCTTTTATGCCTTCGACCAATACACTGTTGTTCAGAGGTGGGAAATAGTAATTCGTTGTGTCTTCTACTGATCCATCAGCAATCGCGTGTGAACACATAGGAGGTGGCGCCTCCACTGGCTCATTGGCTGATGCTGGTGGGAATCTTCCAAATTGGTCAGGTGCTTGATATTGTTCGAACTGTGGTGGAAATGTGAAGTCCTCCAAAACTAAAGCTTGATCGTACTTTACTACAGGGACTATAGCAGTAGACGAGTCATCTGGTATTTCCCTTTGTACTTCCCTCTGGAAAATATCGGTTGCGAGCTGAAATTCTCTACACTGTGTCTCATAATGTTGATTGGTGTTGTGTAACCGACACCATCCTGACAAGGCTGACTCGGTGAGGAGTATACTTTCTGTTGGTCAATTCTCTCAAGTTGCAGGATTATCTAGGGGCGATGTCACGTTTCCATTATTCGGTCCTGTATTCCATGTCCTCTTCTGATATCCTTGATTATTGTTACGGTAGCCTTAAGCATTGCTTGATTGACCTTGGTAATTTTGATAATTACCTTGGTATCCTTGAGAATTCCTTTGCATGTTATGGAGTTGATTGTTTTGATTTTTCAGATAGGTTACCTCAGTAGACAATTTCTTCACTTGTTCAATTAACTCTTTCATCTCTTCTTTTTCTTCTTGTGTCTTGGTGGACGTTGTTGTACCTTGTAGATATACCGGCTGTGAAGGTTGTGCTTGAGAAATAGGACCCCCTGGGTGAATCACCAACTGATTGTTGGGTGGCAGAATGGGGTTCATTACTGGTGTGTGATGTGTCAATGCCTGGTTGATCCCTGTTATCTGGTTTGGCATAGCAGCATACCCCAAATGGTTAAGTGGTCCAGCAACATTCATGCCTAAGTCAGAGTTAACTTTAATGGCTTCGGCATATGCTCCTTTGAGGTCAGGTGAGACTGGGTTAGCCCTTCTTACAAACATGGACGTAAGACTATCCAAAGCCGCATAGTATATTGGTAATGCTGCTGCATCGTTTAATTCATATGGATCACGTAACCTTGTATACGCCTTATGAAATCTGTTGTTGAAGATGCTGATTGGCTCATGTTCTGATCTTCACTTCAACAAATTGTCGGTAGAGTTCAGCTGGTGTGGTTGGCAATCGGAATTTTGCCAATAAGGCATCCTTTAGATTTTGCCAAGTTCGAGTTGAATTCACTGGCAGGTTTACGTACCAATAATATGCTTCCTCTCCTAAAGAATATGGGAACAATTGACATGCTACATCTTCATGTTGAATGTCTCGGTTTTGGAGGGTATCTTCAAAAATCTTGATATGTTCATCTGCTGTTCGGTTTATGTCACCGACCTAGAATTTGGAGCAAAAATGCTCCGGATTCTTCGGCATCTCATGATAATCGGAAATGTAGTAAGAGGCGACGCATCAGCTCGATGCCAAGCCATTGGAACGTTCGGTTGATTTATTTGAATTGGTTGAAAGGGTTGTGCAAATACTGGAACTTAAGTAGTGCTTGGTATGGGAACCTGTGGTGGCGGGGTTTGGAATAGACTGGAAGAAACCTCTCCAGTTGGTGCTTCTCTACTTGGTGATAGTATCTCTTCACTAGGACCCACCACACTAGATGTTTCACCTTGTGATATTTCTATCTTCTTTCTTTGTTTGTTTTTATAGGGTGACAACTACAAAAATTCTTTGAAAGAATTAGGAGTAGATCTGGTAACTCTTCGAAATCGATCTACTAAGAAAGAACCAATTCGATCCAGTGTGCCTTCTTCAATCTTGTTGAGGACGTGTAGGAACCACTTCAAGAGCTGGCTGGTTTACTTGTTGACGAACTTGTTGATTTTGCTGTCGTTGGAGAGCTTCAAATCTTTCTACAAGGAGATCTCTCTGAACGTTCAACTCAATACGCCTAGCTCTCTCTTCTTCCTCTTCAAGGATGAAGCGCATTCAAAGCCAGTCAAGGGCATTTCTTTTTACTTTCCAAGCAAGGCTGAACAATTCGGTGATAACGTCTTCCTGTTCGTCGTGAAAACCCAAGTTTGGTTGTAATACCGGCTGTGGATCCTGATTTGGATTAGGAATGTTGGCTGGGAGCACCATTTTTCATGATATTAGGAGAACTTGGATTTGTTGAAGATGAACCGGTGGCAAACGATGTTCTATCTCGTCAAAAGTTTGTTTCAAGCAATCAATTTTCTGTCTTATCAAATCTCTTTGAATTGCTTCTTCAAAACGTTTTCCTTTTTCTTCCTCCCTAGCAAGAACATGGCTTGTCTGCCCAAACTGAACGCGATCGGTCTGTGTTTTCCAAGCTAGTGAGTACAATTGATCAATGATATCAGTTGGTGGTTGATTTGGTTGCTCAACGGGTATGCTAAAAGGAAATTCATGTAGCAACACCATACTACATCCTGTCTACTTCGGAATAATTTTACTATCACTGCTTTGGCGGCCCTCCTTCTAGCGCCAATTCTGTGTTGATGCGCGTTTTATGATTCACCAAGCACATTAGAATAAAGAGTCCAAAGACGCTCTATCCTCTCTTGAAAAACTACCTCTTATGCTAAGATTGCTAGAAAGGTCATACGGTAATTCAAATGTTTCTTAAGTTTGAGGATGGACAAGCTCAATGGATGATGTGATATGCTGATTTCACAAAGGGACCTTGGATAATGAACTATTCAAAAGTAGGAATTTAGATTGATCTGTCGTTGAACGTTCTTATATTTTTTGGATTTTCGATTTTAGGATAAAATAAAAGGAAAAGGGATGAGGGTTTACAAACTAGATTTATGCCAAACTACTCCTATGAACTTAAGAGACAAATGTTGGATAGTGAAATTTAAACCAATCTTTGTTTTTCCAAGCACAATGACTACAACTAGACAAAGATGATGCAATTTTCAATGGATTTACGAATGATGTCCTATTACACAATACCACCATCAATTTGAACAATGTATATAGGTAATAGAATTCCAGTTAAACAATTTCAACGTTCAGACTAACCTTGCACATCAAATTGAAAATCATTCAATTGAAAAAGGTATGAACTAATTTCACTATTTCCAACACTATCAATCTTTCATTCATCTTAAAAAATGCTAAAACTAATTTACTATATTGAAGAAATTATGAAACCATGCAAGCTTTCGAAATAACAAATGCTCAACTCTGAATCCAATTATTATCCGAATAGCACTAGTAGCAACAATTTCATAAGTCTCTCTCTGAATGAATGAAATGCGTGGGGTTTATATAGGCACCCCAATTACAAAGCAACGGCCAAGATTGATTTGAGATCAATGGCCAAGATTATTTCAAGAAACCCTAACCCTAAAAAGCATAACCAACTCCACGGACACATGGAAAAAGTAGGATCAGCCACTTGGAGCGTGGCAAATAATGACACCTTGGGAATCATTCGAGCAAGTGGGAATCCAAAATGCAATTCCCATTGGACTGCTCCCTAGCCACAAATGCAAGAAATTTTGTTAACACAAAATCCAGCTCCTCCATTGATATGCTCGGCATAGAATCCAGTTGCACTCCCATTACGTCCAAGGTTTCAAGGCACTGGGTAAAAGTACTTTCCCACCTATCTTCCTGTTTCTGAAAGCTGTCCATAAAGGTCAAAAGGGAAGACATATCATCAAGCTCATTCTCTGTAACAATCTGCACTTCCTTGAAGTAAATATTCATTACATTTTTCTTCAATCCTTCCAAATCCAAGCCATTTGCATCATGATGCTCCTGCCCTGTTAATCCTTCAAGAGAAGTGAAGATTTTAAACCGAATTTTTTCAATTGCATTCCGTATAACGGCACATTCTTCCTTCATTCCATCAATATATCTTCCTTTTAGCCAATAAGGAATGATACCACCTGCTGAAATCATACGACGCTCCTTCCTCAATAACACCTTCTTGGATTAGTATTTGCAGGGAAACTTCCTTTAAAACCTTCAAACGAGGTATCACTTTGTCATTTACGTACTGAAAGTCTTCCCAATTGCCTTCAATTTGACCAATTTCTGTCATAAGCAAGCCAGATCTGTCATAAGTCTGAGCAAATTTCTCCAAGAATTGTTCCATCTGTTTTGAGATATTGTTGATCCAACTCTTAGTTGCTTGGCTTGTGATCCTCATAGCTTCAAGAGTATCAACAGATTTTGGAGGCAAAGATGATGGCGGAATAAAAGCTTCACTTTCTTGGCGTAAAGGGGCTGTTAGCTGTTGAATGAACTCTATCAGCCTTAAATTTTCTGATTCTAGCCTTTCCTTCTTCTCCTCTATTTTATCGAACTTCTCCTTGATAGCCTTGGAAGTGTCTGCTAACTCATGGAAATCCTGATCTATCGTGGTTGGCCCAATGTCCAACGTTGTAATATCATAATCCATAGGAGTAATCTGATCTCTTAGCTTGTCAATTTTTGGGACTGCAACTTGTAAGATTCGGGATCCTGCTTCATTCCTGGACATCTGAGAATATTTTTAGGCTTCCTTGGTGTTTTAGCTTTGCCAATCCTCTCTAGGAAGTCTTGCATGCTTTCAACTGGTTGAACTTCATCTAGTGGTCTAGACTTCTTCATCAAACTTTCAGTCAACCAAGCTGGGATAGTGGATAATTCCATCCCATCCTCTAATTGAATATCATCATTAATTCCTTTCAGAGCAGAAATTACTTCATCTCCCAGCTCCTTATTGTTTTCAACGATCTCAGTATCTCCCATGCCTTCAATCATTAGCATATCATCTCCTTCCAAACACTCGGTGAGGGTATGCTCTTGGAGAGAATCCAACTATTCTAACTCTTGAAATTCGACCTCTTGTTCATGGCTTGGTTCGATCTTAGCAATGGACACCTTTTCTATTACCCCACCAGATAAAGTACTTGAAGATGATGGAATTTCTCTCACTTTCTGCTTCTTACTCTCCAATTCTCTGTCAGCTGCTTCTTTTTCCTCTATGTGAAGATCTTCACTTACTACCTTTCTCTTGCTAGGACATGAAAGTTCATCAAGACTTTCTCCACCTGCCTCACCCTGACTTTCCTTATTGCTCAATGTGGCGTAGGTAAGAGTAACTCCTCCTTTTCTCAATCTGCTAATCTGATTATCTACCCACTCCCTAGAATAAGCTATAATATCCTTCATCAATATGTCCAAATCAGTCAACTCAGGTTGTATCCAGTTGGGCAACAAGATAGGCTTGTTCTTTTCCTGTTCAAATTGAGGATGCACGTAGTCTCCGTTGTCCTTTACCTGGTCAGGTATAGGGAATAAGTCACACCTTTTTACAAGTTCAATTGGAATTCTGGACCAGATCTTCTTCCTGACTCAATATTCGTCCGCCAAGTTAAACCAATAGTCTTCAATCTGCATAACATGAAGGGACTTCTTCCCGTGAACTCTCAAGTATGGGTCATAATCAGACCTTGGATTATAAATGCCGAACTTATAAAATTGCAACTCTAACTTTGCTGCCTTAGCTGATTGTAATGAGGGGCAGACTTCTAGCATTTTCCCAATTGCAACAGGAAAATCCACTCCTTGTTTGTTCCTTTTCCCTTGAATAGAATCTATACATGCCAATTGCCTTGCAACTTCAAGTATAACAATCTTGTCTATTGGATACCAAGGAAGTCTATGCGGAGCATCTTAGAATCCATGAACTCTTATGTATGTAAAGGTCGGAAACTGGATGAACCAAGATCCGAATTTATCAAGCATCGCCATAGCCTCCTTAGATAGCCTTTTTTGAACTTCTCCTTGAAGAACTCGCGTGATATACATAAGGCGTCATTGGTTATCTTATAATTGTCTGTAATGTCCCCTTCTCATCAGTAATCTGTTCTGACACTCATCAGCCTATTCTATAAGCCTGTAGGCGTGTGTGAGGTAAAATTAGGGTTTCCTGTTCTGAGGTTCATTGACATTTTCTGAGAATTTACTATTTATAGTAAATTCTATTTTAAGCAGTATGGAGTTTGTCAGCCTTCAGTACTTCATTTCCAGTTGAAGCTTTCAATTGCAGTTCATGTTTGACCTCTTAAGGCATTTTTATGTTGAATAAAGGCATTAAGGTTATATTTTGCAGTTGACCCCTTGGCCTAGCAAGACAACTTAAGTTGTGTTTAAAAAGGGGACTTGGAAGGGGTATGCTCTCATAAAAGTGATTTAATTTTTTAATTAAGACAAAAGCCTTGAGAAATAAAGTGGACGCCATTTTGAAGGAGTTAACTTTTTAAAATAAAGATTTTTATATTGCCTTGTAAAGTGGACGCATTTTTGAGAAGCTGAATGGTTTTGTGGAAATTTGAAGAGCCTCTGTGACTGTTGGCATCTTTTCTTGAGGAGTTGATGAGTCTTCTGCTCTTCTATAAAAATGAAGGCTTTATCTCAGCTTTGGGATGCATTCATATTATTATACTATTATGCTATCAGAATGACAAATGAATTCTTGCTTCGAGGATGCTACCTCCTAGCCAATCATCCAATTTCATGTTTGAAATACAACATCTAGTTGGAATTAGCTGCTTCTCATCCAGACTAGCAAATTGAGCTTAATTGTGAAGAAATTTTGAAGATTCATCAATTTTGGTTGTGTTGTTTCATCTACAGCTGAAGGTGATTTCATGTTAGAACTTATTTTTTCAGTTTGAATTTGGTTCTAGGCATTTTACCATTCAGTTTGCTGTTCAAGGGCGCCCCTTTCTACCAATTCTTGGATTTTATTATTGAGAACCTGATTTTTAAGGAGAAATCGCCCCTTCAAGGAGGGTCGTACTTTTCCAGAAGAGCTTTGGAATTCGTGCAAAATTAACAGAGGTTCTTTGGAGCTGTTTCATCATTTCAGTTTGGTCGCCTACCTTCTAGCAATCAGTTGCACTTGGTCTCATTCGATTCGGAGGTAATTTGACCTACTTATGAGCATTTCATGATTTTCTCTGTAGCTGGTTTGAATTTCCAGAATTCTGATTTTTATATCAGATTGTTATAGTTCTCAGTTTTTGGTCTTCTACTTCAGTTTGGAGTGTTATATGATTGTTAGAATTCACACTTCTCTTCCTAAGCTTCATTCTCTATCAATGTAATTGTAATCTGCAGAGTTTAATTTGTATAGGTTGAGATTAAGCATTACTAATCCAGCCATTTCCAGTTCTGCAATTACTTGTTGTTTTCACATTAATCACCCCTGGATGGTTTACCGCCAATGTGGATAATCTTATTGTAACGCTCTTGTACCCACTTTCGTAGTGGTTGAATCCCCACAGCTCTGTGGATGCCCGCCGCAGCGGACGAATTGTTTTAATTGTAATCTTTTCCCCCCACTGTTTGGTGGTAGTGTGGAAATGCTCTTCCTGGCTGGTTATCCGCCTATTAATTTCTAGTTTCAATTAAACACTGTCATATGTTAGCACCTCGCCCTCAATGGGATCTTGAGTGCACATTCTTGACGTTGAGTAGTTCTTTCAAGTTTGGTTTTCAGTTTGATGCTAACACTAATCCAGTTAACTATTGTTGGTTATGTTGTGTAATTCTATCGAAAAAATTGGTTAGCATATTTCAGTGGTATCAGAGCAGAAGACCCTACCATACTGTGGCAATTTGCAGTTGTGTATCTGATGCGTGAAAGAGACACTAGGCCCTACACCAGAAGTCAGGCTAGAACTCAGCATCAGTTTCCATCTGTTCCAGAGGCAGAGACTTTATCAGGAGTCTTAAGAGATCTTGGTAAAACAGTGGAAGGTTCAGATAAGTCAGTGGCAGAAGTTGAACACACAGTTGAAATAATGTCAGACAGTGTCAGACAAGCAAATGAAGAGAGGGACAGAGTTGAGAAGAAGTTTGATGGGATGATAGACATGATGTCCCGTCTATTGTCCAAGTTGGATCAGCAAGCAGCTCATAATGTTCTGCAGCCCCAGAATAATCCAACTGGTGAAAGCGGTGGAGTTAATGGAAAATCTAATAATGGCAGTCCTGAGGTGAATAAAGTAGATAGAATTGTGGGTCAACATGTTGCAATTCATAGTGTGTCATCCTCTAGACCCCTTTTTCCTGTCTTTACGACAATAGAAGAGCAGCAACCTGTTGAAGCTGCACCAACCTTTGCTGATGATGCACGTCAAGCTTACATGGAGTATGCTCCGTTACCTCTTGATTTGAGAGATGCTTGGACCTTTGATCAATTCATGAATCAAAGGAGTCGGAGAAATGGAGGAAGGAATGAGCACCGTCCTCCTATGGCACCTAGAAATGATTTTTATCAAGCATTGGGAAAGATTACTATGGAGCATTTTGATGGTAGTAATAAGTGCACAGCCAGATCTTGGGTGCAAAAACTTGATAATTATCTCTCTCTCAGACCTATGCCAGAAGGAGATGCTATAAAGTTTGCTACTTTATATTTGGATGGAATAGCTCACGAATGGTGGACACATGGTTTGGTCACTCTTGGCCATAACCTCATTCATACCTATGATGAGTTTACCAGCAAGCTGATCGAAGGATTTGATACCAAAGATCCTGAGTTGAGATTCAGAGAATTGGCACAATTAAAACAGCAAGGATCTCTAGAAAACTATGTGGCTGATTTTCAAAGGTTGTCACTAATGGTGCCTAACATTACTGAAAGAAGACTTGTGGTTCTTTTTGCTGAAGGTTTAATGGAGCCTTTGAAGGGTTGGGTCAAAGCTTTTGATCCACCAACGTTAGATGAAGCTATCAAGAAAGCTAGGAGCATGGAGTTGGCAGCCCCAAGGCCTTAGTTTCATTCAAAACCATTCAGCCATAAGAAAGATAAAAAACATTCTTCAAATCTGCCCAAGAAGTTTCCACCAAGGTTGTCAGAAGAGCTCAAAGAATAGCTTAGAAAAGATGGAGTTTGCTACACTTGCCGTGAGCCTTGGATTAAGGGTCACCGTTGCTATGGAAGAGGCAAAGCAAATCGAATGGAGGGCTATTCTGATTATGGATCAGAATCTGATTCGTCTAATCAGCAATACGAATCAGCAGGTAGTGAAGGTGAAGAAGATCCAGAAGACAAGTCTGAAGAGGTGGGTATTGGTAGTGCTTTTGCACAACTATCAAGTTTTCAAAAAAATGAGTCCTTTCGGGTTCATGGAGTTGTGAATTCACAAAGGATAGTTGCTCTAATTGATACCGGAGCAACTCACAATTTTATTGATGAAGGATTAGTTGCTAGAAAAGGTTTGAAGACTGAGGAATTTGATGGTTTCAAGGTAATGGTTGCTGATGGTTTTACTATGTCTTGCACAAGGAAGATTCCTAACCTCTCTATGCAATTAGGGAATCATGAGATTAAAGATGATTTTTATGTGGTGGGAATTGGAGACACTGATGTTGTGTTGGGCATACAATGGCTGCGATCTCTTGGTGAGATCACATTAAATTTGCAAACCATGGAGCTTAAATTTCAGTCTAATGGAAGGAAGGTTGTTCTAAGAGGGATGTCAAATGGAGGCCCTCGAATTGTGTCCTTGAAGAGGATGGAAAGGCTGATCCGTCACGATCAGGTTGAATGGGCTGCTGAATGTATGGTTCTACCAGCTGATCCGGTAGAGGAGAAAAGGCAATATCACCCTGATATTCAAGCCTTACTTTCAAAGAAGAGCAAAGTCTTTGGAAGCCTACCTCCTGGAAGACCTCCTGAAAGAGGTTCTGAGCATGTGATTGAGTTAGAAGAGGGAGCAAAACTTGTCATGACTACACCTTATCGCTATCCAAAGAAGCAGAAAGATGAAATTGAAAAAGCCATCAAGGAGTTGTTGGAAAGTGGTTTCATTAGACCAAGCAAGAGTCCTTTTGCTTCTGCAGTGGTGCTGGTCAAAAAGAAAGATGGCACAATGCGTATGTGTGTTGACTACCGCGCATTAAATCAGAAGACCATCAAGAATAGATATCCAATCCCTAGGATTGATGAGCTTATAGATGAGCTCCATGGGGCTATGTTCTTCTCGAAAATTGATCTTCGTTCAGACTATCATCAAATCAGAATGAGGGAGGCGGATATAGAGAAGACAGCGTTTAGATGCCATTTTGGGCATTTTGAATTTCTTTTCATGCCTTTTGGTTTGACAAATGCTCCAACTACATTCCAATCTTGAATGAACAAGATTTTTAGACAGCAGTTGAGGAAGTTTGTGCTCATCTTCTTCAACGACATTCTTATTTTCAGTAAGTCATGGGAAGAGCACCTTAAGCATTTGGAAGAAGTGTTTAGTATTTTAGAGGCGGAATGTTTGTTTGCCAAAGAATCAAAGTGTGAGTTTGAGATGATAGAACTCTTGTATCTTGGCCACATTATCAGTTCAAAGGGTGTAAAAGTTGATCCAGAAAAGATAAGAGCCATTCTTGATTGGCCAACTCCAAAGAATATTTCTCATTTGAGAGGATTTTTAGGGTTATGTGGATTCTATAGAAGATTTGTGAAAGGTTATTCTCATCAAGCAGCACCTCTCACAGATCTTACAAAGAAATGAGCTTTTCTTTGGACTAAGAAGGCACAAGAAGTTTTTGATAAGTTTAAGCAAATCATGAGTACATGTCCAGTGTTGGCTCTTCCGGATTTTACAAAATCTTTTGAATTACAATGTGATGCTTCAGGTGAAGGTGTTGGAGCTGTTCTAATGCAAGACAAACATCCTATTGTCTTCGAGAGCCGGAAGTTGAGAGGAGCAGAAAAAACTTACTCCATTTATGACAAAGAGATGCTTGCTATCATGCATGCTTTGTCTAAATTTCGTCAATACTTGGTGGGAAGTAAATTTGTTGTTAAGACTGACCACAATAGTCTTAAACATTTTATGCACCAAAAGGATTTGAATGAAAGGCAGCAAAAGTGGGTAAGTAAGCTCCAAGCATATGACTTTGACATTGAATATGTTAAAGGGAAAAATAATATAGTGGCTGATGCTCTTTCAAGAAGGCCTCATTTGCAGTCACTTTGTGAGTTATCAGCAGATTGGAAGGAGTTAATTGCTGTTGATTATGTTAAAAATCAGTTTGCAGCCAGCTTGCTAGAAGGTCATTTGGTTGATGAAAGGTATAAGTTGGTTGATGGTATAATTTACTATAAAGATAGAATCTTTTTAGTGCAAGAATCTAAGCTTAAAAAGAAGATTCTACAATCTTTTCATGATGTTCCCCTTGCTGGTCATCAAGGGATTTTCAAGACTTATAAGCAGATTCGTGAAAGATTCACTTGGAAAGGGTTGAAAGAAGAAGTCTTGAACTACATTAAAGAGTGTTCGATTTGTCAAAGAAATAAAAATGAACACTCTTATCCAGCTGGTCTGCTACAGCCCTTGCCCATTCCGAATCAGAAATGGGAAAGTATTGCCATGGATTTCATTACAGGGTTGCCCAAGGTGCAAGGACGTGATTGTATTTTTGTTGTGGTTGATAGACTAATGAAATTTGCTCATTTCTTTACTGTCACCACTTCATTTACAGCAGCTCAAGTGGCTGAGTTGTTTTTCAGAGAGGTCTTCCGTTTGCATGGGTTGCCTAAAACTATTGTCAGTGATAGGGACAGCAAGTTCCTAAGTGTTTTTTGGCAAGAGATCTTCAGATTGAGTGGGACAGTGCTTACTCCAAACACTAGTTATCACCCACAAACAGATGGGCAATCAGAAATTGTTAACAAGTGGTTAGAGAGCTACCTAATAAACTATGTTTCAGGACAGCAAAGAGCTTGGATTAAATGGCTTCATTTAGGAGAGTATTGTTATAACTCTTCTTATCACATGTCAATTAAAATGTCACCTTTTATGGCCCTTTATGGTTATGAAGCTACTAATTTTGTTGATTTAGTGTTTGGTGATAGTAGAGCTCCACAAGCATTGGATATGCTACAACAGAGCCAAGACATCTTGAAATCTCTCAAGGAAAATCTGCAACAAGCTCAAAATCAGCAGAAGTTATACGCTGATCAGCAGCGTGTTGAGAGATCTTTTAATGTTGGGGACATGGTCTATTTGAGGCTTCAGCCATATAGACAATCTTCTCTCAAGAAAAGTGGTGCAGAAAAGTTGAAGCCACGTTTCTATGGTCCTTTCAAAGTCACCAAGAGGATTGGTGAAGTTGCTTATGAGTTGGAGCTTCCAGCTGAAAGCAAAGTTCATAATGTCTTTCATGTGTCACGCCTCAAGAAGGCAATTGGACACAACGTGGTGGCTACTTCAAAATTACCTCCATTGGATGAGGAAGGTCAGTTGGTGTTGATTCCTGAAGAAATCCTTGATACTAGAGAGCGTTCTTTGAGGAGAAGGACAATCAAAGAATACTTGGTTAAATGGACGAATTTGCCTATTGAAGATGCTACGTGGGAAGGAGAACAGATCTTGTTGCATCCATCTTTTCAGTTGCTTGAGGACAAGCAATTTAGAGGAGGGGGGACTGTAATGTCCCCTTCTCATCAGTAATCTGTTCTGACACTCATCAGCCTATTCTAGAAGCCTGTAGGCGTGTGTGAGGTAAAATTAGGGTTTCCTGTTTTGAGGTTCATTGGCATTTCCTGAGAGTTTACTATTTATAGTAAATTCTATTTTAAGCAGTATGGAGTTTGTCAGCCTTCAGTACTTCATTTCCAGTTGAAGCTTTCAATTGCAGTTCATGTTTGACCTCTTAAGGCATTTTTATGTTGCATAAAGGCATTAAGGTTATATTTTGCAGTTGACCCCTTGGCCTAGCAAGACAACTTAAGTTGTGTTTAAAAAGGGGACTTGGAAGGGGTATGCTCTCATAAAAGTGATTTAATTTTTTAATTAAGACAAAAGCCTTGAGAAATAAAGTGGACGCCATTTTGAAGGAGTTAACTTTTTAAAATAAAGATTTTTATATTGCCTTGTAAAGTGGACGCATTTTTGAGAAGCTGAATGGTTTTGTGGAAATTTGAAGAGCCTCTGTGACTGTCGGCGTCTCTTCTTGAGGAGTTGATGAGTCTTCTACTCTTCTATAAAAATGAAGGCTTTATCTCAGCTTTGGGATGCATTCATATTATTATACTATTATGCTATCGGAATGACAAATGAATTCTTGCTTCGAGGATGCTACCTCCTAGCCAATCATCCAATTTCATGTTTGAAATACAACATCTAGTTGGAATTAGCTGCTTCTCATCCAGACTAGCAAATTGAGCTTAATTGTGAAGAAATTTTGAAGATTCAAAAATTTTGGTTGTGCTTTTTCATCTACAGCTGAAGGTGATTTCATGTTAGAACTTATTTTTCAGTCTGAATTTGGTTATGGGCATTTTACCATTCAGTTTGCTGTTCAAGGGCGCCCCTTTCTACCAATTCTTGGATTTTATTATTGAGAACCTGATTTTTAAGGAGAAATCGCCCCTTCAAGGAGGGTCGTACTTTTCCAGAAGAGCTTTGGAATTCGTGCAAAATTAACAGAGGTTCTTTGGAGCTGTTTCATCATTTCAGTTTGGTCGCCTACCTTCTAGCAATCAGTTGCACTTGGTCTCATTCGATTCGGAGGTAATTTGACCTACTTATGAGCATTTCATGATTTTCTCTGTCGCTGGTTTGAATTTCCAGAATTCCGATTTTTATATCAGATTGTTATAGTTCTCAATTTTTGGTCTTCTACTTCAGTTTGGAGTGTTATATGATTGTTAGAATTCACACTTCTCTTCCTAAGCTTCATTCTCTATCAATGTAATTGTAATCTTCAGAGTTTAATTTGTATAGGTTGAGATTAAGCATTACTAATCCAACCATTTCCAGTTCTGCAATTACTTGTTGTTTTCACATTAATCACCCCTGGATGGTTTACCGCTAGTGTGGATAATCTTATTGTAACGCTCTTGTACCCACTTTCGTAGTGGTGCATCCCCACAGCTCTATGGATGCCCACCGCAGCGGACGAATTGTTTTAATTGTAATCTTTTCCCCCCCACTGTTTGGTGGTAGTGTGGAAATGCTCTTCATGGCTGGTTATCCGCCTATTAATTTCTAGTTTCAATTAAACACTCCGTCATATGTTAGCACCTCGCCCTCAATGGGATCTTGAGTGCACATTCTTGACGTTGAGTAGTTCATTCAAGTTTGGTTTTTAGTTTGATGCTAACACTAATCCAGTTAACTATTGCTTGTTATGTTGTGTAATTCTATCGAAAAAATTGGTTAGCATATTTCATTGTCCTTGTAATGCAACTGGAGCTGCGGGTAACAGTCATATGCTTTGAGCTGATCTTTTCGAAGTCCAACTTCCCCTTTGCAAATCAGTCCTCTATACTTAGTAAACCATGCCAGGATATAAACTACGTAGGAACTCATATAGAAGGTTTTCGTCTTCTCCAAGTTTCTCAACTGGAAATCAATGTTATCACTTATTAACTTTGCCCAATTTATTGCTTCCATTCCCAATACGACCTCCTCTGCATATGAAAACATCCATACTTCGAAGAAAGCTCCTTGAGAAGTACCCATAATCCTGTTCAGCATATGAATCATGTTACTGTATTCTAGTTTAAAATCTGTGCAAATTAATCTTTTTGGCAACTTAGAGCGATGTCTTTTAGGTTCCTTGATCCAATTAGAATTGACTATGTCCATACAGGATTCTTTGGCTTGATCAAACATGGCCTGTGATTCCTTCTGAGTCCTGTTCAACATTTTTTGACGATGAGGAATACCAAATACCTCTCTGACTGAATCCTCTGTGAAGTATGCCAAAGCGATCCCATTAGGTGTTTTAATGGATCTTGTCTGTGGATTGTATCTTCTGGCACACTCAACCATTAGCTCACTGCACTGAACTGCAGGTGGAAATCCTGCTACTTGATGAAGTCCAGACTTAACGATGTTAGTTGCAATAGGTGTGGGCATTTCGTGCTGAGTACCAAACATCATTTTCTTGTGTTGAATCGCATTGAACTGCTCAAAGTTGGTATCCGCTACCTTCTTCCATTTCGAGGACAATTGAAATTCTGGATAAAATTCCTTGAGGACTTCCTTTACTTGGGCTTTTCTAACTCCACCTCCTACGTTCTTTGAAGTAGACATTATGCCTGTACGAAGCTCGAAGTTAGAATATTTCACAAATTTGTAAAAAAGGGCGATTTTATGGCTTGAGAGTTAAATAAATTAATTTAAACAAATTCCAGAACTTGGTTGCCTAGGCTGGTTAGAGAATAAACTTTAATAAAATAAATTCTTTTTCAACCTTTATCTTTTTAAAAGAACTTTCAAGGGATTTTCTTTTAAAAAATTAATTTACTAGACTTTAAAACTGAAAAAAGCGAAGTTTTTGTGCAAAACAAGACAAAAAATTCCTTTTCTCTCTGTAAATTCGCGAGCTATGACTCTGTAGTTGATCGAGAAATCTGAAAATGGAAGGAAAAATTCCAACCTTGTGTTCTGGAATTAATGCGACTTGCAGCTCAAGAAGAAAATAGGAAGAGGAAGGACGCCTTTCTGAGAGAAGTTTTGCTGTGAAGAACTTGACCTGTGAATAATGAAAAAATAAAACTCACAAGCACTTCTTTTATAATAAAAAGTTTCCTTATTTGCCAGGGTCGATCTCTTCCTTGATTGGGTGCTTTTGCTTTAAAACGAAAAAAGCAATCTTATCTTCTTTCTTTTTTCAAGGCGTCTCTTTTTGGCTTGATAACTAAGTTTTATAATAAAACTTAAGTTATTTTATTCTCCTTTTGCCTTTAGGAAAATTCGACCTTTAAGTGGACTAATCCACTTTTCAACAGGATTTTTTCCTTTTACCAAGGTGGGTCTTTGCCTTAGAAAAATTTTCAATTCTCCCTTTCAAAATTCGACTTTTAACTGGAACTTTCATCTTTCTAACTGGATTTTAACTTCATCTTGAAATTCTTTAAGTCCAGTTCGAATTTTTACTTGCCTTAGTCAATTTTCATCATTTTCCAACTGGAATTCGAATTTTCCAACTGGATTGGCAAGATTTCTCAAATAGACGAATTTTAACTGAATCTTTAACTGGATTTCTCTTTGACAAATGGATTTTTTAAGTGGACTTTTCAAAGATTCTACTGGATTTCCCAAGGGCGCACCTCTCCATCCTTAGGCAAATTTCATCACAATTTTCTTGCTTTTTACTTATTTTTGAATGATTTTCTCTCTTGATGGCGCGATTTTTCAATTGATTTTCTAGCTTTTGCATGCGCCTTTTTCATCTTTGCATGTGCTTTTCTCATGATTTTTTCGATTTTTTAAGACTTCTGCTTGATTTTTGCTTGCTTTTTAATTCCAAAAGTGGAAACTTTCGACTCCACTGCCAATGAGACCTAGCACTTTCTAAAAATAGAAACTTACTAAAAATAGAAAAAGCAAAAAGCAACTTTCTAAAAATAGTAAATTCCAGATTGGACCAGAAATGCCAAAAACGAAAAAAGCAAAAAGCAAAAAAGCAGAATCCCTAAAAAATAGTAAGTGTCAGAATTGAGCGAAAGCACAGGCGATCCTCATCTACCGGGTCTTCTAAGCACTTCTATGACGTTGACGTTCAATTTCAGGCCCAAATTCCCAACTTGGCTCAGGTGATGACTCCAGACTTTGACATGAAATTTCCAGATACTAGAGACTATGAAATTGCTACTCAAAGCTAAAACCCTAAGAGCAAACTAGTGAGGGTCCCCATTTGCAATGGGGTGATGTGTGAAATAGGTCACAACACAACCCCATTTTGTTGAGGGTTGTAGGCTACTGTAAACTCCCTCTTAATCCCAGCATTCATGCAGAATTCCTTAAAGATTTCAGAGGTGTATTCTTTCCCATTGTCTGTCCTTAAGATTTTATTTTCTTCCCAGAGAAGTTTTCAGTAAGAACTTTGAACTCCTTGAACCTTTTAAGGATTTCTATTGACTCTTTACACTTAAGAAAGTAAATCCAGGTCTTCCTAGAGAAGTCATCTATAAATATGACATAGTATAGGAAGCCTGCCTTGGAGGGTACAAACATGGGTCCACATAAATCAGAGTGAACCAATTCTAATACATTTTGGGTTTTGCTCAAGCTATTGTGAAAGGATCCCTTTGTATTCTTTCTTAGGGCGCAACCTTTACAAGTTCCTTCATGAGTTGGTTTTAACTTAGGTAATCCTGTTACAAGTTTTTCTACGGAAGGTAGGGCACGGAAATGAAGGTGTCCTAATCTTCTATGCCAAATTTCATTTGAATCAGAAGTATCAAGGGTAAGGGCTTGCTTGACTTCAGTGCATAGTTTATAAAGATAACCTTGTCTTACACCTATGGTTAGAGCTTTCTTTATAGTTGAGTTCTTAGGCCATGCTAGAACTTTCCCATCCATAAAGGTAACCCTATATCCATTGTCTTCAAGAGCAGAGATGGATATTAGATTCCTCTTTATTCCAGGTACAAATAAAACTCCAGTGAGTTGAAGGGAGAGACCAGATTTCAATGTGATGGAGCAAGTTCCAACCCCTTTTACTGGATGTGTAGAATCATCCCCAATTGTTACTTCTTCGTCAGTCTCTTCAGTCATAGTGTCTAAGTGTTCTCTAAACCTTGTGATGTGCCTCGAAGAACCACTATCAATCACCCAGTTGTTGATATTGTTAGATACTTGACTTGATAAGGCTGAATAGAATACAAATTTCTCAGAATCATGGTCTGAATTTGACTTTCCTACTTTAGCAAATGATGCTTGTTGTTTTGATCTGTCAGGGCACTTCATTGCATAGTGCCCATATTGATCACATCTAAAACATTGTACTTGAGAGATGTCTTTCCTCTTCTTGAATGATCCTTTTCCATGGGAATTTCTCTTTCTCTTAAATGATCCTTTCCCGTAAGAGTTTTTCTTACCCCTTTTATTAGATGATGTGTTGAGCACTTGAATGTCCTCATCTATGGATTTTTGTTTGTTTTCTTTTGTTGAGAGTCTTGTTTCCTCTTGAAGGCAGTCTGTTCTTAGCCTATCAAACTTGGGGAGTTTAGATCTCGCACTTATTCCTTGAACAAATGACTCCCATGAGTTTGGTAGGCCTCCTAGTGCAATTAGTGTTAACTCTTTGCTATCAATTTGATATCCAATTGTAGATAATTGATCCCTTAGTTCAATGATCCTCATGAAGTATGCATTAATAGTTTCTCCTTTGTTTATTTGGACATTGTTGATTTGCCTCTTTAATGCAAGAGTCCTACTGGTGTTGTTTATCTCATAGGTGCTCTCAAGGGATTTGAACATTAGATATGCAGTTTCATGTTTTGCTAGAATAGGTACTATGTGGTCCCTAACTGCATCTACTAAGATTTTCATGGCTTTTTCATTATTCTCAATCCATTGAGTTTTCTCAGGATCATCCTCTGGTTCCCTCTTGTTTTCTCTCACAAATGAGTCTAACTTATTTTCTTTGAGAATCATCATGATTCTGAATTTCCATGAGGTGAAGTTGTTTGCTCCCTCAAGACGATCTTCAAATCTGATCACACTTGACATTATGAAGAATGTGATGTAAATTCGATTTTTCAAAAATACGAATTTTTTCTAAGTAATCTGATATCTAGATTTGATTTGGATTCACTCAACTTGGCTCTGATACCATGTAAATGTTAATCAAATCTTATCAGATTGTATCCTAAAAGAACCTATGGAAATTCTAAGTTTGAAATTATGTTCTAGAATTCTAAGTCAGATTTATTTCTTTTGTATCAAATGTGCTGATTGCAGAACATTTATAGATTTCGATGTCTTGCAAATAAGGGAATGAAGTCCCATTTATATGTGGGAGACACGCCTCAAGGAGAGACGCGTCTCATGAGAGGACGTGTCCCTTGAGCGCGCAGGCTCCCTTAACAACCGAAACCATTCGGTGTTATCCATAGACTAAGATGAGTGTATTAACAAACAGCAATCATCTAATATGAATTCCGATTTATCCATTTGCAAATTTCGATCATCATCATCTGAAATTCGAATAACTTATTTGATGGTTTTATATTTTAAGAACAGTTTGGTTAAATATAAATGATGATGATGCATGAATGCAATCATTTATATCTGACCGAAGCTATCTTAAATCAACAAACTGTCATGATTTTTCATCAAATCAATTAGCTCTGTCGCTTAACCCGAATGTTAGTTTCTAGTTTCTAGATTTGTGACTACAATGTAAAGTGTTAAAATTCGTCACATGGTATGCAAATTCTGCATTCTAGGTTTTTACACAAATTGTCTGACTTAAACTTTGATCGAACCTGCAATTCCAAGTGCTATAACCTACCATTCACACACTTCTAGATGTAGAAGAAAAATAACAAATAAAAATAATTAAAATCAGAATAACAGTTGCTATTTGAATATTCTATTATTCTAAATTCTGGTTCTGCAGTTATGTTGTGTAAAAGAGAGTGCCCAGGGTTTTAAATAGATCTCCAACTCAAGTGAACAAAAGAAACCCTATATTTTTAGTTTCCCTCATTACAAAGCAACTACCTTAAAAAGCAATCTGCAATTAACAGAAATAAAGCAGTAAAAAAACACCTAATCAGATTTTCTAGTGCCAAGCAGGCAAAATTAACCCTTATAATTAGGGTCTGATTTCTTCTAATTTCTAAGCCATCAGAACACCATCTGAGCATCCCCTAAAAAATCTAAGATAAAGGACCCATATATATGACAAGAAATATCCTTTATTGTTCAATACGTACAACCCAATAGTAATATATTTGATTTATATCTCATGAATTATTTTAAATTAAATTAAATTTTCAAGGAATCAAATTTATTTTGTTCCATAGGTTTCTAGTGTCTAAACTTGTAAATGAAATTGGGATGAATATGCATTCATCCATCCAGTGAAATATGATAGGTTAGGAAGCAAAAATGTGGAGGATCTTGTTTATGTTCACTCTAATGTTTTACTTTTATCCCAAGCTTCAACAAAGTATAAATCGAGGCCTCATAATATGTTGAATTGGCAGTTTGTTGGATGATAGCAATGATAATTTCCCAGTAGAGATGCTCAAGGATGATGTAGAGGAATTTTTGTCTCTACAGGTTGCAAACAACATTTCTATGGAGAAAGGACAAGGCAATAGAAGCAGTGTAACACCTTCCAACTCAAGTGCAGCTTAGTCGTTGTCATCTTCTGTATATTCTTTCAAGTGTTAATAAATCTCAGTTAAGATTTGTATCATCTTTTAGTCTTACGTACTTTTTCACCACTCTGTATTGGGCAGTTGTAAACACCCTCTACAAGCTGGAGACTAAAAAGGGATTTTGTGATATGAACTCTTCTTTATAGATAATATTCAGACTTTTCTTTATCAAAATGTACAAAATGTCAAAATATAAATGATAAAGGTGATGTTTTAGGTCAAGACCAAAAAAAGCACATCAATTTTGCACGATGGCCCCTCTCTTTTTCAAATTTCAATTAATCAGGAGTAAACCAGACCTTGCCAATCTACTTGCATGAGGAGTACAGTTCAATTTTGTTTAATAAATGATGGATCTATCAAAATAGACTTTGATTGGTTTTAACATTTTCTTTCTGTAATGAAACTAGAGAAAAGAAATAAAACAAGTGCACATAAAAATAATTAATTAATCCTATGCATCATCACCTGTGAAACCATGAAATTTCTTTTCGAACTTGCCACTTTTGTTTACGTAATCCATTAAGTCCTGCCTGCAACAAATGATATAATATACGTGTCAATCAACTGTTTAAATCATACTAAATCTATGACCTATATAGATAATAAAAGAGTGTAGAAAATAGTCAATAGAACTTTGCAAAATTAATTCAGATTAATAAGTTAAGTGTGAATGTCTGTGACTAAGAATGAGAGAGGGGGGGCGCGGAGGGGGGAGAGAGAGAGAGAGCAAATAAATGTCGGTAAAGCTTTTATGGTTCTGCAGAATATATGGCAAATGGAACAGTCCATCATGACTTCCTTCTCGGGTTTGCATCCTCATTGAGAATCACATACTGGGAAACCCTCGACTTAATTATATTTAATTGGATTGTCCAAAATAAAAATATGTACATTGGGGAAAAAACGGCAAATGTTTGATGTGATATACTTAGGATTTCATTAAAATTAATTTACATTGGAAAACCTTATTCAGAGGCACTCAAAAGGAAGGCATTAAATCGAACTATAATATTCAAAACATTAAGCTTAAGTTACAAATATATAGTTCTCCTTAAGAATTCAGCAGTGACCCATAATATACCAACAACAAACTATCAAATGTATTGAAGTCTTCATTAAACATTATTTCAATGACTTCACTCATGGCAATTGAAAGGAGAGGACGTGATTACTGCTGAACTTTTTTGGAAAACAATTGATGGACACTTTGTTATTGACTTTCCTTATCCTCGTCATCTTCACAACCTTTAGCAGTTAGCAAAGCTTAATTATATTTAGTTTGATTGTCCAAAATAAAAATATGTACATTGGGGAAAAAACGGCAAATGTTTGATGTGATATACTGAGGATTTCATTAAAATTAATTTACATTGGAATACCTTATTCAGAGGCACTAAAAAGGAAGGCATTAAATCAAATTATAATATTCAAAACACTAAGCTTAAGTTACAAATATATAGTTCTCCTTAAGAATTCAGCAGTGACCCATAATTTACCAACAACAAACTATCAAATGTATTGAAGTCTTCATTAAATATTATTTCAATGACTTCATTCGTGGCAATTGACAGAAGGAGAGGACGTGATTACTCCTGAACTTTTTTGGAAAACAACTGATGGACACTTTGTTATTGACTTTCCCTATCCTCGGCATCTTCACAACCTTTAGCAGTTAGCAAAGCTTAATTATTATTAATTTGATTGTCCAAAATAAAAATATGTACATTGGGGTAAAAACGGCAAATGTTTGATGTGATATACTTAGGATTTCATTAAAATTAATTTACATTGGAAAACCTTATTCAGAGGCACTCAAAAGGTAGACATTAAATCGAATTATAATATTCAAAACATTAAGCTTAAGTTGCAAATATATAGTTCTCCTTAAGAATTCAGCAGTGACCCATAATTTACCAACAACAAACTATCAAATGTATTGAAGTCTTCATTAAACATTATTTCAATGACTTCATTCATGGCAATTGACAGGAGAGGACGTGATTACTCTTTAACTTTTTTGGAAAACAACTGATGGACACTTTGTTAGTGACTTTCCTTATCCTCAGCATCTTCACAACCTTTAGCAGTTAGCAATCTTCAAGCTTATATATTCCCTTGCACTCCTTTGAATCTATGGCAGGTACTTCTGAACATCAGCATCTCAACATATATCATCCTCATCTGAGCATTTTTCCTTTTAATACAGCTTGTACCTAGAACAAACCAAAGATCGACACAGAAAATATACAAGGACACTATTTGTTCCCTTGAGTGTGTTTCCAGTAATCTGGAGCAAGTATTATTGCCAGTTGTATGTGCGCTGGTGCTATCTGGTTTAGAGACATTCCAAAATAAGAAAGAACGGATTGAAAATGTCTCAAAAGAAAAGGTTACTCAAAGAGAATGGACACCGACGTCAACTGTTTCACCCCTCTATCAACCAGATATACAACCATGTGAAAGACTTAAGATATATCCTTCTCAAACCCCTGATGATATTCAACCTCATCATTCAACTTCACACATGGATGTTGGGATGACAACATTGCATATCTCACCTGGGATGATGCTTGAGGAAGCCTAGGAGCAATATTATTGCTAAAGCAATGAGATATACAAAGTGGGAAGAACAACTACCTAGAACTAATGTTGAGATATTCTTTGATGTATTTTAAAGAGTGGTGTAAAGGGGTAGCTGAGAACTGGACTGGTACTTTAATCCATTGGGCGATGAAGCTGAATTCAAAACTAAGAAATATATGCATATGGGAAAAAAATTATCACAGCAGCGACGATGAAACATTCTTCAAATTCTATTAACAAACAAGTATGTTTTCTGTGCTAGACAAGAAAGTGTAGAAACCCTAGTTTCCCTGTTTTCCGAATCTGACTGTTTTCTGATAGTTTTGTTTGTATTTTGATTTTTTTGATGTTTTTGGGTTTTTTGCATGAATGAAGAAAATGGCGATTTTGCAAGAAATTTGTATAAATTCAAATAAACAAATATTGAAGCAGTAAACCCTTGAAATATCTAATCTATGATCTTATTATTCATTTCAGAAGGTTACAATAGAAGATCTCTGGCATGCATACAAGATAGTGTAAAAATATTGTTCAAAAACCTGATTTGCAGCAATATGAAGAATACCCTTGTTCTGGTACAGCAGCAACGAATAATCCTTTCTCCCTCCGTCAGAAGATCCAGAACCATGCCAGATGCATAGGCGCCCCTGTCAGTGGTGAAAGACTGAAGAGATGGAAGGCGTTTTGCTTAATCTTGAAGGTACGCCCTTTCCAATAATGGTACGGCCTGGTACAAATAGTACGGCCTTGGAAACAGCAGCAAATAACAAATAAATAGTACGGCTCTTCTCTGAGCCTCCAGATCTTGGATAAATATGCGCCTCAATGGAATAATCCCTCTGTGAATGAATTGCTAACTGAAACCCTGAAGTTCGAATCAACTGTGAAGCTCTGTAATTTCTTCTGGATGAAGAAATCTCTTGCCTGGCAATAAATCGGATGATATTTCACACCCTCTGAATCGCTTTCACTGGAGATGGCTCGTTCCCCAATGATCTGAGACTGAAACCCTTGGCTTTCGTGCTCTGACAAAGACTTGATCAATTTTCAATTCACAATAATCATCCTGGCTCGATTTCCAATGCAAATTCCTTATTCACACTAAAAAGTGCGATTTCCTTAATAATAGGGAATCATTAAAAAGTTCGAACTTTTATTTTAATTCTTTCAATAGTCTCCAGCCAAATTTTTAATTATAAATTTAATCGTCAAATGGCCCCTTCCAATGATGGGCGACCCCTCAGCCAAAATCACTTAAGTTATAATATAATAATATTATAACTTTATATTATAAACTTCAATAATTAATATTTAATTAAATCAATTAAATATTAATATCTCTCTCAATATTCACCCGATGCACGAGCCGTCTGAAGCTGACGAATACAGAAGTGATTTTGAACATAATCCATCCATACTGCTAAAAATAGCAAGGGTCCCACGCTGAGTGCCAGATACTGCTAAAAATAGCAACTCAGGCTAGAAGTGTCCGAATGATCCCGAACGAAAGCCAACTGATCAAATACTGCAAACTGAAGCTGAGCCAAGCTCCAACATGACCCTTTATCCAACCTATCAGCCTACGAGGGTCGCATAATAGGCTAATCCTGTGCTCTGAGAGATGTCAACTAGAAGGAGACATGACAGTCTGCCCCTCCTGAAATTGCTTGTCCTCAAGCAATCTCAACTCCGGATGCTGCAGAATATCCTCGCTCTCCCATGTCGCATCCTCAACAGGCAAATCTCTCCATTTCACTAGATATTCCCTGATAGTCCTCCTACGCAACTGTCTCTCTCTGTACTCCAGGATGGACTCAGGTACTAAAATCAGCTTTCCCTCATCATCTAAGGGAGGTAGAACTGCAGACGGTACCACACGATGTCCCAACGCCTTCTTGAGGCGTGATACATGAAAAACATTATGTACCCTGCTCTCTACCGGAAGCTCAAGCTCATAAGCCACCTAGCCAACTCGCCTCAGGATCCTGAAAGGACCGTAATACCGTGGCTTAAGCTTCTCTGACCCACTCTTCCTAAGAGTGGACTGACGGTAGGGCTGCAGCATAAGATAGACCATGTCACCCACCTCAAAATGCCTCTCTGTCCTCTTCTAATCTGCGTACTGCTTTTGCTGATTTTGTGCCTTGGCGATATTCTCCTTGAGAGCCTTCATAGTATCATGACTCTCTTGCAATAAGTCTCCAGCACTCGGCACTCTACTGTCGCTCAATAGCAAATCCAGAAAACTCGGCGCCTCATAACCGTACAACACCATGAAAGGTGACATCTGAATGGTCATATGGAATGTCGTATTGTAACAATACTCACACAAATGTATCCATTTGACCCACGCCTTCTGCTGCCCTGCAATATAATTTCTGAGGTATCCTTCCACCCACTTATTCACAATCTCCGTCTACCCATCTGTCTGAGGGTGGTAACTGGTGCTCGGTGTAAGCTCAGTCCCACAGAGTCTGAACACCTCCTGCCAGAAGTGACTCAAGAACCGACTATCTCTGTCGCTCACGATGCTCTGAGGCAACCCATGTAGTCTGAATACCTCTCGAAAGAAGACCTTTGCTACCTGTGTAGCTGTGTAGGTAGTGGTAATCGGAAAGAAGTGGGCATACTTCGTTAGCCGATCCACAACTACATATATGCAATCTCGCCCTTGGGCTTTAGGAAAGCCCGTAATAAAGTCCATCGACAAGCATTCCCACTTCCTGTCAGGAATCGGAAGTGGTTGCAATAAACCTGCCGGGTACGTGTTCTCCTGCTTGTTCTGCTGACAAATAGGGCACTCACGCACGTACTGAGGAACATCTGCCTTGAGTCCTGTTGTGACCTAACTCACACCTCGCCCCATTGCAGATGGGGACCCTTGTCGTTTGCTTTTAGGGTTTTGCTTTCGCTTGCTTTCATTTTGTCTGCTCTTCGTTTGGGGGTTTTTTAGCTTCAATTTTGAACGGTCACCCGAGTCGAGTCAGTGAATTTTAGTCTGGATCAATGAACAAACATCACCATTGTGCTTAGAAGGCCTGGGAGACGAAGATCGACTGTCGTTTCGGTCGATTCTGACACTTCCATATTTTTAGGGTTTCTCACCCCGGGCCCCCTATTTTTTAGGACCTATTTTTTTGGCACTTTTGGGCAATTCTGGGATCCCTATTTTTTAGGGTCTATTTTTAGAAAGTTGCTATTTTTGGAAAATTTCTATTTTTAGAAAGTTTCTATTTTTAGAAGGGTCACGAGTTTCGAAAACGCACTCAGAAGTTCGAAACGAGCAACGAAACTCTCAGAAAATCGATTCGAAGATTTTTTGAAATTTTGGTAAAAATCTGGAAAAATCACAAAAAAGTTCAAAAACCTGGAAAATTCATTCGAAAATGGTGAGAAATTCTGGAAAATCACTGGGAAATCTGGTAAAAGCACTAAAATGGTTGAAGATTTGATGAAATTCATCAAGAAATCTGAACATTCATGAAGAAATCTGCAAGAAGTTCACGAAGTTCATGGAGTAATCTGGAAAATTGTGAAGAAATCTAGAAATTCATGAAAAATCTGAGCACAGTCATGGAGAAAACTGGTAAATTCGCCTAAGCACAGAGGAAATGGGTGATAAGAAGCTTCAACCAACTGGTCAATGGCATGAAAATCTGGGCAATGGCAATGAAGTCTGTCAAGTCCGCCCTTGGAAATGTCTAAATTAAAGTGGCAATGGACAGTCAGATGCTGAAGTCCGCCTATGGAGAATGAAGGAAATGTCTAAGAAAATCTGGCAAATGTCTAAGGCAAATGGTGAATGGTCAGGACCAAGCTGAAGTCCGCCCTTGTCATGGCCATCCAAATGCCAAAGTCCGCCCCAGCCAAGAGTGAAATGGCAACAGATGTAATGAAGTCCGCCTTGGAAAATATAGGCAATGGCCAAACATACATGCAAGTCCGCCCTTGTAAGTGGCAACAAAAACATGGAAGTCCGCCCTCCAACCAAGTCCAATGGCGAAGAATATGAGGAAGTCCGCCTAGAATATTGAGCAATGGCTAAGGAAGGCATGAAGTCCGCCCTAGGTAGTTTCAAGTTGGCAAGGGAAAGCATGAAGTCCGCCCTAGTCTTGGCCAACCAAAGCAGCAAGTCCGCCCTATGCAAGAGGTCCATTGGCCAAGGAAACAAGGAAGTCCGCCTAAGTCAAAATGGAAGTGGCAAAGAAGATGTTGAAGTCCGCCTATGTATGGCAAGCATAACCCCAAAGTCCGCCCTAGACATAAAAGGAGTGGCTAGAAAGAAGCCAAAGTCCGCCCAAAGTAAAATGAGATAAAAATGACTAAGGCATGGACAAAGTAAAGTTAAAGTGGCTAAAGACAAGCTGAAGTCCGCCATAGAGAAGAAGAAAACGCTTAAAGCAAAGGGTCAAATGGCAGATAAAGAAGCAAAGTCCGCCCTAAGCAAGATCAAATGGCCAAAGAACCAACAAAGTCCGCCCTAGCAAAGAAGTAAAGTGGCTACAAAGTTGATGAAATCCGCCTAAGATGAAAGGAAAGAAAAATGGCTAAGGCACGAATGGCAAAGAAAAGGCTAAAGTCCGCCATGTATCAAGAGTATAAAAATTGAAATTCGCCTAAGTCCAAGCCTTTGAAAAGCTAAAATATACATGGCACTTGAAGATTCGCCCAAGAAAATATGAAGAAAAATCTTCGCCATGGCTAGAAAAATTGAGCAAATGGACGAAATAAAATTGGATTTGTCAGGGAAAATTTGTGAAAAATCAAGGGAATTTGGATGAATAAAATCGGACATGGCGAAAGAATTTTGGACAAAAGACAAGTCATGGCTAGAAAATCTTTGGACATGGCTAAGAAAAAGTTGGACGTGACTAGAAAATGTCGGACAAGAAACATTTTTTGGCCAAATGAAATTGGACATGGCCAAATATTTTTGAGAAACGATCAAAAAATCATGGACAAATAAATTGGATATGGCGAGAAATTTTCGAAAAAATCATAAAATCGAACGGGTTGGAATGGACACATAAAATAATTATTTTTAATTATTTTAATATTTTATTTCCAACACCAAAAAAGAGATAAGTCATAAAAAATTTCGAAATTGGAAAGTGAAAAAAGAGTCTTGTTGGACTGTGAATCAAATTAGAAACTTTCCCAAGCAAAGTTGTTCAAGATAGAACTTGCCATTCAGAAACGAAGTGCAAGAATGAGTTCGAACTTGATCCAAAGGAAACTTTGCAAATATGCTAAAATGATCGACCTTCTCACTTCTATAAGTGATTTCATTTTTCATTTTTGCAATCACTCGATTTTGAGAAGGAAGGTGGTGAGGAAAAAGTGTTTAAGGCAAAAGGCTGAAAGATTTTTTGCAGCAAAGTAAAAGAAATATTCTGTTATCAGCTTGCATTGCAGTCACAATCACAAGGCAGTTTTTTTTCTTGTCCATTTCATGTTAACATGAAGCTCCACCATTTATTTTCATTCCAGATTGTTATTTTTCGTGAAGTCTAAGTTAATTACCAGCTGGAATGTTATTTCAAATTGATTTTAATATCGAATTCTGATTTTCCTTTCTTCCTTCTCTTGCAGATCTATTTTTCGAAGCAGCCAAGATGAAATTTGCAAGCAAAGGTGTCCAAACTCAGTCAAAGATCAAGTCCAAGTGGGAGCACGTTCTTGACACAGACCTCGGCCATGTTGATCTTGAAGATTTCCGAAAGAGAATGTATGGAACTGACGGACGTCTGCCAACGCCAATCGCCATGAGGATGATGCGAAACGGAATCGTCCATGCAGCTGGATTTCCACCAGCAAAAGAATGTCCTGAGTTAATAGTAGAGTGTGCACTTCATTACAACGCACAAGACCGACAGATTGAAGCTCCTGACGGGAGAGTCCTTGCTTACTTGTCTGAACCAGCAATCCAGGAGACTTTTGGCATTCCAGTATATAACCGAACATCCTACCGCAGCAAACAAGACACATTCAAACTCTATCAAAGTCAGAAGGATCTATGTGCATCGAATATAAACAAAAATTGGTTGCTAAAACCAAAGCCTACTGCCAGCAAGATGCCTAAAAAGTTGATCAGAACCCACTTCAAAGAAGAATATGGTGATATCGTTCTGCTACTTAACAGAATGGTAGGCAGTGCTCACGGTGCCCCTTTCGAAGAATGGATGTATTATTTTATTGATGAGATAATCACTGGAGTCAAAATGTTTAATTGGTCCAGGATGATCAGTGACAGCTTGCACGAACAATTGGTCAACTTTGAACAGACCAAAGTTTTCCACATGAGCTCATACGTTGTTTATTCATTGGCAAGATATTATAAATATCCTGGCTTGACATGCAAAGGCGTGGTCGGCAACGGTGAGGGGAAATTCAAAGTCTACGACTGCTATCCACAGCTGCAGCTGAAAGAGAAGTCCCACTTCCGGCGAGCTCATGATGCATTTTTGATGTATATCACTAGGCTTCTTCAAGGCGGAACGCACCAGAGACTCTCGCATGAAGCCAAAAGCTTGATAAGCCGGTATGGATTCTGGTTTATTCAATATCCAAAGTTCACCTACATCAGAATCCAAGGATTTTCCGGAAATCCTTATAGGCTGCCTGTCTACCCGACAAATAGGATGGTGTTGTTGGAGGTGCTAAGGCAACTAGAAACATATCAGAACATCCAAAGACCTAAGCAGAAAGCTGCCGTCACCTTCCCCTTTTTCATCGGCAACATGGAGGAGTCATGCCCAACAACCCAAGCAGCAGAGGTTGCTCGACTGGAGATTCAACAGTATCCTTTTATATCATACAAAGCCAGAAGCAACTTCGATCCGCTTCATCACATCAAGATTGTGGACGGAGAAAGATACAAACATCGGGTTGACCTAGAGGATTTTTGGGCCAACGCAGCCGATGAATATGATGTAAGAAGAAGATTATGGTCAAGGTTACCCCTGAGCATGATCAGAGCGACAGAGCTTTTCAAAATACCTGACCAGCTACAAGATGACGGGATATATGTGCAGCCAGGCTTCAAGGAAAATGAGCCGCTTCCACCTATGAAATGGTTCGAACCTGAGATGGGTGATCTAACCACTTTGATGCGCCCTGTTTTCAAATACTCTCAGTGGTGGATAGATAGGCAAGTAGAAGTGCTAAAACAGAGAAATATGCAATTTACCTACGAGTTGATGGGAGACACCGAGTCATGTTCTTCAAACGCCGGTGCATCTCATGCTGATGGACAAACAGATGCTGCCAACTCCAAAAAGAGAAAAGAAGCCGATAAATCTGCAGTTCAAGACAAGGGTAAAGGGATAGATGAAGGTCCCTCGCGGAAGAAACACAAGTCCAAACCCCTTCAGTCGGCTACATCCTGGAACATAGAAGAGATGCTTGCCATGGATAGAGAATCCTGGGAAAATGCTATGTTACCTTCTCCAATTGAAAATATAGAGCCAATCCAAATAGAAGATAACGATCAACCCTCCCCGGCAAGCACAGAAATCTTGGAATCAGATAACAACACAGACATCGAGGATGGAGAATTCGAGGAAGGAATGATTTCCGCCCTCAAAGGCATTCAAGAGGACCCATCCGTCCAGGAGATCCAGGATATGCAGCTAGTCCAAGAAATTCAAAGTATGCCGGAAATTCAAGAAGAACAGGAAGTACAGGACATGCCAGACGTCCAAAATCAAGAGGACATGATCGAACAGCCAACGGTACCTGAGTGGCTGAGGGAAAGATTGAAAAGAAAAGCGCCAGTGGAAGTCCCGGAGGAGGACAATGACGCAGATTTTCTTGCAAGATTAGAACAGACTGCCCCGAGGAAGAAGGCCAAAAAGTTCTCAACTATTCAAAAAGATGAAGCTGGAAATCGCACGGTGCAAATTGCAGTGCCTGCGGATGACAAGTTTCAAGACGAGATTGCTCCTGAAGAATATGTTATCACGACTGTCGACATGGGTCCGACATCAAAAGGGCAGGAAGTCGAAGACTTGGATAATTCAGTGGCCACCATCAAGGGCAGATTAGAAAAAGAAGTTGCCAAGAAGAAAGAATACAAGAAAGAAATTCAGCGTTTAAAAGATTATATCCAGCACCTGACTAGGCCACTAAACGAAGGCGAACAAGTGGCGCCTTTACCTCCAACTGCTTCACAGGAACCAGATGCTCATTTTGAAGAAGAGTTGACAACAGCGAGGGAGGCTAAAGATTGGATGGTTGCAAGGAAAAAAGAGGCGTTGGTGTTTGCAAGAAAGTTGGCGCAAGTAAATGAGCAGGCTTCCTTCATACTTTCACGAGTTGCAGATCTTGCAGAGTCATGGAGCAGCCTCGAGGACATTCAGAGAAGGATCATCCCATACATCCGAGAACTGAAAGGCATTTCAAAGCAACGGTTGATCGAAGATAAAGTTATTGAAGCCGGTGCAGCTTATGACTTCAACGGATGGTACTATGCCTTAGTCTCTAGAAAGGGAGTCCTCGAAAAGGTGAAACAGGATAGTGGTAGAGTGGAAGAGCAAATAAAAGAAATTCAAAGAAAAATCTATGAGATGGCTGCAGATATGCTAGACAGGGAGATTGTCCGAAGGAAACACTTGCGGCCAAAGTTTTTAAAGGAGCAAGTACATAAAGTTTTCTCCACCACTGGGCCAATCATGAAGGAAGGCTTCACCAAAGTGTTCGACTTCATGGCTACCAAAAGTTCTTTCTTGCTACAGGAACCAGCTTGGGCGAATGTGTTTGCAGAATGTGCCGAGAACTTGGATTTGCTGGAGTACAACATCAGCGTGCTGCCCGACATTGCTATGGAGGAGGTCGACCTGATAGTGTCCAGGTTCGCCGAACGTGAGGCTGCACAAGCGGATAAGGACGACACTCCAGTTGTCTAGTGTCCTCTTTAGTTAACTGATTGTGGTTTTGGAAACCCTAATTAGGGTTTAGTTCAATTTAATCTTGGCCATTGATCTTGAATCAATCTGGGCCGTTCTTTGTAATCCGGAAAAACTATATAAACCCCCCCCTCACTCTCTCATTCTCATTAGAAGATAGATTGATGGATAGTTAGAAGCTTAGAAGTTAGAAGGGATTAAGAGTTAGAGCAGATTTGAGATAGTTAGAAATAAAGAGAGAGTTTTATGAGATTGTTGTGAAAAGCTACTTTGATAATGAAGTTCAAATGCATGAGGTGCTTTGAGTACTTGGTTGTTGAATAGTTGCATGGTCCCATATTTTCTTTCTCTCTTAATAGATTTAAATTAAAATGTATGTTAGAAGAATGATTGATTGATAACGTCGATTAGTGAAACCAAGCTCATACTTTCTTTGGGTGGATGATTTCGCCCAATGTGCAAAGTTAGACTGAGCTTTACTGTGGATGCTTAACTTCTGTCTTGATAATTGTTGTTCAATCTGATGGCAATTATTTATCACATGAAAATCACAAGCACATTCCTAGAAGATTGCACTTGCTCTGCGTAGTTGTCGTTGAACGTGGCGAAACAGAGTATAGTTTATTTGGTTTCACTTAGTCTTCGTCTTCTCTTGATTTCTTAGGAGTAGAATAGATTCTCTAAACCCTAAATCTTTTTTCATTTTTTTTTTATAAAATCAAAAAATCCAAAAATGGTACTGCATTCATGTCTCCACTTCTAAGAATGACTTGCAAAATCTACTTGTGCCCACAGCAAATCACATCCATACCACAGAGCCTATCCGCGTTCATCTTAAACATTGGAATTACCCTATGAACTTACTGGCAATCTTAGCATAGGAAGTAGTTTTTCAAGAGAGAATAGAGCGTCTGTGACTCTTTGTTCTAAAATGTTTGTCATGTCGCCAAAAGCGCCGTCCAACAGTCCTTTGGAACAATCGAGGTTTGAGAAGGAACATTACAATCCGCCCTTCCCAAAATTGCTTGTCCTCAAGCAATACCACCACAACTCCAGAAATTTGAAAACTAATCCATATGCAACAAGTATGATCCCTGGTTCCCAAATGCGTCTCGGGAAAAACCCACCATGCCGATGCTGCACCACTCTGATCACATCAATGAAAATATCATGCCAATGCTGCACTGACTCCCCTTGTAACTCCAAGGTGTTACCATCTATGATACTCAAACTGGAAGATCTTAAAGGAGGGAAATCAAAATCATGCAACATCTCATGTCCGCGATGCCCCGAATTAACAGTATCAACCATACTACTGTCAATCAGAATTCTAAGCAATAGGAAGGATAGTCTACTCAAATCAAACTTGAATTCTTCAGCATACCTCCACATGATAACAAACGGAACCATGACTGCAAATGTGTCATCTTCAAATCTTTTTGCAAAGAGGAAGGCAATCCTTTGCAAAAGCTCCACCAATTCAAACTCATGACTCCACATGAATTCCCTATGCCTCAACTGAATTATCATGGCACAACTATGAAGTCTGAAAAGGTTTTTCACAATTCCAACCCCAAGAGTCTCAAAATATAGAATCAAAGTGTGTGAGCTACTGCTGTCATGAATCAATACTGAGAGTAAACTGTCAAAGTTTACATCATCAACCATCATAAGATGAATTTGGAGAGTAGGAAAAGTGTGAAGGAACAAATAATTGCTGCTGATCAAGGCTAGGATCAGCGTAGTGCAATCTGATTCTCGAGTCCTACCCAAGGGGAAACAACAACACCACTCAAAATTCCAAACGTGAGCATGTGAGATGACCATCGAGCTACAAGGTGACACCTCCAAGGTGGCTGGAAAACACGCTAGATCCATCTCCATGAGAAAACTACCACTTCTTTGATCAGGAGTGATGAACCAACTCCCCTGAATGCAAGAAACGCAACATGTAAGGTGGCTGGTCTGCCTCAAACCAGCAAGCTCGAGTCTCAAAATCTGTCCTGGTCTTAGCCGGAAAACACATTCAAGAGCAACCAATCGTTCATTTCTCCAACCCATGCTCAGAATCTCTCTCCAATCCATTTGTTGATGAACAAATGGAACTATCAAGAAGCTGCTAAAGGAAAGAACGACACCGAAAGGTCTGAAAATTTGATTCTTGTTCCTCCATAATTTCTTCTTTCCACAAACTGTATGCTCCATCAACCCATGTTGAGAATCCCAAGCTTGAATACCCAACTGAAAATCATCTCCAACACTCCGGCAAGGAAACATAGCACATCTCTGAGTGCTAGTCGAAATCAAGAGCATACTTGTAAAATTGGCATCCCCTCTGATGAACCTTTGAAACCAAACCATGAAAACTTCAGGAACACTGAAGCATGAAACATAAGATGACTTCAAATTCAACTCCCAGAGCAGACTAGCATCCCTCAACCCAAGGAATGGATTGACAAGAGTGCAATCACAATATTTTGGTCCCTTTTCCAAAGTGAAGACTGCATCCTCAATTCCTCTTAAGCATTCTTTACTACTCAACATACGTGGCACATCGTCATGGAGTGATATCAAGGCATCCTTAGATTGGAGTTCACGCTTGACCTCATGCTTGGTCTCTTCACTACTTGACTCTTTTTTCAAAACAAAGAGAGGATTGTCATAAGTTGCTTCAACACCCACTTCAAAGAAGGGATTGTCGAAGACTTGGAAGCCATTCCTTACGTCTCGCTGCCCCAAATCTGCACATGCAACTTCTGACTTTCTTGAAATGCTTTCAAGATCAAACTCCTCTTGAGGATAGTCAAAATCTCCAATCACTTGATTGATTTTTTTAGCTCTTTGTGCATCCTCTTGCTCCTTGAAAAGTTTGAAATCTGCAAACTGGTCTGCAACCTCTGTTAGATCCAACTGAGTTTCTTTCAACTTGTCCTTTGTTGATTTAAGCTCCAAAGTGAGCTCATCAACCATACTCTCCCTTTCTTCGAAAACAATGAAGGCCTTCTTTGCAGATTCAACGGCATGATCTCTATCTTCAATCAAGCCTATGTACTCAGACTTCAAGGTCTCCAATGAGTCTCTGATAAGTTGCAACTTGGGAAGAGCAACCTCATATTTCACTCCTCTTTGTCTCTCTTCAAGCTGAGCATCCCAAATAAGCCCTTCAATCAGACTATGTGTGCGATCAAATCTAGATAGAGCTCGCACTTCATCTTCAACGGACACCTCAGGTTGGCCTTCACACTCATAAGAATGCGAAGATGGTGAATTGCCGATAGGCTGTAACTGAAAAACAGAACTTCGTTTCACGCTTTTGCTGCCCTCATTGTTGCTCCAACATTCTTGTACTTCACCACCAACTAGTGGGGAGTGCTCAATGTCTTGGGAAACATCATACTCCACTAAGCCTTCAACTCGTTGATTGCAATCAGCTTCATGCCTTGATAGATCAGATTTATGTTTGGTAATTCCTCCAAACCTTTCATCTTCAAGAGCCATATGGCCCTCAAACTCTGTTTCCTCTTCCATGTTACTTTGATCAAACTTGAAAGCAGCCCCAAACTTAAGCATATTAAAACCATTGTCTGCTGATAGAGAACCCTTATCAAGTTCCATTTCTTCATCCGGATCAAAGGGAAATTCATCCCATACCGGTTTGTCATCACTAAGTGCCTTCACACCTGGATCCCAAATGGTGAGAGGCTGATTGTTTTGATCACAAGAAGAGTGTTCTTTGTGCAACATTTGGAGTGTTGATTCTTGGAATAGGTCAACTCCCAAATCACTAAAGCTGATGTCTTCATAAGTACCTCCCTCCAATGGTTGGGTCTGAAGTTCAAACTCAAAACCACCCTTAGCACTGTCACTGAAAGGAAGTAGGGAATCTTTAGAGCTAGCTGTTTGAAATTTTTTATCATCCTTATCTTCAATGAACCTATCATCTATAGGTATGTTTCTGATCTCCTCATGAACAGTCATATGCATGCCATAGAGGTCTTCTTGATCACTTGTAATAAATTCATCTTGTGAAAACTCTTGAGGAGTTTGAACAGCAACAAGAGGAAAACTATCCATCACTAAATCTTCAACAAGAGGAGGTACAAACACCTCGAAATCATTACCAACATCATCACTTTGGTAACAGTCATAAGCTGATTCAAAGACACCAATAGTATTTCCTTCAACTTGCTCTTCTTCACTTGCTATCACATGCAAGTCAAGGGGCGTATTATGAGGCTCTTCCACACACTCTTCATCTGTCACGTTTTCTCCTTCGAGCTCACGATCATTTTGATGTGATATGTGCACCTTGTTTGTGCCATCTTCAATGCTAGATGACTGATTTTTCTCTTCATCTTGCATATTTGTCGGCTGCAATCCACAAATAGGCACTTCATCTCCTTCCTTCTTTGATTCTTCGAACAAAGCTTGTTCTGCTTCCCTTTTTATCCTTTTCCTAATGTGGTCCACCATCTTCCACTTCTCGGGCTCCACTGATGCCACACACTTCAAATGGGAATCAAATGAAACATTGTACCTATAATCATCTGGCATGGTTTGATATTGCTCACGGAGTTTGACAGCCTCATCTTCACATTGTCTTTTAAACTGTCTAGCATATTCAATGAAGTCCCTTACGACATCACTAACCTTTCCTTCCTCCGATGCCATAGTTGAATCTGACTTCTCACGACCCATAGGCCTTAGAAAATGCAACATCTTTGAAACTTCTGAAAACTAATACTGAACTCAGCTCTGACCTCTGATGTAGAATCTGTTTTCTCTGTCAAGTGAACTCTGATGGGCACAGGATGGCAGGATCTTGGCTCTGATACCACTGAAATATTCCGAGCCAAATTTTTTTTACTTTTTCAAATTGCAGATTACAACATTACAAAGCAGTGCACCCGTTAAGGTTAGATGAGAAAACCAAAACGTGCAAGTAAGCAACTCTAACCAGAATGGCGCCGATGATGGCGAGCATTGGTCAGAGGATCTAAATGAAACTGCTGATGCTGTAACTCTAACCAGAATGGCACCGATGATGGTGAGCATTGGTCAGAGGATCTTCTACACTAATTACAGAAAGGAACTCAACGTCAAGTATGTGCTACCCAATCCAATACGGAGTGAGGGGCGACCATATGACGGAGTGATTATAGGAAGCAAAGCTTAAAATGGAATGCTGAAGCTGAAAACTACTCAACACCCAGAATGTGCTTGCTCATCCAGAATGGACGGTAGCTACCATAGGGCGGAGTTATCGCTATTTCACTCTAATACTGAAAGCAAGAACGAGTATTACAAATAATGACAAAGCAATATTAAAGCATCGCGTTGATGGCCGGTGCTTTTAATATTTCTTTGTCATATTTCGTTAAATTAATAATGACGCTCCGCCCTATACCATCCGATACGATAGTATACATGAAGTGTTAATGATTCGACTTCAACGACCCGACCTGCTTCTAATCACTTTCCGTCATATGGTACTTCCCCTTCCGTATTAACGCACCCGACGTTGAAGTTCACTTCTGCTATTGTGAAATCACTACGACCAATACTCACCATCATCGATACCGACAATTGAAATTATAGCGGACTAAACCCAGATCCTCTAACCAACGTCCAATATCATCGGCGCCATCAATTAGAAGTTATATGCCGTCTATCTAATACTATGAGGAATATGTTCTATTAATAAATGTTATTAATAAAATTATTCGGAAAATATTCGAACTAATATTCGAGCCAAATGTTTTCAGTTTTTTCAGTTTCAAATTACAAGCCCGAGGCACCGTTAAGGTTAGAGAATAAAACCAAAGCGTCACGGAGCAGCTCTAACGATTATGTACACCGGGGATCAGATGTGGGCCCAGGAACGAGGCATTGGTCGAGGAGGATCTGAATCAAACTGCTTATGCAAAAAGCAGCTCTAACCAAGAATGGCGCCGATGATGGCGAGCATATGGTCAGAGGATCTTCTACTCTAAATACTGAAAGGGAACTCAACGTCAAGTATGTGCTACCCAATCCAATGCGGAGTGAGGGGCGACCATATGACGGAGTGATTACAATAACAATGCTTGAAAGAGAAATGCTGAAAGCTAAAAACACTCAACACCCAGAATGTGCTTGCTAACCCAGAATGGGAGAGTAGCTACCATAGGGCGGAGATTTATCTATTACAACAAGAACTGAAGGAAGAATAAGTATTACAATAACGATGAGCAATAATAAGAACAACTGGTCAGTACTACTGCCAGCTTACAAAGATGTCATTGCCTGCAATATCAAGACTTAAGATGCTCTTTCAAATGATGCATTCAACAAGGAAGCTTCTGCAAAGTGTACAATGAAATCTCAACACCAACCAGATAAGGAAGATGCAGATTTCTTAAACTGTCATACAAATCTGCACTTTTTGTCATAAAACCAGCAACCTATGAATTTACTCATATGCTCATAACTCTCTCATTTCTCACCCAAATGATCTCAAATCTGATGCAATAGACCCTCAAAATGATGGCACCTAACTTAGTAATAAGAAATGGCATCTAAAATGGTTATTAATTACTGACACGAATCCCAATGCACTCTAGAAAGTTCGGCCTTCAAGGAATGACGGATTTGCATTATAAAATCATAAGCTGCGTATTAAAATCTGCAAATATTCATGAAGGGGCGCCCTTACCAATAAGATGCAATGACACAATACCCAGAACGAGATTATTTATGTTTTCTGATTTACAAATGAAAACACTGATCTGCTGTAGCTTAAAATGCAAAATGCTGAAACCCACTAATATGCAAAACAGATCTAATAATGCACAAGCTGAAACAATGCTCAAAACTAAATGCAAACTCACAAATCTATCTTAAATCACCACTAGTCGCTGTCTTTCAAGCAAGAAGCAATGCCCAAGCTAGGAGGCCTTCATTCCTCGAAGCAATCCCAAAGCCAATCCGGCAGCATAACATTCCTGTAGATAAAAGATACCAAATGATGCTCCAAGACTCCTTTTTATAATTCTCCAGTTGACTTCTCAAAACCCTAAAGTCCGCTTTTAGGTCAAAACCCAATCTCCTCAAGGATGGGTGTACTTTTCCTTCAAAGCTTTAGATTTGATATTTTAAATAAATATCATACTTTAATAAATGCGCCCAACAAAGCTTGCTCAGACTTTAGTAATAATTAAAATATTCCTTAATGAGGCGCCACCCTCAAAAGATCACCTTTTTAAAACAACCTTAAGTCATTAACTCTAGGCCAAGGGTCAACGTTAAAATATAATAATTAAAACGTGACTTTTTAATTAAATGACTTAACTTATCCTTCTGAATGTGCCCTGAAGCCAATACTGAGCAAAACATCTGACCAAACTGAAGCAGGAAGTCAACCGAGCTGAACTCAACTGGAAAGCTGCTAAAAATAGAATTTACTAAAAATAGTAAATTAGAATCTTTCGAATCTTGAGATAGACACACACCCTTCTTGAAGCTCTCACGAAAACCAGAGAAAGGATCGCCATTGGATCCATCATCTTTTGAGCAATGACCTCCTCAAAATAGGAAACCCTATTTAACCTTAGACTAGCCTTGGGTTCCCCAGCGAAAAGGCCAGCGGTCAACTGGAACAATCGGGTTGAGAAGGGAACATTACAGTTGTTGGATGAAGTTGTGATGGAGGAGGGGATTGCTAATGTGGTGCAAGTCATCACAGATAATGCAGCAGCGTATGTGGCAGCTGGAAGGATGCTTGAGAGTAGACATCCATCACTCTTTTGGTCACCTTATGCAGCTCATTGCCTTGACTTTCTTTTGGAGGACATAGGCAAACTTGTTTGGGTGGCACCGATTGTAGATGATGCAAGGAGCATCACAAAATATATCTACAATCACCCTTGGGTTCTTAATTTGATGAGAGAGCATACGCAAGGGAAGGAGTTGGTGAGATCGGGTGCCACAAGGTTTGCAACAATTTTCCTAACATTGCAAAGCATTTTGGATTCTTTGGGCTCTCTAAAACAAATGTTCGTGAGTCAAGCATGGAATGACTCCTCATATTCAAAGAAGGCCAAAGGAGATAGAATTTCTACAATAGTCTTCGACCCCTTGTTTGCACAAAAAGCTACAGAGATCGTGAGGGTAACTTCAAAACTTTGATTTTAATTTTAATCTCAAGTTGAATATAAATATATATTTTTTAATTTAACTTTAAGCCTTTCATTATAAATTTCTAACTTTGATCTTTTTGTATTTTTAATCTAGGTGTCGTAGCCCTTGGTTAGAGTCCTCCGCTTGGTAGATGGGGATGAAAACCCAATGGGATACATTTATGAGGCCATGGATAGGGCCAAGGAGGCCATCAAAAGTTATTACAAGGGGGACAGCCTCAAATTTGATCCCGTATGGGAGATTGTTGATAGGAGGTGGAACAATCAACTCCACCAACCCATCCATGCAGCAGGGTACTTCCTCAACCCTTCTTTTCTCTTCTCAGAGAGCTTCTCTGATCCTAATGGAGAGGTTATGGAGGGGCTCACAACATGCATTCAGAGGATGGAACCTGAGGTTGCAGTGAGAGACCTCATCGTCAAGGAGATGGATATATATAGGGAGGCAACTGGTAATCTCTTTTCTTCAGAGTTGGCTGTTAGAGGAAGAACCACTATAGCACTAGGTATAAAATTTGGAGTCTTTAAATTTTAAGTTTATTTCACATGCATCTTAGAATTTGATAAAATGTGTTTTGACTTTTGACTTTTGAGTCTTTGACTTTGTTTTCTAACTCTTCAATTTTCTTTTCTTTTTTTGCAGATGTTTGGTGGAAAAATTGGGGTGGAAAAACCCCGAATCTACAAAAAATTGCCCTCCGCATTCTATGTCAGCCTTGTAGTGCATCCAATTGTGAGCGCAATTGGAGCTTGTTCGAGTCTATTCACACGAAAAAGAGGAACAAGTTAACACAAAAGCGCCTCAATGACTTGGTCTTTGTGCAATACAACCTTCGGTTGCGCATAAAGAGAGTTGAAGAAAAATCACAGGATCCTATTGACTTAGATGAGATACATCCTTATAGTGATTGGACAGGGCGAGAGGAGCAGCCTCCATTGTTTAGCGCAGATGAAATCCTTGACTTTGAGAGAGAGGCAATGGAGGATGTGGGTGCATCAGGAGTCGGAGATGTAGGGTTGGATGAGATCCAACCAGAGCCAGCAGCAGTAGCACCGTAGCCACCACCACTAGCACCACGCACACGCGGCAGGACTAGAGGACCCACCCCTTCTTCCCTAGCTGTTGCTAGACTAGGGAAGAGGAAAGCCTAGCATGTTGTATTTAGTTGTTGTTTAGTATTTGCTTCTAGTTCTAGTTTTACTGTTTTACTTTTCATGTATCAGACTTTCAGGCTTTTAGCCATCGGGATTCCGCATGAGAATGCGATTTTGTAATCAATTTACATTAAAGTCAATCAAAATTAATAGAAAACACTTTTGTACTCATTTATGGATTCATTGGATTCATCTTGTCATTGAATTTTGCAAAAAAAATGTGTTTTTAATGAAAATTAAGCAATTTTTTCATTTCCCGAGTTTTTTGCCGAGTTTTTTCCGAGTTTTTGGTGAGTTTTTAAAAACTCTCCAATTTTTCCCTTGGCGAGTTTTTTGTTGGGGTGAGTTTTCCAACTATGGTCAAATGAACCAATTTGTGTTTGTTCATGTTGCACCCTGGATTTTGAAATTTGGTTATGTATGTTGATGTTGTGGTCCATTTTGTACCTTAGTCAAATGTTGTTGAGTCTGCCTTGAAGATGTTTTCCTGGAGATAGTCTAGACTCTAAGCATTGCCAAGTCTCATCATCTTAGAGGCCTTGTATCTCTTAGTGGTGCTAGATTTTGCCAAGTGGCAGCCTCTCAATGTCTCACATCCTTCAACAGTTGTTTGGAATTTGTGTGGACTTGAAGGCTTTGGTAAATTGGAAAGAATATATCATCAGATCTGGATGAGTATCACACCAAGTTTTTGGTATTTTGAAGTTTGTTTGCTCCAATGAAGATCCAAACCTAATGTGGTTTTAAATTCCAATTTATTTGAAAATCTCATCTTGTTTATTAAGTTTTAAGTTGAAAGCTTTGATGAGATGAATGCAATAGTGTTATAAATTTCAATTTATTTCACATATGTTGAAACCAATTTAGCATTGCATCTTGGTGAAGTTCTTCTCATTTTCTTTTGCTCTAGTGGAAGAACAAATACTATATGGTTATCAAATCTGATTTAATTAGTGGTTCACATCTAGGTTTTATTTTGTGTCCTTTGAGAGGTTGCTTTCCACATGTTTGTGACAATAGATTCAAGGACCCAATGTTGACTAGTTGGCTTAAGTGTTGTATGTACAGAATGAGTGACATGTTCAACCGGAGAAGGTATAATTAAGTCAACTTGATTCTCAAAGGTGATGTGAGTGTCTACCAAGTGTTAACTTCTCACAAACTTGTGAACATTAAATGCCTTTGATTCCATTTTAAGTCTTTTTTCCTTCGATGCTTGGGTGGACCCAATGCAATATTAACCCCAATTTTATATGAAATTGCATCTGGGTTGGCCTCACATCAAGTTAATGAAATTTTGGCATCTAATTACGCAATATCCTCAACAAGTCTGATATTATTTCCCTAATGGTGTCCATAAGTTAAGAAGCCTAAGTTGAAGTGGAAGGATGTGTGCAACATTGATGTTCTCTAGTTGGCATGTTGGTATTTGTCCACATAGGATCTTATGTGGATGACTTGGCATTTTGTCTCCAAGAGGAAACGAAGGAAATTGATCCCACGACTTTGGTGCCAATTTTATGTCTTTCTTGTTCTTTATGATTATAGATACAATGCATTTTGAAATCTGGTTATTTGCAAGGTCAAGTTCAAGTTTGATTGAGGTATACCTGTGTGGCCCATGATGATTTTAGAGGTTCTGAGTGCCATTGATTTCGTGATAGCTCATACCAATGGTCCCCAAGTGGTAGCATCTAAATGGATTTTGGATATCTATGGATTAGTTTGATGTACCCACCTTAAGTTTGAGATGTCCTAGTATCCATTGATTCATCTATGAGTTTTCCTAGGATTGTGCCATGTGGAAGGGGTTGTTGACTCACCAGCATGTCAAACAAGTGTAAGGATGCATGTTTGTGTTCCATGGATATACCATGAACTATTGATCTCCCTATGGATCATCTTGGCCATCGTTTCATCCAAAATTTCAATTGTATTATGCCATTTTTCTAAGACCTCTGGATTTGGTTTATGTTTGTGTTCCATTCCTACAACAAATAAATTGGAAATTTTTTGTTGATTCTCAAGGAATCGTTGAGGGTCAAGTAATTAACCAAGATTGTGTGTTCTATTGAGAAAAATAAATTAGAGGAATTTCATTGTAGGAACTTTCAAGTGTGTCCAACTATGCAAAATTTGTGAAACTAGGATTTATCTACCTATGGTTTCACTTGCCACATTAGCTTTAGTGGAAATTCTCTTAGTTGTAGTGGGCCCCTTGTCCAAGTCAGCTAATTGGGTGCCAAAGTGAATTGTAAAATAGGGGAATACATTTCAATCATCTTGATAGGGTGAAATTTGTCTCCTTTGCTTTAAATTGGAGTTCTTTTCCCTAATTTGGGCTGTTCGTCAATCTTTTGCCAACTTTAAGTGTCCAAAGTGTCTTTTGAGTACTTTAAGGCAACAATAGCAATGTGCCTAGATGAGGAAATCATGTTAAGGTCTATGGGTAAATCAATTGGAAAACTACTTTACAAGGATAAGTTCTCTATAAGCAACATTGTATTTCAATGAGTAACTATTTTTGTGCTCTAAAGGTCACATTTTCTGATCTCTTGTCTGTCTTTTATTAGTTTATGGTGTTAGGTATGGCCTCCTTGGCAAAGAAATGCCTAATTGCTGGGTGTAAATAGACTTTTTAAAATAGTCATAAGGGATTCTTTGGACAACTCATTTATCATAACGTATTTTGTCTCTATGTGATGTTTTCAATTCATTAAACATGTCTAGAATGAATTTGCAGTTAGACTAATTGGATTCCTAGGTAAATTTAGGTTTGCTTGTTGAAATTTATTTTCATTCTTTGCATACTTTGCTAACTCTTAACTCCATTGCCAATAAATAAAACATTGGTCATAAAGGCAACTAATCATAATTTAATTCTTGAAATCTTGTAGTTTGTAGGCTATATTATTCCTTGTTGGTTTACAAAAGTCTTTGCGAGGTTATAACTGAATATATCTTTGGGAAGACTCATTGATTCTGCATTCATAGTTAGACCTTGTTAAACCTAGTTGTTATATCTATTGTTTTCTGATCCCAACCAGAAAAAACTTAGCAAACTAGTATAGAGGGTAACTAGTGACAGATAATTGGGTCATCTTCCTGCATAGGGTGTAGCTTGTCTTCGTAATTAGAAACATACCAGGCAAACTCAGCCCAATTTGCATGGACTCATGCAGACTCGTGAGTCAAAAACCCAAACACATCAGATATACTAAACACACATACCAAGTTCTTTCTGGGTGATCATTGATTCATGACCAAGTTTTGCATAGAACTTGCCAAGTTTCAAACAAAGACTCACAAGTCTCGTGCTTGAACTTGCCTGCTTGAAAAATAGAAAATATGGGCATTAAAACATACACTCATTTCATTTTTTTGGCTCATTTGATCTGCTAGAGGTGCAAATCAAGCTGATAGGATTGATTGGAAATCATTTTTGAAGATTAAATTGAGTTTGGAGTGCATTTGACAAAGGTATAACCTTTTCTTTTCTTCTTTTCACCCCTTTTTTTTTCAAATTTCAAATGTCAATTTCTGAAAACCTAGCTGTTATGCTGCCCATTTTTTTTTGTTTTTCTCATTTCCCAATCCTCCCTGCTAGTGTTGCTTTCTTTTTTATATTTTAAATGTTTTCCCTTTCATTTTTTTTGAAATTTCACTATCAAGATTTAAAACTCTATTGTTTTTTTTGTTTTTTCTATGTACAAAATGTCAAAATCAACAATGGCAAGTTCCATGCAAGACAGCAGCAAGAAAGGCCTTGCATGGAAGGATGGCACAATGGGTAGGGTGACCTATAATTTTTGCAGGTTTTCTATGAGAGAAGGAATCAAGGTTAAAGTTCCACCTTGCTCAAAAACTGCAACATGATGTGAGAGTATGTCCTCAAATGCCCAATGAAGTGAGGAGAGAAATAATGTCCTACTTACTAGTTAGGTATGAGGGAAACAAAAAGGAAGAGGGCAAGGCAAGCAATGGCAGCAGCATAGTCCCAAGACTCGCCCGGATGCAGCTAGTTGCGCTCCGCGCAGCCCTGGCCGCATCCTGGGAGCGCTGGCGTGGACGCGGCCGCATCCAGACACGTCCAGGCGTGACGTGACAGATGCGTCGGACGCGCAGCGTCCAGGAGAGTCCCGACCCCTGGATGCGGCCGGCGCAGCCAAGGCCAAAAAGGCCAAAAAAAAAAACATAAAGTTAAAGTTTTTTGATATATTTTTTTGACTTATATTATCTCCTTAGCCCTAAAAGCAACCTCATTTCATTCATTTGGAAAAATAGGAGGAGAAGAGAGGGCAACCAGCAAGCTGTTGAAGACAAATCTAGGGTCATATATCATTTGGGGAGCTTCATACCAGCAAGGAGGTGCATTGAGAGCTCATTACCACTGATTGGGAGGAGTTTGCATTGCATTCCAAGCCAAATCTAAGAGATAAGTTTGATTTTAATTGATTTTTTTTGTGTTTTTTTAACAAATAATTCAGTGTAATTTGTAAAATCATTGTTTTTTTGAGTTTGCATATTTTTTTTACAAACCCTACTTGCAACTTAAATAATTTGAGAAACCCTACTTTTGCAGCCACATTCATTTGCAAATCAAACCATATTATTATTTTCACAATGTCTCAAACCCTAGTCAGAAAAGACCCTGCTTGGAAACATGCTGAAATCTTTCCCGAAATGAATAGAGGAGATGCAAAATGTAACTACTGCAAAACAATATATCATGGAGGCATAAATAGATTAAAATACCATCTTGCATGCATACCCGCCCATGATGCAGTGGGTTGCACTGGAGCACCTCCTGAGGTTGTTCGTGAAGTGCAAGTGCAATTAGAAACTTTTGAAATGCAAAAAGAAATGAAAAAGAAACAGAAGCAGGAATTGGTGAGTGTTGGAGTTGGACAGGGACTTGGTGCTGTTGGAGATGCTTCTTCCATACCTCCATACCGTCCTAGTGCTAGTGCTTGTGCTAGTGCTTTTGTTTCTGCATCAGCTATGCCTATGCGTACTCCTAGTGCTAGTGGCGCTGCTACTACTAGTGGTAGTGGCAGTATTAGCATTGGCCCTAGAGTTCGTAAATCTAGGGTGGACTCATATTTTGTACCATGCACTACTTCTGGTTCCCAACCGTCGCTTGAGAACATGGGTTGGAACAAGGACGCACATGATGCAGCAAAAAAAGACAATTGCAGACTTTTGGTACGACTGCTCCATTCCCTTCCATGTAGCCAGGTAATTCTTTTTCGTTTAATTGTTTTAAAATTTATATTTAAATTTTAGAATCTAGATGTATCTCATTATTGAATTCAAATTTAAAGTTAAAAACTTAAAACTTTTCATTTTACAATATTTATGTAACTTACTAATTTATTTATGACATGTTTTAGGTCACCTTTCTGGAAAAACATGGTTTATGCCATAACCATATGTGGGGCGGGGTTCAAAGCCCCTAGTGAAGATGAATTAAAGGGCCCACTTTTGACTCAAAAGGTGGTAGATGTGAAAGCACAATTAGAGGAGCAGCGCAAGCAGTGGAGGATGATTGGTTGCACCATCATGACTAATGGTTGGACCGATAGGAGAAATAAGACGCTGCTTAATTTCCTAGTTTCCTCTGAAGGTAATTGTACTTCCCTCAATGCATTGAAATTTGAATTTGATTTAGTGATTAATAATTTAATATGACTGATTTATGTTTTTTAATTTATTGAATAATTGGTTTTGCTTATTTTTTCAGGTGACACCGTCTTCATGAAGTCCATTGATGCTTTTGCCCAATTCAAAAATGCCACATACCTGTGTGAGGCTATAGAGGAGGTGATAGCTGATGTGGGGGAAGAGAATGTAGTGCAAGTGGTGATAGATAATGCAGCAAATTATGTTGCTGCTGGTAGATTATTGATGGAGAGGCACCCTACTATATTTTGGACTCCATGTGCTGCCCATTGCATTGACCTCATGTTGGAGGATCTTGGCAAGCTCCCATGGATCAAAACATGTGTGGAAGTAGCAAAAAACATATGCAAATTTGTATACAATCACACATGGGTGCTTAACCTTATGAGGCAATACACGGGGTTGAGGGAGTTGTCTCGTCCTGGCAATCACTAGGTTTGCAACAAATTTTATCACGATGCAATCCTTGATTCGGTCAAGGGCAGCTTTAAGGCGCATGTTTACTAGTGAGAAGTGGTCTTCCTCATCCTTTTCTACAAGCACTGCAGGGATTGCTGTGGCTGATTGCATTTTTGATGAGCAAGGGTTTTGGACACCAATGGACGAGATTGTGAAGGTAAAATTTAATTCTTTATTATGTTTGTTGGCGTTTAAATTGCAACTCTAGAATGCATTTGAAAACGGACAGCTATGCAGATAAACTGCTCTTCAAATTAGGAGGAAGCTCCCTCTGGCGATGGTGTTTGAAAGAAAGTAAACTAAAACTAAGTTTCCATCTTTTGATCAAATTTTAGAGCACAAGGTTTTTCAACACAACGCCAAGTAATTGAGATTTTCTCGATATATGTTTAACCACTACTAACTTAAACTAAAGACGCTCCCTAACCTCTCAAGTAATAGCAAAGCAAGAGAAGTTAGAAATTAACAAGGTAGATTTTCTGACAAAAATACTTCAATAATCTCTCTTTCAACGAACACCTACACACTTCACTGCAAGCTGAAATAAAGATCATAAAAGTAGAACATAGATAACGGAAATCTAAGATTTTGGACCACAAAAGAGGCTCATGATTTTATTACCAAATCAAACAAAGCTCACTTCTAACATGCCTTGAACAAGAAATTGCAGCTAAAGAGGCTTGCAAACTTATTTCAACACAATAGAAAACAACAATCATATCTAACTCCTTTGTTGGCTAAAGAGGCTCAACAATTTGCTTATCACACAAAATGAACAATACTTGAGTAAATAGAAGGGGTACATGAATGGCTGCTTTGTTCTCACTAGCACGGCGAAAACTAAAGGAGCAAAGGCTCTTATTTATAGAGAAGGTAGGAGTAGGGAACCTTGAAATCTCCTTGCTTTCATTAATCTAGGGTTTGCTTAGCAAGCAAGCTTTATTACTAAATCTAGAAAGATAAAACTCTAGAAAGCAAGGGAAAAGCCGGAACACTCAACTATTACATCTTATCTTCTTTTCTATCCTCAAAGAATGGAGCAACGATTATTCCAAGAATAGAAAGAAAGCTTGGAAAGAAAAGCTTCTAGGAAGAAAGCCGCTTAAAGCCCGATCACATCCACTCAGGGAAGTTAGAGATTGTCCCGTTCGCATCATGCCATCAACAAAGAAAACACCGCTTTTCAAGAATATCAACACCATTACTTTATCGAACTTTGCCGATATCAATCGGGGGCCATAGCTCATCCTTCCGCCTCAATCGGACTGCAGAATCGTGGAACAACACTAAACTGACGGCACTTCCTCAAGCCTCACGAAACCATCTTCAAAATTGTACCGAGAAGGATTCTATGATGAATTGGCTGAAGGAAAGAAGAGTTTCAACCACCCTTTTGTCAGAGGTGATGAATTCTTCGTATATCCTCTCATAGGTTTTAACTTTGGAAAACATGACGCCTTCCGTGCAAGGATTTGTCTTTGTGTTCTCTTGAAACCGCGAACCGTGTCGTGGCTCCAAATCAGCAATGATAATCTCGTGCCTAGGTTTTACTTCAGCCAATGTTTGTTCAAATCCTTGGATACCTTGACGAAGTTCATGAGCATTTTCTCTCAACTGGAACATCCGAGCCAAGATCTCCCTTCCTCTGACAATGAAGCTCTCGATCCACTCCAAAGTCTCCTTCCCACATATGACCAACTGTCTTAATCAAGCAGGACCAGCCGGTGTTCTAGACCTGGGGCAGCAATTGGGTTGTTTGTGAAGAACCATGGACAAGGTTAGAAATGAAAAGCCTGAGCTGCTGATTTTCAGCCTTGAGGGCTGCCTTGTCTTCCCCATCTTTAAGCACTCTTTCTTGAAGGTTTTTGGATACAACTTTGAAGAGACTCAAATCTCCATGTCTGGTATTTCTACCGAGATTAGCCTTGACCGTGACGAAATCATCCATATTCACCTCATCCTTGTTCTTGTCTTCTGGGGGCACTGCAGTCTCCATGACTATCTCGTTATCAGGATTCCTATCAAAGTGAACTTGCTTCTTTGCCTTCTTCTTAGGAGGTTCCTGTTAGATGTTATCAAGATCATCAACACTCACTTGATATGAAGGCCTTCTCCTAACCCTTCCTATGGAGTTCTCAAGCCAAGACACAGTAGTATCTTTACTAACTTCCTCAGGAGGTGCTGCTAAAATCTCTTCATCATCTTCGATATCAAGATCAATGTGAATCGGTGTAGAACCTGTCAAAGGTATAGAAACATGTGTTGAAGGTGGCTCCTCTGCTTCATTCTGAGGTACGGGCTCATCAGGAGGAACTTCTGAATCAACTGTAGGCTGCTCCTGTATGACTATGCCTGAGAAATCCAACCTTCTTTTTACATTTTCATTTGATCTACAACCTTTGACACCATCTTGAGACTGATTTTTACCCTTTCCCTTTGACTGTGCTCTGGAAGAAGAGGGAATTATCCTTGGCGGTTCTGCTACTGGAATGGAGTTCTTCCTTTTAAGCACTAAGAAAACCTTACTATGCTCAAGGACTTGTCTTGTTCTGTCTTCGACTGAAAGAGATTCCTTGTTTGCCCAGTTAACTTGCGGAAGAGGCTGATCCTCGATTCGTTTTTGAGTGTACATCGGGAGAAGCACATCTTCATCATCATTTGATAGCCCCTCTATATCTTCATTTAAGCAGTCTTTCATCTGATGGAGAGTGAGCCTGCTGTAACTACGTCTCCGCACTTCAAACTCATCTGCACAGTTAGCCCAAAAATCTTCAAGTGCGGCTATGTGATCATAGTTCTTCTCCAATCGGCCAACGTAGACACCATCAGGATCAAATGATTGCCTCTCGTTGTAGGACTTGAGGTCGAATTTATCTAACTCTTCTCCAATTGTCCTGACATCTGCAGCAGTCTTGCATGTATAAATACCCAACCCTAATGGAAAGTGAAGAGAGGGTTTCTTTCTATTCCTCAAGACTGTGTGGACACTGTGAGCCTGCCTCAAGAACTCCATGAAGATGACCTCATCTGACGGATACCTTGGCAACATGAGCGGGGCACCTGAATAACCATAGACCCTGAGATAGGTAAAGGTAGGAAACTGTATAAACCAATCCGCCCATTCCGCCATTGCTGCCCTGACAACTGAAGAGATGCGGACGTGCAATTCGTTGTCTAAGTCCTGCACTGTGTACATCAAGAAGGCCTCGTTCACCCTTTTGTAGTGGTGCAACGACTTTGTGAATTTCAACTGGGGATAGTAGTTATATATGTGTTGTACGCTCAACGATCCCTCGGTGTTCAACCCTCTGAATTGACCTTGATAGGCCACCAGGTAGACTAGGTATGACACCATGTGGAATACATGAAACTGGAAATATTCTGTTATTTGCTGATGTAGGCAGTCACTAATCAAAGTAGGCCAATCATAGAACTCGGTCTTCTTCATGATGTGAGGTATGGCATAAAACATCCAAGGTTGGAACTTGGTGGCATCTTCTGAGCCAGTGACCCTGTTGAGCAAAGTGATGATGATGGCAACCTCGTCCTTGAACTCCCCTCGCCTGACATTCTTGGGCAATGTTTTATGTTTTTCTTTCATCCATCTCTATGCAATCTTCTTGCTATATTTATCTTTATGCATATTCCATATCCTTTCGCATTCACCCTTTGAGAGAGTTACGCTTTCAGGCCACGGGGGAATGGAAACACACTGACCATATCAGTTTTAGATCGCAAATCAATTCACCGCTCACCGATTGATCTCTTAGTAGCCGGGTTGTAAATGCTTAATGCAAGCTGATTACTTAACTCAAGGCTCAACTGATATAGGGAATTGATGTCATGAGGAGTCCAAATGTCCTGTGTTCTTGATTGAAGTGTTGCTCGCTTCTCCAAGGCATGTAGATCGAACACCACTTGACATGATGCAAGTCTGCCTCACTGCTTTGATATAATTGTGAAAGAGAATTGATTCGACTGAAAACATTAGAGGTATCTATTCGAAAACCTCAAGAATGACTATAACTCAGCTTTTGGTTCGCATAAGTCTGAAATAATTTCTATTTAGAATGCTGATTATGTCTAACGACAAATTTTTTGAGAATTTTTCTAGATAAGGGTTTTGTTCGTAATATCGATGCAAGACAACCTGCAAATCGTCTCGCTTTTGAAAAATTTGAATTTTGCCTCGAAAAAGCAACAAACCCACTCTTCAATTTTTCCCCGAAATGTATCCGGGTTTTGTTCGTAATAAGATTAGAAAAAGGACCTTATGACTGATTTGCAAAACCCTCGACGCTTGATCGAAAAAGCAAATGCAACCCAGGTTTTGAAAATGTGGATATGGTTTTCCAAGACCGATTGAAAGGGACCTTGATGGTTGGAATTTGAATGCATTGAGGTTTTCACTGACATGCAAAATAAAAGCACTTGCTGCAACTTGATGAAGTTCTTGAAAAATTCTTCAGAAGATTGAGGCAAAAAGACCCAGATGACTGAAAAATGGAATTCCTTGGCCTTCTGCTTGAAAAATTCGATCTTCTAGAACAAAAAGCTTGAAAAAGCAAGGGTTTATGCTTGCTGATCTGAAAAATCTGATGTATAACCAGCAAGGATGGATTCTTGAATCACAAAAATTCTTCAAACTTGCTGCTCCAACTTTCTCCTCTGGATGCTACCTACAAAAATAATGAAAAATACATGAAAGAATGATGTTAAATAGACTTTAGGGCTTTGGATTAGGTTTTGCTTTCTTTGCTTTTATTTCCAAAACCCTAAAACTCAGTCTCCTTGAACTTGGACGCCATTCTCCTCTTGCAAATTTTGAAAACTTTGAAAACCTCAAAAATATTCTAAGGCATGAACATTTAGGCGCCCTTCTTCACCTGGGGCGCTCACTTCCTTCAGTGTTAGCCAAAATTTGATATTTTCAACTTTCCCTTATTTTGACATGCTACCCTTTTCCTTCCAGGGGCGCCCATTTCACCCAGAGATAACCATTTTCATAGCTTTCAAATTTCTTCATAAACTCCCTTCTGCAGACGATCTCGTCGAATCTGGAGCTCCGGACGTCGGATTGACTGGATGTTATACTCATCGCGAAGCTGACGAAGAATGAAGAGGGGTCTTCTGGAACGATCTTCATCAAATAATGATTTTAAGGCCCCCAAAAGTTTGGGCGCCCTTCTTGACTGGGGGTGCCCACTTTCACCAGAGTTAGTTTTATTTTTGATTTTCTGTGTTTTCTTCTGAATCTTGGTTCTCAGCCTTTGTCGGACTCTACGTTCAGCTCGTCGTATCTGGTGACTGCGAACTTCGTTTGACGTGCTGAGTGTCTCACTGGAAAGCTGGATCAAGTGCGAAGAGATTTTGTTAGAGCCTCGTTTGCGAATTCATCTGACAAACCCCTTGAAAACTTGGGCGCCCTTCTTCTCTAGGGCGCCCATTCTTCCCAAACTTAACCATTTTTCATAATTTTCAACTTCAAGTTTAAAATCTTCACTCTGAACCTTCGTCTTTGATCTGAATTCGCCGGAAGACGACTAGTTGAATATGCTGACGAAGACAGGCATCACGAAGCTGGGCGGAATCTGAAAAGAACAAGCACATCCTTGAACCCTAAAAGCTGAATTAGCCCCTTCAAAAAGCTGGGCGCCCTTCTTCACCAGGGGCGCCCACTTTGCCAATACTTAGTCAAATTTTAATATTTTTTCATTTCCTCTCGTTCTGACTTCAGCTTGGATACCCCCGTTCGGCGTTGAATTCCGAATGACTGAGTAATCTGATAACTACACCGCTGAATTCATCACGGAGCCGGCAGAGAACTGAACAAGTTTGACTGGAGGCGAAAACCCTAATTTTGACATTTGATGCCCTAAAAAGATGGGCGCCTTTCTTCAACAGGGGCGCCCAAACTTGCCAGTGTTAGAAAATTTTCATGAATTTTTAATTTTCTTTCTCGTTCTTCGTGCATGTTCATCATTTTATCTACTGTCGAATGTTTAAGTGCTGAAACTGACGCCTAGTAGCCGGCTGACCTCCATTGATGACCTCAGAGCTCCGGATATGCTTATGAAAAAGCAGAATAGACCCACTAGGGCAAAACTAATTATTTTTAGATTCTGACTGCACCAGCCTGATACGGACGCATTTTTGAGCTGCTAATCAAAATCAGTTTGGACTCTGTCACCAACTTTCTATTTTTAGAAATTTTACAAGATCCGCTTCGAGAGAAACCCAGAATGTTACTAATTTAGAAAATTTCTAAAATAGCAGTTTCCTAAAAATTTAGGGATGAAAACCTAGATCCGGGTTATGTAGATTAAGCCGCCTAGCAGACCTGCATCGCCGAATTGGTACCGCGCTTAACCCCTCATGCAAGACATGCACACCCAAATTTTGACCTTTTTGACTGATTTGACAAGACTTTTACTCATTTCTTCAAAATATCTAAGTGTAACAAAAATTTTAATTTTGGGGTACAACAATGTTTTAATTTTTAATCATATCTTACTTTTATTTCTTTATTTTCGTTCACACTTATTTGTGAAACATGTTTGCACTTTGTAGTTTATTGAGCCCTTGCTAGTTCTCCTACAAGTTGCAGATGGGGAGAAGCCCGCAATGGGCTACATATATGAGGGCATGTATAGGGCCAAAGAGGCCATTAGATCAGTCTATGGTGGAGTTGAGGAGAAGAATCGTCCCATTTGGGATATCATTGATAGGAGATGGCAAAACAACTTCATAGGCCCATCCATGCAGCCGCATGTTTCCTAAACCCGGCCTTCCAATTCCGCCGTGATCTCCGTGTAGATAGAGAAATTCTTAGTGGGCTCTACACGACGATAGAGCGGATGTTGCCCGCTGTTACTACACAGATGGTGCAGGAGATAGATGCCTTCACTAAGGCACAAGGAGACTTCTTTGCACGTCAAATGTGCAAAGATAATAGGACATTACTGCCAGGTAAAAATATATTTAAGGGCATAATTTTCATCTTTTTATATTATAATTTATTATTAAATGTTGAACTTGAACTTGTGTAAGCCGTTAAATAGTAATTAGCAAATAGAATAAATAAATAAAGTTAGCACTCGGGACTAGTTAGCACTCGGGTCAGTTAGCACTCGGGATTAGTTGGTACATGTCAGTTGCCGATGGTTGGTGCTCTCAACCGACGCCGGTTAACTATTTATGTTGTTGTTGGTTCGTAGTCGGGGGGTTGTGGAGATGATAATGTAATACTGCAAGTACATGAATAAAGACTGCAATGCTTCATATATATCTGTTCTGTTCTGTGAATGTTTTACATACTCAATGACATAGAGTTTCTAGTTTACTTCTATAGCACATTGAATTACCATTACGGGAGTAAACATTTGGCGCCGTTGCCTGAGCGGACTAGGGCATCACTCGTCATGGCAGCATAATGGGTCAACCGGTGGAAGAACCTATAAATGCTAATGAGGAACGGGAAGACCTATTGACGGAAGATCTTGTCAATCTGTGGAAGATATCGTTGCGAGATCACCTCCGTAGGGAATCCCAAATACGGGAGATCCCTGAGGAAGTTATCTGGGATAGATTGGAAGTGAACGACGAGGTGAATCATTTTCCTGAATCGTATGCCCCAATTACTGGCCCGTCATTCCATTATTCTGCAAGATCTTCGCGAAGAAGATCGGGAATGCCAAAGGCAGCAAATACTACAATGCTACGAAGAACGAACTAAACGAGAAGAAGAACGAGACACGAGTCGGAGACGTACATCCGGTAGTCAACAATGATCGCCTGAACATATTTTAAATGCCCATACGACCGAACAAAGACAAGAATAGAGTACCTGACGGGCACCAGACTCCGGAAGAAAAGGTTCGGCGATCACTCAGGCTGCAAGAACAAGAAAACCGGCGATGAAGACTGCAGCAAGCCGGTAAGGAACTGGATGAGGATTTAATTGAAATAAATCAGAGCATTAAAAGAACATATGAAAATATGACAAGAATAGACACATCCATTGGACGAGTGCACAAAGTTTGACAGAAGGAAGGGACGGAGACCCCTTCGGCACTCCGTACGTAGGAAGATATGATCCCTATGAGCACGAAGATGAATTGAGCAACAGCATTAGACGATTTCGAGAGTTGTCCCTTTCGGACGACGAATGTAGAAACCCCTGTTTCCGCTGACTTCTAAAACTGCTAATTTTTTTGCTTGTTTTGACGTTTTTGGTTTTTTTGGTGTTTTTGCATGAGTAAAAGAAAGTTGCGATTTTGAAAGAAATTGCTAAATAAATTTAAATAAAATAATACAACTCTAGAAATGATAGAATCTTCAGAAACTCTTGATGCCAGACTATTTATTGATTTTCTACACTTATTACATCTGAGATCTGGTAACATGCAATGAGAAAAGTAACAACTTTATTTATTAAAAACTTGGAAGTTGCAGCCGCTTGGAATAATCATGAAATGGTACGGCTATAATAATAATCCACTTTCTCCCTCCGTTAATGTTTGTAGATGATGCTAGAAGGATATGCGTCCCTGCTGAACAATCCAGAATGCCAAGAATGAAGGTGCTTTACTCAAGATGACAAAGTACGACCTTGTACCTGCTAGTACGGCCCTGCAGTAGCAAGGTACGGATCTGATGCAGCAGCAATAAATGTGTACGGCCCTTGAAGGAAGTGTAAGATATGAAGCAAAAGTAGGCGCCTCTGAATAACTGACTGCCAGATGAATTCCAGATCAAAACCCTGAATAATATAACTTTGTGAATGTTCTGTGATAACTCCTGAATGAAGATATCTCTCTGAAAGCAATAGATCAGCTGATATCTCACAGCCTTTGAACTGCAACACTGAAGATGGCTCGTTCTCCAATGCCTGTAGACAATTGAAACCCTTGGCTTCGTTCTCCGGAAGAAAACTTGATCAAAAATTCGATATTCAACATAATGGCTCGATTTCCAATGAAAAACCCTTATATTCCTCAAAAGCTCGACTTTTCTCAATTAGGTATCATTTAAATAAATTCGAACTTTTCTTTTTAATATTTCAATAGTTCCAATCTCATTTTTAATTATAAATTATAATTAAAAATGGCCCCCTTCAATGATGGTCGACCCCCTTCAGCAAATCACTTAAGTTATAATATTTAAAATATTATAACTTTATAATATAAGCTCCGAATAATTAATATTTAATTAATCAATTAAATATTAATATCTCCCTCAAAATATATCTGATTCACGAACTGTCTGAAGCTGGCGAATAAGTGAGTGATTCTGCACATGACCAAACCATACTACTAAAAATAGCAGGGGTGCTACGCTGAGTGCCAAATACTGCTAAAAATAGCAATTCAGGCAAATGGTGTCTGAAAGAGCCCGAACGAAAGCCAACTGATAAAACGCTGACAACTGAAGCCAAGCCAAGCTCCATCAAGACCCTCTATCCATCCTATTAGCCTACGAGGGTCGCATAATAGGCTAATCATAAGCTCTGAGAGATGTCATCTGGAAGGGGACATGACAACGAAGAACGGCTGACGAGTGGGAGACCAGAGCTCCATACCCCAGGGCAGAGAGAGCACCGGAGGGAACCCCAGGAGACTCACGGTGTTGAGGACGCTGACGGAGGACGTGGGAGAGACTCATACGTGGCCAAGAGTGCAAGTGACGCACAGGGACGTAGCGAGGAAACCACCAGTCCAATCGGGTCCAACACACAAGGAGGACAGCGAGGAAAGATGGCTCATCTGGACTGACAAAAGTTGTCGAAGTTCATGGGGAATGGGTCTGAAGATCCCGTACGGCATTGCAAGACATGTGAGACTATTTGGATAGCCAGCGGACAGGATGATCCCGACCAGTGGCTGAAAGCATTTCCAGCGACACTTCGAGACAGTGCCATTGACTGGTACTTTGAATTAGATCAAGCACAAAGAGCCACATGGAGGGTATTAAAGTAAGCTTTCCAGGAGGAGTTCAAACTCCTACGGGACAATACCGAGATCGTCACGGAAATATACAATACTAAACAGGGAAAGCACGAGGGCGTGCGGACCTACAATCGAAGATTAAAAGACTTGATAGGAAAGCTTGAGGCACAGCCGGCAGATGGCCTGAAGAAAATATGGTTTATTGAAGGGCTAATTCCCTCGCTTCGGCGAAAATGAAAGTGGTACCGCCATCCTCATACACTGAAGCATATAACCGAGCAATGGATATTGAAAGCGAGAACAGGACATCGTCGAAGGGGAAGAAAAAAGAGGACGAAGAAAGTGCGGAGGAAAGTGAAGATGAATCAACCACCGTACAAGCCCTTCGTCGGGACATGATGCGGATGATGAAAGAACTGAAAGCCGACAAGGAAGGTTCCAAGGAGGCGAATGAATTATGGTGTACCGAATGCAAAATGGAAGGTCATACAAAGGCGAACTGCCCAAAAAAATTATTTTGTGACATCTGCCAAGTGATGGGACACTCTGTCAAAGAGTGCCCATACAACTTAAAAGCAAGAAGTTCAAAGTATTCTTCACTCAAGGAGAATAGCCAACCCCTCCGACCACACCGCCAAAACCACAAAACAACAATGCATCCGCTGGAGGCTACCGTAGCAATTGGAGAAAGAATACTCCTAGAAGCAAAATTTAGTACGATAGCAAAGGGCGACCCATGATCCAGTGCCGGAATTGTAATGAATGGGGTCACTTTGCGAGAGAGTGTCAGAGCGGCCAAGGCACCGGGGGAAAGTTATGCAAATGGTGTGGACCGAGTGATCATGAAGACACCGATTGTCTGAAGCAGAAAGGTAGTATCAATATGCTAGAGATAGCCGACGAAGAAGTCTTGGCAATCACGAGGGCGCAATCAAAGAAGGCAAAATATCCAGACCCTCATACGGAGAAGGAAAGACTCCGGGAAGCCAGGGCAAAAGTAGAAGAGGCAATGGTGAATGAACGTAGGAATTCTAAAGCTACCAGTACGTTGCTGCAGTCGGAGTCGGAGAAGAACATTGTACGGCAAGTGCTTCACACAACCGTACCAATCAAGGTAACTGACCTTTTGCAAACGATGCCTCATCTGAGAGTGGCGCTTACAAATGCTATTGAAGACAATCTTGAGAAGGGTCCGCCAGAACGAATGCCAGAATCAGTAGCTAAGACTACGGACCCAATGCTACTGGCAGTAAGTATCAGGAGGAAACCAGCAGTCGTCGAGATGGAGATTTTGGGAATGAAATTATCTAACACTATCGTCGACGGAGGTTCGGGAGTAAACGTACTGCCAAAGGAAACATGGAAATGTTTGGGTAAGCCAACTCTCTGGCCCCCGACATTCCACCTCGTAGGAGCAGACCAGCATGGCATCAAACCTCTTGGTACACTAATGGAACAAAAAGTCTGGATCGGCACGCAACTATTTTTGCTAAATTTTGTCGTCATCCCACTGGAGAAAAAGGCATACGATGCACTATTGGGATGGGGATGGTTGATCGCTGCCAAGGCAAACCACAACTGGAAGCAGAATACACTCTCGATAGAGAATCAGGGAAGGAAGTACACTATTGATCTAAAGAACCAGGCGGTCAGTGAAGATCTGGCGTCTTCGGCATCCGAATTGGGAGAAGAGTCAGATGTTGATGACGAAAGAAAATTAATGGAGCCAAATGAAGGAGTATTGGAGATTGGGAGTTGCTCGGAGGATGAGACCAGTTCGCTGAACAGACTATTTCACTGGCAGATGGAAGATTATGAAGTCTTCCACCCTGATTGCAACATGCTACAAGTCAAGGAGGGGGAAGCGGAAGAAGACAAAAGCTCGACCAGTGAAACATTTCCTCCAGAGTACGGAAAGTATAAGGTACGGCAGAATTGGATGTGACGCCAGCACACAAGTTTGAACGAGACAAAATAATCAAGTACGAGGAGCCAACATTGAAGGTGGTAAACCTTGGGGAACCAGACAAACCTAAGGAGATTCTTGTGGGTGATGATTGGGACCCCGTACTGAAAGCGGCAGCATTCAAAATCTTCATGGAGTATAAAGATGCCTTTTCCTGGACGTATAAGGATCTAAAAGGCGTACCGCCAGAATTATGCGTACACAGGATCCCTCTCGTACCGGGAGCCCAACCCGTACGGAAGAGACCGTACAGAATGAATAAAAATTATGCCGCTAAAGTACAAGAGGAGATTGAGAAGATGCTGGAAGCAGGCATCATTTTCAAAGTGGATGTCAGCGAGTGGGTATCACCGATTGTCATATCCTTGAAGAAAGAAAAGGACCAAATTAGAATATGTGTTGACTTTCGGAGTCTGAATGCGGTGACCATCAAGGACCCATTTCCTATTCCCTTCACCGACACAATCCTCGAAGAAGTTGTCGGGCATGAAATGTACTCGTTCCTAGATGGCTTTTCGGGCTACAACCAAATCAGTATTGCGGAGGAAGACAAATTGAAGACTATGTTTGTGGTTGAGGACGGGGTGTACGCATACAACTGGATGCCGTTTGGACTGTGCAACGCACCAACCACGTTCCAAAGGATAATACTCCACATTTTTGACAAAATGTCTGTAGGTAATTTCAAAGCCTTTCTCGATGATTGGTCAGTTTACAGTGATAAAGAAAAACATTTGAAAGCTCTAGGTGAGTGCATGGAAAGATGCCGAGCAGCCCACCTTGCTTTGAATCCCAAGAAATGTAGATTTATGGTGCCACAAGCAAAGCTGCTCGGACACATTGTGTGTAAGGATGGGTTGAAAACCGATCCCGACAAGGTGCGAGTGATCGTACAGATGGAGGCCCCAGAGAACGTCACCAGTGTGAAGTCCTTCCTCGGGCATGTAGGATACTATCGGAGATTTATTAAAATTTTTGCACAAGTGTCATATCCTCTTGACCTACTGATGAGGAAGGGCCAACCATTCATATGGGCCGAAGAACAGGAGAAAGCATTCAACGAACTGAAGGACCGATTGATTAGCTCACCTATATTGATGTATCCGGACTGGGATAAGGAGTTTCATGTACATGTGGATGCCTCTAATTTCGCCATTGGAGCAACACTAGCACAAGTGGGAGCACACGGGTTGGACCAACCTGTATTCTTTGCCAGTCGGCTACTTTCAAAAGCAGAAAGAAATTACAGTACGACTGAGTGTGAAGCACTAGGAATGGTTTACTCCGTACAGAAGTTCAGGCACTATCTCCTAGCCACGCCATTCACCTTTTATGTGGATCATCAAGCCCTAATGTATTTAGTGAACAAGCCAATCATTCAAGGATGAGTAAGCAGGTGGCTATTACTGCTCCAAGAATTTACATTTACCATCATCGTACAACCAGGTAAGAGCCATGTGATTGTTGATCAGTTGTCCAGAATCCGATCGGGTGAACCTGCCGAGGGAGGGGTGAACTGTAATGTCCCCTTCTCGAGCATGATCTTTCCAGTGACCGTTGGCCTATTCCGGAGACCCGTAGGCTACTCGGAAGGTAAAATTAGGGTTTCCTATTTTTAAGGATGTCTTTGCTCAGAGTTGGTGGATTCAATGGCGGATTCTTTTTGGGTTTTCAGAGAGCTTCGCAGTGGTATGTTCATTTCGGCAGTCTGAGCATTTTCTGGAATTTACTATTTTTAGTAAATTCTATTTTTGGCAGTTTTACAGTTGGATTCAGCATGGTTGACTTCCTACTTCAGTTTGATCAGTTGGCTTGCTCATTTATGGCTTCGGGGCACAATTGGAGAGATAAGTTGAGCTATTTAATTAAAAGTCACGTATTAATGTTATATTTTAACGTTGACCCCATGGCCTAGTCTATTGACTTTATGTTGTTTTGAAAAGTGGTCCTTTTGAGGGTGGCACCTTCATTAAAGATTATTTTATATTTTATATTTTACCCAAAGTCAAATCAAGCTATAAAGTGGACACATTTATTAAAGTATTGATTTTATTTAAAAAGTCAATATTGAGCTTGAAGGAAATGGATGCCATCTTTGCAAGAGATTAGGGTTTTTGACTTGAAGAGGAGTTTAGAGTTTCGAGAAGTCAACGAGATATTATAAAAGGAAGACTTTGATCATCATTTGGGCATCTTTTATCTACAGGAATGTTATGCTGCCGGATTGGCTTTGGGATTGCTTCGAGGAATGAAGGCCTCCTAGCTTGGGCATTGCTTCTCGCTTGAAAGATAGCGACTAGTGGTGAGATAGTGTAGTTTGAATGTTTTATTGTGAGATTTCTGCATTTTTAGTCTTTGTGAGGATATGTAAATCAGTTTTATGCATATTAGTGGTTTTCTGGAGTTGCACATTCATTGTAGTAGATTGATGTTTTTAATCATAAGTCATAAAATACACAAAGAGTCGTTCTGGGTATTGTCTCATTGGTTTTCTCTGTTGGAAGCGACCCTTCATGAATATTTGCAGATTTTAATACGAAGCTTATGATTTTATAATGCAAATCCGTCATTCCTTGAAGGCCGTACTTTCTGGAGTGCGTTGGGATTCGTGTCAGTAATTAATAACCATTTTTAGATGCCATTTCTTATTACTAAGTTAGGCGCCATCATTTTGAGGGTCTATTGCATCAGATTTGAGATCATTTGGGTGAGAAATGAGAGAGATATGAGCATATGAGTGAATTCCTAGGTTGCTGGTTTTTAATTTAAAAGTGCAGGTTTGTGGAAAAACAGAATTATTATTTGATCATTGAGAGATTTATTGAACTGGCATCTCTAATCAAGCCACGGAGAGTTCTTATATGGTGTAATGCTAATCTTTCAAATTCCTATGCTCTTGACAGGCGAAGGATCTTCATTTTGTAAACTGACAGTAGTACTGGCAGTAATTCTCAAGCTTGATCAATTCTGATTTGTAATGCTCTCTTTCATTATGAAGTTGTTTTGTAATTAGATACATCTCCGCCCTATGGTAGCTACTTTCCCACTCTGGGTTAGCAAGCACATTCTGGGTGTTGAGTACTTTCAGCCTTTCAGTATTTCTTTCAAGCATTATACTTTGTAACACTCCGCCATATGGTCGCCCCTTACTCCATTCTGGATTGGGTAGCACATACTTGGTGTCGAGTTCCCTTTCAGCACTTAGAGTAGAAGATCCTCTGACCATATGCTCGCCATCATCGGCGCCATTCTTGGTTAGAGTTCCTGCATAAGCAATTTGTTAAAGATCCTCTGACCAATGCTCACACCTTGCCCGCATCGGGATCCTGGTGTACATTTTGGTTAGAGTTGCTTCAGCACGTTTTGGTTTATCTTCTAACCTTAACAGGTGCATTGGTTTGTAATCTGCAATTTGAAAAAGTAAAAAAAATTTTTTTTGCTCGGAATATTTCATGAATGAATATTTTCCGGATGCACACTTATTCCAGATTGCAGTGTTACCCTCGTGGTATGAGAAGATTGGGGAATATTTGTCCACCTCCACATTTCCCAAAGAAATGCCACCAGTGGAAAGGCGAAAGCTCGTCTTGAAAAGTAAGACGTTCCAGTTGATCAATGGCTTGCTTTACAAAATGGGGCCTGATCAGATCCTCCGGAGATGTGTTATAGAAGAAGAGATACCAGGCGTACTGGAGGAGGCACACGAAGGTCTGGCGGGCGGTCACATGGGACCAGATGCCACGGCGAGAAAAATACTTTTGGCAGGCCTATGGTGGCCGACGATGCATACTGACGCCAGGGAATGGGTGTTAGGCTGCGACACCTGCCAGAGGGTTGGGAAACCATTGAAGCGGGACTTCATGCCACTGCATCCCTCACAGCCACAGGAGTTGTTCGAACGATGAGGATTGGACTTCATTGGACCATTGAAGGTGAGCCAGTTGCGTTGATGCCGATACATAGTGGTTGCTACTGAATATCTGACAAAGTGGGCTGAAGCTAGAGCATTGCCGGACAACACAACGTAGAGTACGGCAAGATTTATCTATGAGCAAATAGTGACACGGTACGGCATTCCTATTCAGATCACGAGTGATCGTGGAGGGCATTTTGTCAATCATGTCATTAGACTAATGACGACGGAGTTCCGGATCTTTCACAACCTATCGAGTCCGTACTACCCACGAGCTAATGGTCAGGCGGAGTCTACAAATAAAGTGCTAGTATCAATCATTCACAAGTCATGTGGTGTAGAAGAAGCTGACTGGGAAGAGAGGTTACCAGCCGTGCTGTGGGCATATCGTACGACGTACAAGGTAACGACGGGCCACACACCCTTTCAATTAATGTATGGTTAGGAAACGGTGATGCCGATGGAATACATGGTACCGAGCTTAAGGATAGCCGTGGAGAATCGGCTGGGTGATACAGAAAGTTTAAAAGAATGACTACACCAACTTAATAAACTAGATGAACGAAGGATAATGGCACAATGGACGACGGAAAACATGCAGCGGAGAAGGAAGTATTGGCACGATAAGCACCTCCGACGAATGAATTTCCAGCCAGGACAGTTAGTTCTGAAATATAATGGCCATAACGAGATTAAGCGGGGGAAATTCAAGGTTCGTTGGTTAGGACCGTTCCGAGTTCGGGAAGTCCATGACAATGGCTCTATAAAACTGGAGAATTTAGGTGGGTCACTCCTGCCAGAAGCAATCAATGGTTCCAAGTTGAAACAGTATCAAGAAAGGAAGGAGAACGCTATTGCCATCAATATGTTGGGCTATGCTACTAAAGAAGACTGGGCTGTGCAAGGAGAGGATTCGCAAGAATATGACTGGGGTCCGGGAGGCCCCGGCTATGCAGCCGAAGGAGTTTCGATGGAATCTGGCGTGGATCAAATCATCGAAGAGAGACTGGTGCAGAAGAAGGTAGAAGGTATTGCTGTACCCCGGATGCATAAGCACCTGACTAATGCGGTATTCGGGACACCAGCACTATGGCGGAGAATGGGCGGACATTGGTGTTACATTGCTCTATATGAAGGCCTCCGGCGAGGATACCTGGCGAAAGAATTAGTTATCGAGGCGCAAAAAGAGAAAGAGGAACAACTCGCCCAAGAATGAAGTTTGTGTCAACTGGAAGATACTAATGATGAAGCAAATGATTGGAACGATGAGCAGTGGGAAGCCTATTTTGAACAAATAGCTCCTTGTTTAAAGACTATAATGATGACAAAAGACATGTTCATTTCAAGTGTGGACGGGTACACTGAAGATGTAATTAAGCACTCGAGACGAGAACGAAGGAAGGTGCCGAGGTTTGTGACACAAGATGGGCTTTGGAAAATAATACCTATCGCAGCCAAGCCACCAACTGTAAAAGGCGAAGAGGTTATGTGGTACCAACGTTACGGCGGGCGATATATCGACGGCAGTTTCAAAGGTATTGGCCCTGCTCCATTGCTTGATAAATGGTTTGATATACAATATATAGGATCATGTTGTGAAGAAGAATGCTATAAGCGACCCCCACATACGTGTAAATGGTACTATGCGTCCGAGTTGAAGGTTAAAACGGATGGAGTACGAGGAATAAAAAGAACATCTGAACACAGAGAAAGAAGAGATGAGAGAGAAAATAAGCAAAAATTGAAAAAATTGAAGGTAGATGAGAAAAAAGCTAAAAGTCACGGAAAAAGGAAGGAGGGTAGAAAAATAAATGAAGAACAAAGAATAAACGAAGAAACACAAGGCAAATGGATGAGAGAGGAGAGAGAAGACAGAAATAAAAGAAATATGGAGGGGAAATTAAATAGAATTGAAGAGAGAGAAAAAATATCAAAAGGAAAAAATAAAAGTATTACAAAGGTAGACGTATTATATGGCGCTGGAAAAAATAAAAGATATGAAGTAAGGAAAAAAGCAAAGCCGACTAAGGGGAGTGAAAAAATTAAAAAATTAGAAGTATTCAAGGGAAGGAAGCTGAAAATAAAGAAAATTACAATATTAAAATGGAGAAGCGGCACACAACTTAAACCTAAAAGGGATACTCGCTATAAGTCAAAAAGGGCACCATCACTCACCATCCAGAATCCATCGAAGAGAAACCAACAAGAGTAGAAGGAAACAAACTTGAGAGTCGTACGAGTGCAAGTAAAGGTCGTACAGGTGAAGGTGAAGGTCGTACGGTTGAAAACCAGGGAGAAGGCAAAGTTAATACACAGGAAGAATTACGTACGCTTGACAGAGGAGGCCGTACGCTTGAGGGAAGAGAATGTCGTACGCTTGACAGAGGAGGCCGTACGCTTGAGGGAAGAGAATGTTGTACGCTTGACAAAGGAGGCCGTACGCTTGAGGGAGGAGGATGCCATACGCTTGACAGAGGAGGCCGTACGCTTGAGGAAAGAGAAGGCCATACACTTGAAGAAGGTGGTCGTACGCATCAAAGAAAAGGCCGTACGCTTGAAGAAAAAGGTGGTCGTACGCATCACAAAGGGCCGTACGTAGCAAAGAGGACAAAACCATACGAGTTACAAAGAAGGCCGTACGTAGCAAAGAGGAGACTGTACGCTTTCACAAGGTTGGGGCCATACAAACTAGCAAGAAGGTCGTACGTTGTGTTGAAGGAAGATCCGTACGGCATAGTGAGAAGTTCGTACCATTCATTGACTGGAGCCTTCAGCGGAGAAAAATAACTGCTGCACTGGTAATTATTAAGGGTTTTTATCTATTCAGGAAATTTGGTCTCTGGCAGTTTTATCTTTACAGGAGCAGAAGAATGGATGCCAGCACGAGTACGAAAGCACGAAAAATAACATTAAAAACTAAGGTGGCTGGAGGCAAGACGGATAAAGGAAAAGTTGATAATGTGACTGCAGATTCGCTGGCGTGGGAGAGTCTCACAGGCACGGAGTGCAAGACATGGTGGCAGGAGACGGCACCCGACTATCCCATCAAGCGAGCACTGGCGACAGCACAGGTGGACAAGGTAGCACAGTGTCCTTTTTTTAATGCTAAGGATTTTGAAGAATATTTGAGAGATATTGTTGCCAATTACAATTAGCATAGCCACAGGAGTACAATTGAATACAAAGGGTTTCCAGTTACCGTGGCTTTTTATCCCTCGGACTTCCGGAGAGTCTTTGGCATACCTGCGTCTGGGCAGGTGGTCGCCAAGCCGACTACGAAAATGACTGCGCAACAGAAAGAGATGATTGTTAAGAGAATTTGCCGGTCGGATATCACTGCCAAAGAAAAGGAAATGATCTGGAGTGCAGGAGCTCAAGGGTTATGGAAAAATATGCTGGGGAATGGTGATTGGAAATGCATTATGGATCTTATCAAATGCAAGTTGACAGGCCCCAGCCGAGCCTCAGATATCGCAACCTGGATGGTTGAGTATATGTTTGGGCTGAGTGGGGGAAAGGTCTATAACTGGGCACTATACCTATCAGAGAGTTCTTAGAATGCAAACACAAGGCATTCTATATGACCCAGCAGCTTATAGCCCTCTTTCTGGATGCCGTCTACAATCAAGTGCCAGAAGGGAAATTGGGAAAATTTCAGCCAGAAAGGGATTATGACAGTGCTTGGCCTACAGTTTTCAGATGGACGACCTTGGATACCGGGAGCACAACAGAAGAGCCGAAGATGGTGAAGAGGAAGAGGAAACAAGCTGATAGCGAAGAATATGAGCAGTTAGCACTATCTTCATCTGCCGATAGTACTTCACCAGTCGGAGTTTATTTAGTAGATGTTAATACTCCAGTGAAAGCCCCAACTGAACAAGAGGTAAACAAGGAGGTCGAGGAAGGTGGCACAGTTGGCGCAGTTACATCAACAGGCGAGATGACACCACTAGGGGTGGCGGAGGACACAATACCAGAGGGTATAATAGGTGAGACAGATGCACTGACATCACCAGGAGGGACACTCCAGACAGAGGGTGTAGACAGATGGCTACGGAAAATGGGAACACCTATTCGGGAGGACATCTCCCCCATACGTTCACCAGGATTGAGGGAGGAAGAGGTGGGCAGAGATGCCGCACCAGCGGGGAGCACTCAGCCGATGGTGGCAATGGAGAATACACAGCCAGGAGCAATGGAGGGGGGAGAGAAGGCATAGGTGATCCATATTGAGTCAAAAGAGGAGCCTCTTACCACACCACAGATGGCCGTACCTACAGTTGTGGGTAATGTCGGAGATGTCGGTGGATCCAGTGATAATGATGTATCAGAAGGGATTGCTGTGATAATCCCCAAGCCAGATCGAGAGGACCCAATAGGTACAATCGAGAGGTACATTCATAGCCTTGAGCCTATTGCGTTGGTCATCCAAGAAGTGTCTGACATTGCAAAGACACTGCACCGGAATTACTAGCCCATAGCCGGGCAGGAGGCACGACGGATCATTCAGTTCATGAACTCAGGGAGTGGTAGGGAGTTTGACAGGATATTTACTGGTGATTGGTTGGGGAAGAAGACACCAGAAATGATGGCTGCTTGGTTCCCGAAGAGGCCAGTATTGCATGGGAAAGACGACAAGCTAGTGGCACAGTTATTTGAGATGGAGACAGCATACAGGACATTATTTCTAGCCTACCGAGAGTATGAGATACATCTGAACAAAATGACGAGGAAAGCGGATCAAGCCATCACCCTTTCCCGCAAAATACAGGCCAAGGCAGAATCCTTTGAGAAACAACTACAAGAGCTCACTCGTTTGTTGGAGAAGGAGAAGCTGGAAGTGATCGCTCGGGACACAAGCATTCAGGGTATGGAGAAGAGGATGAAAGCACTTGAGGAGGAAATGGGCCGCCAGTTGGCAGAAAAAGACAAAGAACTGGAGAGGGTCAAGAAAAACTTGAAGGAGGCAGTGCACCTGGTCAAAACCACTCGAGAGGAGTTGAAGGCCTCTCGTCACCTTCAGCAGCGTACAGAGGAGGTGTACCAACTACGCCAGCTGACCACTCCGGCTACCACTTCATCAGTTCCCCAGTCACCAGGGACGTCCTCTCAACCCTCTTCCCACTGACATTTTATGTATTGATCTCCCAGTATTGTATTTGTCGTCTGGGAAGACGACTTCTTCTGAGGGGGGGATGATGTAAGCTGTTAAATAGTAATTAGCAAATAGAATAAATAAATAAAGTTAGCACTCGGGTCAGTTAGCACTCGGGATTAGTTGGTACTTGTCAGTTGCCGACGGTTGGTGCTCTCAACCGACGCCTGTTAACTATTTATGTTGCTGTTGGTTCGTAGTCGGGGGGGTTGTGGAGATGATAATGTAATACTGCAAGTACATGAATAAAGACTGCAATGCTTCATATATATCTATTATGTTCTGTGAATGTTTTACATGCTCAATGACATAGTGTTTCTAGTTTACTTCTATAGCACATTGAATTACCATTACGGGAGTAAACAACTTGAAACTTGAAATGAGATTGATTTTGTTTCTTTTTCTCATCTCAGATAGCTGGTGGCATATGTTTGGTTCTGATACACCGATCCTGCAAAATATTTCCATTCGTATATTGAGCCAGCCATGCAGTTCATCTGGTTGTGAGCACAATTGGAGTATGTTTGAGCACATACACTCCAAGAAGCGCAATAGATTGACAGTGGAGAGGATGAATGACTTGGTATATGTTCATTACAACCTTCGGCTCAGATACAGGAAGCTTTTTGACAAAGACAAAACCCCGATTAGTCTAGAGGAGGTTGATCCACAGTCTGAGTGGATCACTGAGGCTACAGATGCAGTCTTTAGTGACGAGGACCTTGATTGGGTGGACTAGGCAAAGAGAGAGGCTGAGGTTGTAGCCATGGCTAAGGAGGAGGCTAGAGCACGAGGAGACATAGCTGCTGTCGGTGAGAGTGGCATGGAGAGTCAGACACAGGCAAAGACTATGGCTGTAGCTGCAACATCATCCAGGACCCTTAGACGCCTTCGTAGGAAGGGTTTTGGCTCCACTATGCCATAGGGCATAGAGTCATAGACTTATAGATATTGTTTTACTTTTGATATTTCATATTTGTATGGAACATTTGATGTCATGGATTTCATATTCCATGAGTTTTGTATACATTTGACTAATTTTATATATCTAAGTATGCTATTTCCTTCAGCAACGCAACTACAATTTGTGTACTTTATACTTATGTAATCGTTGTATACTTGTGCTTCTGATCAAATTTGCTTTTATTTATGTTGTATTCAATAAAGGGTGCTTGAAACAAGTTTTAAATCCTTAAATATCTCTAAATTTCTAGGGTTTTTTCAACTTTTTTTCATTTTGCTGCGTCTGCGCCAAGTCCGAGTCTCGAGTCACCGAGTTGCCCTCCCCGAGTCCGAGTCTCGTTACTATGGGCAGCAGTGATGAGTTCCAACCTACAATCATCTACAAATTTTTTGATTGGCCCATGCATTTGACATTTTCTTTCCTCCACTAATGATCATTAGAGTTCTAGCCATCTTCCTTTACCAAATTTCTTTGTTCCTTGCAATGTTCCAAGGGCACAATCTTTACTTAAAGGTACTCCTTGAAACAAAGATGGCAGCATCAAATTTTTGGTATTACAATATGTTGTACCCAAAATAAATTTTTGGCATTCTGCTTAAATTGAGCTAAATCATGTAAAAATGCCATCAAAAGTCTGTTTTAGGTCAAAACAAACATACAGTTTTGGTAGGTTTCTATCAAAGAACATATGGTTGAAATTCTAAAAATCCCTATTTTTAGGGAAATTCCCCAAAAATAGGACCTTCCCAGAAATGGATGAAACTGATTTTGATAGGATTATTCGACTTCACGATCACACTAATCAAGTCCGAATCATCAAAAGACACATTTTACTCTGGTGGGTCTATTTCAATTTTTCAGGAACAAAGTTAGGAGCTCCGCAGCCATTAATGGCAGATTGGCCAATACCAGGTGTTGAAAGCTAAGCTTCAAAAGCTTCAATGATGCAACCATGGTAAAAAAGGATGAAAAAGATGTTGTTTGACGAAGGAGATTCTCAAAACTGGAAAAGGCCAAAATTTGGCTAACTCTAGAAATGCTATGAAGGAGAAATCAGTTCATGAGGCAAAAAGAGCCTTTTTCATTAAGGGGCGCCCTTGATTCTCAAGGGTCAGATGTAGCCTGATGAATCATCCAAGGCAGTCATCCTCGGCGTTCTCCTGCTGGATCAACAACGAAACAATCAGCAAGATTATCTGACAAAGTGAGCACCAGTGACCGTCAGCAGAGTAAAAAGAGGTAGTTGACGAAGACATCAAAAATGGTTGTCGAAATGATGATCAAAGTGGAAAAGGCGCCCTTTCCAAGGAAAGGCGCCCTTCTTTTTAAGCCTTCAGATGCTATTAGAAGCCAGAAGGCCTCCCATGACAGTTTTCTTAGTCAGGCTCAATCTCGATAACGTAACTATAGGCACAAGCATCTGACAAGTCAGTGACCAGATAATCAAGATCAAACTAGAGCATCTTTTGGGATGAAGATCATTGTGCAAAAGGAAAAAGCACCCTTTTCAATGAGGGGCGCCCTTGAATAAAGGAACCTTTCACTGACTTGGAAATTCAAAATCCAGTCATCTTTGGCGAAACGGAACTGGCTGCCTGATGAGATATCAAATAGGATCATTTGATTCTCCGATCAACGGGAAATCCAAATCAAGGCATAGGAAGTCAGAATAAAGAGTTTGAAAGAACAAATCAAGAAAATGACTAAGGCATGAAAGAAGGCGCCCTTTCTTGAGAAAGGTGCCCTCCTTTTCAAGGTCATAAACTCAGCTTTCTAGCTTAGTGCCTCCCAGGCACTCCTCTTCAACTCAGACCTAGCTCAACAGCGAATGTACCAACAGCCGCTCAAGACCAGTCGAACAAACTGGATCAGAGATCAAACAAAGGTCATTCAGCATAGAAAATGTTGAAAAAGCTTGCAAAACTCAAAAGGGACACCTAAAAGGGTCAAAGGCAAGTTTGTTGACTAAAAGTTAAGTTATTTTGAGACAAACTTGGCCAACTCACTCCACGATTAGTGGAAATCACCTTTTTGAACTTCAGATCAAACCAAATCAACTTTTGATCATGAGTTAAGTTCCCAAACTTATGGATCTAAGGCTTGAGTCTATACTAAGAAGATCTAGGCGTCTCACTTCATTATTTCTTTGCAGGTTGATGATCAAGAACAGCCATAAGCTCTCAAGGACGCCATTTTCAGATCTGGCGAAGGTTTTTGACCGTTCTTCGATATTTCTTGAAGATCAGAGGCAGAGGAAGATTGTTAATCTAAGGCTGGATTCAGAGACGGATTTTCTCGGGGAGTGAGATTAAAAAATTCCAATCCATCTTCTGTCTACTTCCTCTCTTCTTGTCTTAGGTTTTCTTGCATGTCACACAAAGCAGTAGGCTACCACAGGTCTAATCAACTGGGCAGATTCAGAATAATTTTCTAGTGAAACCCATCTCGTCAAATTTTTCAGAATCACCAAACTTGCTGCCCCTATTTTTGGGGGTTTTTCTGAAAAAGTTTCAAAATCAAAATTCAGAGGAACTGAGTTTGTTCAGCATTGAAGCACGAACAAAACCCATGTGCCAGATTTTTTCCAAAAAAATACTTCTCGGCGGGTGGCTATTTTTAGGGGTTTTTCAGAAGTTGTCTGAACACATTCGTGTTTACAATCAATACGCGAGTTCTTCTTCACAAAATGACAATTTGGCGTCCTTGGGGTCCAATTGAACAACCTGATCTTGTTCTACCAACTCTTCAACCAGATCTTACATATATTGAAGGAGAGCAATCGGATATCATCAGCAGCCTGTGGATCTTTATCTTTGAGAAAAATACACCACCTGCTCAATGGAGAGCCGCAGCAATTACTCTGGACGAAGAAGAAAGAAAGGCTAATCTTGTAGCAGAAAGACCAATATTACCACCTCTCGCGTGGCAGTAACCACCTTGGCTTGCCAGTTGCGAAGAGGTCATTCCAAACACGGAGCCGCCAAAGTTACCAAGAGCAACAACTTGCACAAGAAGAGGAGATGTCATGTCATTAAAGCATTGACTATCTAGAAACGGAAGAAGTCAACACATGGATCAAGGAACTGTTGACCAGAAGTGGTGAAGTGTGAAAAGACACCTAGGAAGGACGTCCTGTTGTGACCTTTTCACACATCACCCCATTCAAAATGGGGACCCCCTAATTTTTGCTCCATTCCTTGTCTTTTGGCTTTGGTTTTCTCTCTCTCTCTCTCTCTCTCTCTCTCTCTCTCTCTCCCTTTCTGCTCTCTGCCTTTCCGGGGATGTGCCTGTCTTTGAGCTTAAACTTGAAATTTTGGCTAAGTCTGAGAATTAGGGTTTTGGATCTTCCGGTCAATTTGAAGTCAAATGGAGTGAGTGAATTGAAATCGGAGCTTGGAGCTACAATCAGTAAGCTTCTAGCAAAATTTCATTGAATTTTGACAACTTACTATTTTTAGTAAGTGCCTAATTTGGGAAATTTTCTCAGCACTTTTGAAGTTCTATCCGTTACACTGCATCCGGGGCACGTCAAACTACTTGTCTACAAATTTTGAGCCAGATCTAACAACTTTCTATTTTTAGCAAGTAACACCTTTAGAAGCAGATTTTAGGGTTTACATGCGAAGTTTTTCAATGCATGTCTGGAGAATATTTCTGGGTTTTCCGAGACCTACGCAGTGGTATAACATGCAAGATGAGATGATAATTTTCAGCACTTAGGCTTCAGAGGCTATTTTTAGGGTTTGCATGTTGGAGTCTTCAACGCATGTCTGGATATTCTTTGTGGGTTTTTCGAAAGCTTCGCAGTGATGTAACATGCAAACTAGGATCAAGACCTTTTTCAAGAGTTGTCTTCAAAGGCTATTTTTAGAGTTTGCATGCAGGACTTTTCAGCGCATGTCAGGTTATTCTTTATGGGTTTTTCAAGAGCTACGTAGCAAGGTGACATGCAAGCAGAGTTGGTCACTTTTTCAGGGACTTACTAGTTTTAGCAGGATCATTCCAGCAACTGCCCAACACTTCTTTATCACGAGTAGGGCGACACGCAACAAAAATGGGGTCAAACGGAGATCATTTGAGCAACATGCAAGTCAGATTAGGGTTTCCAACTTCGGGACCTAAAATGAGGGGTCAAACGCCAAAATCTCTGAAAACTGATGTATCCCACTGCGATCTGTATCTTTCAAGGAATCCACTAGTAAAATTTGAAGGCAATTCGAGCAGTTACTATAAATAGCCAACAAAAACAAGCTATAAAAGCAAGTCGGCACGAGATGGCAATGTGAATAGATCAACTAGATTATGAGGATCCTGTGGCACGAATTCCAAATCAATCCAAGCTTCAGATGGGTGAAAATCAGAAACTTACTAAATATAGCAAACCAGGGCAAGCAAGCTAAAAAAATGTCTTAAGTCTGAGAAACTTCCTGCTCACCCTCTGAAATGTGCCCATGTTGGATAGCTAACAGAGGGATGATAAAAAGTTTTCAAGTGAGAAATTCTTGTTGCCTACTCCAAATGCGCCCAACTACAAGAGGCATGAAGGAGAAAGTTTCTAAGTGTTGTTAAATTCCGCCTCCACACCCCAAATGTGCCCAAGGAGAGAGATGGTGATGAAAAATTTCCAAGGCAAGTGGTAATTCCTCCTTGATCCCTTGAATGCGCCCAACTTGCTAGGCTATGGAGGACGTTGAAAAAGTTAAGCGTTAAATTCCTCCTTGACCCTCCAAATGCGCCCATCTCCAAAAGGTGTGAAGAAAGAGTAACTAAGGTGTTGAGATATTCCTCCTTGACATGTCAAATGCACCCATGATGGAAATGGCTCTAGAAAAGTTTCAAAGTGTTGTTTAATTCTTCCTTGACCCCTTGAATGCGCCCATGTTAGAGGTGAAGCTAAGACATGTGCTAAGGCGTTGTTTATTTCCTCCTCAACATGTCAAATGCGCCCAAAGATATTCAAGGTGGTGGCTCTCTAAAAAATGTTCTAAGTAATGTTGAATTCCTCCTCTACGCCCCAAATGCGCCCATATTCAAGATGACTCTAGGAAAAGGTTGCTAAGTATTGTTAATTCCTCCACCCCAAGCAAAATGAGCCCAAAGTGAAGAGAGATAGTGGTGAGAAAAAAAATGCTAGGTGTTCAAAATTCCTCCTAGACCTCTCAAATGCGCCCAAGTTGAATGAGATGGTGGCTTCAAAATATTTTCTAAGGCATATAAAATGGAACCTCAAGGGGTAAAATGTGCCCAAGATAAGGAGGTGTTTTGAAAATTTTCTAAGGAAAAAAAAAATGGAAGTTGGACCCCTGAAATATGCCCATTAAGGTGATGACTTGAGAATTTTTGGCTAAGTGTTGAAAGTTTCTGTTGACCTCCTCAAATGCGCCCAACTTGAAAAAAAAGGACTTGAAAATTTTCTAAGTTATGAAATTGCCTGACCCCAGCTCATATGCGACCAAAGGAGGATAAGTAAAATAAAACTTTGGTGAGAAATATTTTTCTAAGGTATAAAATTCAAAAATTAAGTGTCCCCCTTCGTAGTGATACACATGAATTTTGCATTTTCTGAGGGGAATTTTCTTCTGGGTACTGGATATCTTCGACAAGGAGATGATTTTGAAACTTTTCACGCCTCGCCTGAGACTTTAAGATGGAGATTTTACTCAGGCGACTAGTTGATGAAGTTTTCTTGAGGAAATAAATTATTTCTAAGGCAGATGGGTTGGAAATTTGGCTAAGGCAAAAAGGGGATATCATGTTGGTTGGAAAATTTTCTAAGGCGGAGAGAAATCAAAACAACACCCTTCAAGACGCGCCCTCAAGACGAATGAAAATTCTAAGAAAGACTTGTCTGAGTTAAACGTGCCCATCATAGAGAAGGAATTTGAAAAATTGGCTAAGTCAGAGAAAATGAAGACACAAAGGTCTAAAATGCGCCCAAGCTTACATGAGGCATTATGAGCCAGAATCAACGTAGGTGAGAGTTTTCTAAGGGAAGAGATATGGAGTTCACGACATGATGTGTGCTCTAAGCAAGTTGAGATGAAGATAAGTTAACATGTGATATTGGCTGAGGATGGGAGAATAAAACAACACCCTCTAAACGCGCCCTCAAGACGGATGAAAGTTTCTAAGGCATCAAAAATGAGCATCGAAGAGGATACATGATCAAAGTACGCCTATCATAAAAGAGTATGAAGAAAGCAAAGTTTGCTGGAGAAAAGTGATGAACTCTATCGGATCTAGAGATTAATCGGACATTGGAGATCAAAACATGGATTAGGTAAGTAAGGAGAGATTATATTATTAAGTGTTCTAATGCTCTTCTCTTTATCTATTTTGCAGGATGAATGTCGGGACCAAGGTGGGAGGACTTGAAGTGATGGAGCGAATACTTCGGGACAATATTGCAACTGTAGGATGAAATAAAGTTACATGTTTCAAGCCTCTCCATGATGTCTCACTTGCGTCCAAACCATGAAGGGAGATGTTATCAGAAATGGCTAAGTGTTGGAATTTCTCCTCAAAGACCCAATATGCACCCAACGCAGTCAGGCGAACGACAAGCGGGAATGATTGAATCCAAGACAAGAAAATCTTTCAAGTTCAGAATGAAGGAAAAGATGAAGGCCCAGGCGTTGGAGACTGACATCATGACAAATTGAGGGACAAAATAAAGGAATTCTTCTTAAGTCTGAAGTCCTCCAGCAATGACCCATAAGATGTTCTCCAGCATACTCCGCATAACCAAAGGTACCATGACAACAAGGAGGAAGATCATCATCAAGCAACTGAACGTGCCTGCCATACCAGTCCAAGAAATTGAAGCAGTGGCGACCAGACTCGTCCAGTTTGTAGTCGAGAAGAAGAACAAGAACAATGAGAACGCGTTTCCAGACAAGAGCCTTCTAGAAGATGGTGGACATTAATTGCTCTTTTATTACCCCTCTTCTTGGTGGTGGTTTTTAGGGTTAGGGTTTATGTGGCTCAATCTGAGCCCTTCATTGTAATTGAATCTGAGTCATCCATTGGACTGGGCCAACTATAAAAGGGGGCATCCCCCCTCATTTGTAATTGAATAGAAAAGAAGGAATAGAGGGAGGTTGATAGAATAGAAGGTAGCATAGTTTGATAGTTTAGCTTAGATTGAAAAGGAAGGAAAGTCTTCCATTTGAATACTTTGTAAGAAGTTGTTGTGAACACTCTCTCAATAAAAAGAGTTTTCATTGATGGTGATCTCTTCTTTTGTTATGAGTAGCTAGCGAGGCTTCTTCATTCTTCCAATTCACTTAGAATCTTGAAGTATCTTAAAGTAAAGTAGATTTCATTTCATGCGAATAGTTAGTAATTGTGGAATGTGGTGCTTAATTTGAACAAAACTCCGCTTATCCATACCACTAGCGGGCTCACTGATGGTGGGTTCGCCTTGCGTGGTCAACTGGAACATTGTGAACTTAACTTCGATTATGGTTTATATGTTGGCATGCGTCGTTGTGATGGTGTCTTCATGCTGAATCATGATTTGAATACCTTTGATTACTCCTCTGAAGACTGCACCGGTTTTGTGGAAGCTGTCCGAAGCGAGGCAAAGCAAAGCTCGGTTGAAGTCTGTGAGAATTGATCGCCATGTCCCACACCTTAGAGTAGAATTATAGCATCTCTTATCCCTGCACTCATTTAAATTCAGTTCATTTCTGGTTAGTGTTAGGAAACGTGCACTTACCTGCCAAATCATTCGAACCACGTGAAACCCTTTAATTTGCTGTTTGTTGTCCACTGCTGAACAATTGCATAAGTCCCCTTGAAATACTAGCAAATCACATCGAGCCAATTGAGACTATCCATCGCCTAGAAGGAACCTTGGAGTTGAACGCACAAACTCTCTCGCAATCTTAGCGTGCTAGATACTTTGATCAAGAGAGAATAGGGTAGCCGTTGGCAACTTTATTGTGTTGGTGCGGTCACAAAAAACACATCAACACGTCCTACCTTCCAATTGGCATTTATGATACTTGAAGTTGACTTGATGCCTCATTCCAAGTCAACTCAAGAGGACATTTAATGTAATTGGAGTTAACTCGATGCCCCTTTCCAAGTTAACTCCATATCCCACAAATCATGCATTGTCAGATCCCACTGATTAAGGATGTTTAATCGGCTTCCATAATTTGTGGATCTCAGATCTCCACTAAACGTGGATGTCTATTTTGGAGGTATACTTTACATTAAAGTTCACCTTTAGTTTACTTTCAGGCAACTGAAGTAGTTTCCAATTGACTCTTTGTTTACTTTCAGTTAACTGGACTTTCAGTTAACTGAAGTAGTTTTCCAGTTAACTACTTGTTCCCCCTTATTAGGAATAAATCTTGCTAATTGATTGGCAAGAACTCATTGTTAACTCAAGGAGATTTTGGGGTTTCCCACTCCTTTGAGTTCTATAAATAAGAGCCTTGGGCTCATTATTTGTTTAACCTTTACTTGCTATGCAAAATTGTTGCGGCATTGTTGCCAACAGCTTTGAAAGCGAATATTTGTTCACTCTTGGATGAGAGTTCGTTGGTTGATTGTAATTGTGCATGATTTCATGCCTTTGCTATCCCAACCTTTGTAATTCGTTGATGAAGCTTGAAGAAGAATATCAGAAGGCGCTTGCATTTTGATCTACATATTTGAGTTCTTTCTACATCTTGTATCAAATAGCTTGTTATTTCATTTCCCTCCTTGGATAGGGGTTCCTCCTCCTTAGCAAGTTTGTCGGCCAAGACGTCGTAAATTTGTTGTTTCTTGTAAGTTGTTTCCTAGCCCATACCTCGGATAGGGGTTCCTCCTCCTTGGCAGGTCTCAGATCTAGCTTACCGTAAAGAGTGTTTGCTTGTACCAACCTTATCCCAGCATATATCCAAGAGTTCAGAGCCTCGGCCATATTCTCAGGAGACGGCGAATTCAGGTGATCCAACCAATTCATTCCCGCTCCTATACCCTCATGCTCTGTTTACCTTGAGAATATTGGATAGATTAAAAGCTAGAACAATTGTAGTTAAGATCTGCAGAAACCAGAGAAAAAGCTTAGTTGCGGTGCATTGTGTTTGTGCAACCTTGTGTCCTACCGCTGAAGTACAAAAAGATAGGAACCTTAGTTTACCATTCCCTTCCTTACGCATTGCTTTCAGCAGAGAGGGACTTCTCTTTAAATAACGAAGAGGTGTTGCAAAACATTTGAAATAGCTGAACGTTTACAATCAACACTCCAGAGGTGCTAATTTAAACACCAACACAATAGTATACACTTCAATGTGGCGAACAATAGATATTGGGAAGGGTTGGCAAATGCATTGATAGTTGTCAATAAGAGGGTTTAAGATTCCAATAGTTACGGATTTTAGTAGCCCACTGCTAGAGGAAGCCGTCAAAATACATGACTTGTAGTCAATGATTAGAGGAAAGTATGGTGAAGAAAGGGCTGCAACATTTTATCAGATGGATGGATAGAGGGGCGAAACTGTTAAATTTAGTGATGAGATAAGTGCACAGAAAATTAATTCAAAAATCAGACACAGTAACACAGCATATACCTTGGGAAAACCCTCCTCTTGAGGGAGAAAAACCTAGCAACAAAGATCTCTCTTATATATATTAAAAGGAAACAATTCTCTTTACAATGAAGCCAATATCAAGGCTAAACTTGCAGTACTTGTGCAATATATAGACTGATAACAAACTGCACTTGAAGTAAAACAATTCTGACTTCTAAAGAATTCGCACTGCTCTTGAGAAGAATCCACACAGCTCTTAGAAGAATTCACTCTAGTTAAATATGGATATTCGAACTTGCTTGAGAATCGATCTGAATGAATAAATTAAAATGAAGTAACCAACAGTGATCTCTTTTTATAGCTGTCGATAGGGAAAATCTCCAATGAATGTGACCTTTCAAGATGCAATGTCAGCTTCATATGCAAAGACGTCTTCTTTTAAAATAAAATTGCGCCACTTAAGATGAAGTCGGCTATTAATAAATACGCTTTTTGAAGAGTAAACAAATATTATTTAATATTTATCTTCTTTTAGCAAAACGGAATGACTTTTGATTCGTGCCTTTAGAGATCTCATAAATTAGATAGCCGTTGGCTATTATCTAATTTCTTCAAGGAATGAATACGCTGGAAGATGCTACGATGCTGCTTGAAACATTAACAGAAACAAGACTCTCATTAACTTTCTAGTGGCTTTGAGTAGCACATTGGTTATCTTTAAGTCCATAGATGCTTCATATGAAGTCAAAATGTCATGTACTCTTTTCATAACTAAAAATAATTAATATTATTTTAAGGTGGGCCCAATAATTCTATATTAAAAGGGGCAACTTAATAATATTATTATAGTTATTTAAAACATGTTTTAAGCACTTAATATTAAAAAATATTTTTTAAATACTTTTGGAGGGAAGAAAAAGGTATTTTGAATATATATGGGCCCAAAATGGAAAGCTATAAAATGAATGGCTCAAAGGAGGATTCATTCATCCATTTCATTATTGTGTTCAAGCTTTTCGGAATTTGAGCATTGTGTTCTATTCCCTCATCCATGGATGAAAACCCTTGGCTTGCAAAGTCTATGAGAACGAAAACCCTCTTGATTGTTTGAGGCAATTCTATCCAGGAATTGCATGTGGGCTAAAAGAATTCTAGTTCAATTGATTTAAGTAATTTTCCAATTATTAGTTTGGTTTGTGGATTTCTTAGTTTAAGTTTCAATTTGCAAAAATAAAATATTATATACTTCCAGTCAACAGATTTGAGTTTCAGTTTGCATGGGGTATGTCATATCCATCAATATTTGCAAGGCAAATTTGATTGCTATGTTCTCTATTACTTGGTTGTACTTTGTCAAACCTATTGTACAACATTTTGAGGGAGTCGTAAGCTATTGTCCAGTTGCTAGGGTTATACCATATTAGTCGCCACTCATTGGAGGGTTGTCATACACATTGTGAAGGAGACCACTTAAGTTTGACTACCATATTCTCCCAAAAGTGAGCTGTATGATGGACCTTAGTCACTTCATCAAATATTGAAGGTAGATACCAAAAAACATGGTCGCCACTTAATTTTTACTACCATATTCTCCCAAAAGTGAGCTGTATGATGGGCCTTAGGCACCGCATCAAATATTGAAGGTAGATATCAAGTAATATGTGTTGCTTATGGTCTTTGGACTTGGTTTTCAGCCTCCAGGCTTTTTCGTAATTGGGCCAGCACCCTAGTTTTGCTCCTTTATTTATCAAAAACATGGTCGCCATACAATTTGTTATGAATAAATATTATGTTGATTTTTCAATGCAACAATATGTAAGTTGGAAATATCATTTAATTTCTATAGTTATTAATTGTTAATGATTTTATAGTATCTTGCAAAAACACATCAGCATGTTCATAATTGAGCAATAATAAGAAAATCTAATTATTATTATAGCTCTTGTAGTATTGTTTTATATTTGTAGATTATTCTAGCATTTCATAATCAAAAAATACAAAAATTGCATATTTACAAAAAAATCTAAAGAGGGAGATTACAGTGGTATCAAAGCTTTGATCTTGTTAGCCTACAAGGTTAGATCTAAATTTAATGTAGCATAACAGGAAATCATAGAGAAAGATCAATAGATCAAACTATGGATGACATTTTTAGCACCTTAGATTGATGGCAAAAAGATTTAGAATGGAATGTGGAAGATCAAGAGAGAGCATTGGCCGCACTTTGCACAAAAATTGATATAGACATATACCATGATGAATATGATGGATTAAGTCAAGCAGCTCATAATGAATTAACTTTCCAAGGATTTTGTGATCTAAAGATGAAGTATTGTCCTAGGAGAAGAAGAAGAACTCACTAGGAGCCAAACAAAATGTTGTTGAAAAAAAAGAGAATGGAAATAGAGGCCCAATAGGTTAGCAAGGAATCTCCCAAGCAAGATGAATGTAAGGATCTCTTATTACAAAAAAATATTTTATCGACTTCTAATGAATGTGCATGCTAGCAAATTATTGATGAAGTCCAAGAGGAAAAGGCATCACTTGTTCAATGTGAAGAACCCGACATGGAAAAAGATGTGGTAGTCCATGAACCACCCATTGATCTTGCAAAAAGTGAGTCATTGCAATATGTAATTGATTTTCAAAATAGCTACATTGATGGGCATCCAATTGAGGAATTTTTTTTGGTTGATCCTAACTCGGAAATCTCAAATCACAAGGATGGTTGTGTTGAGAATATCTAAACAATTCATACATTGGAAAAACAAGATGAGCATGAGTTGCAGCTTATGGGTCAAATACAAGGAATAAGGGCTAGTCACCTCATATTTGATAGTGGCAATGGAACAATTCAGAATCTCGGTAAGAGAAATCATATCATTCTAGTTGGTTATAGATCTGATATTTAAATTCTACGTTAGCAACACCGTTGACCAATCTAACCAAAAAGGGAGCTTTTATATGGTTCGGGGCAACACATCAAGCTTTCAATAAACTCAAAAGAGGTAATGAGTTCACATCCCGCTTTAGCTATTCCCAATTTCTCACTTCCTTTTGTTTTAGAATATGTTGCACCAATGAGGGTATTGGTGCAGTTTTGATGCAAAACAAACACCCTATAGTGTTTGAGAGTTGCCAACTAAAAGAGACGGACAGAGGATTTTTAATTTATGTTGAAGAGATGCTAGCCATTATGCACGTGTTGGACAAATTCCAACAATACATGGTATGTGGCAAGTTCATGGCTAAGACCAACCACAACAATTTAAGGTATTTTCAAAACCAAAAAGATTTAAATAATAGGTAACAAAAATGGGGGACTAAAGCATATGATTTTGATAAAGAATATGTTAAAGGTAAGAAGAATGTTCTTGTTGATGCACTTTCTAGGAAACCAATTTTGTGTTCTATATCTGCCATTTCTGCTGATTGGAAAAATAACATTATGGCTGAATATATTAAGAATGCTTTTACCACTACTATAATTGATGGAATTGTGAAGGATGATAATTATACCATTAAGAATGGACTCATTTTGTATGAAAATCTATCTTGTTTCTAACTCTAAAATAAAGGAAAAGGTTATAAGATCTTTCCACAAGACACCTCTTGTAGGACATGCAAGATACTACAAGACATATCGGCAAATCAAGGAGAGGTTTTCATGGAAGGGACTTAAGAAGGATGTTCTCACTCATATTAAAGAGTGCATCACTTGCCAACAAAACAAGGAGAAGCACACACATCCCGTACGTTTGTTGTAGTCATTGCCTATCCCAAATCAAAAGTGGGAAAGCATTTCTATGGACTTCATCATGAGCTTTCCTAAGGTACAAAGTAAATATTGCATTTATGTTGTTGTGGATAAACTAACCCAGTATGCACATTTCTTCCCTATTCCCTCAAATTTCAAAGCTCCTCAAGTGGGTAACTTGTTTTTTAAAGAGACATATAGATTGCATGGTTTTTCTAACAGTATTGTGAGTGACAAGGATAGGAGATTTCTTAGTGTTTTTTGACAAGAACTACTTAAATTGACAGGTACAAAGCTCACAGCTAACACAAGCTACTGCTCGCAAACCAATGGACAAACGGATATCGTGAACAAGTGGATAGAAGGCTACCTAAGGAACTACATCATGAATCAATAAAGGGGTTGGACTAAATGGTTGCATTTGGGAAAATATTGCTACAACACAAGACACCGCATGTCAACAAGTATGTCTCCTTCCATGGTACTTTATGGATATGGCATCATGAAGAAAATATTGTTGGCAATCTCAAATTAGACACTCCACCTTGGATTTGCAATCTACTTGGTAAATCCAAACATGCAACAATTGTATCCAAAAGTGTATTACAGAAATAGTGTGAATACAATACTGTAATTGCACAAACCCTCTTTCTATGTCCATCTTTGTGCGGCAGACAACTACCACATCTTACAAGGTGCATGTACCAGCAATTTTGAAAGCACTTATCAAGGAAGTCTCCATGCATTAAAATCATCCAAGTGGGCTCAATATTTTATCTTCTGCAATAAATACTTGTTTGCAACAGGTTTGCCTTCTTAGTAAGATCCGTACATCATTCTATTGCACCAATAAATGTACCTACCTGCACAACATATGGTGTTTGCTTAACAGCAACATCACCATGTTGGTGACCAACTACAATACAGATCTATGGCAGATCCATGGTCTCACCTCCTTTTGCTAGGCATCCCTCCCCACATTCAGCCCTCCACACACCAACACCAACATCTTCAATTAGTTCCTCTGCTATGCAACAAGTACACTGTCTGCCACATGTCCATTCTATTGCCATAGGAATGCAACTGTTTCAAGCATTCTTTATTCCTCCCCTCCTTCAACTACAAGTTTTCGTTAGCAAATCATCTTTATATACCTGAATACATTTTACTGAATGTATGTGTGTGTGTGTGTGTACAATTGAAAATGGCAAGCTTCTCCTCAATATGGAGATCATCATTCACTATTTCCATCTATGGTTGCGGCTTCATGCATCCGTAGCTCCTCATGTTCTTTATTACAGTTGGAATTTATCCTGTGGTTTACATATAATCGAGTTCCGTAAGAGCTTAGTTTAGCATCTGCCTAGCTATGTTGATTGTGTCTGGACCTAATACGTATTTTCAGCATCATCTCTTGCTAAGATAGTTACCCTGACACAACCTAATCATTGCATTTGAGTTAACGACAAATGGAGTGACAAATGGAGAAACAAGTCAATCTTCAGAATGCCTTCTATTACTTTCTCAATGTCATAGCAAAGACATGGCATGTCACTTTATCCATTGTCCAAATCTCCACGACAGAAATCCATGGGTTTAGAGACTGATTTTCCTACAAGTAAAAATCTCCAGGTTGGTTTATCTTTTTGAACAATCCACATTCACCTACAATCTCCCTACCACTACTCTTTGTCAAGCAACTTGTTTTATAAAAGGATTTTTCTTGTTATCATGTGTTCTAATCAAATGCAATCCATTTAGCCTCATCCATATAGATTCCATTTTCCCAATCATCACATACTACATTGTTGTGTATAGCTTCTGAAGTGAAATATCTTCATACAAATTCCTACTGCCACATCTGAATATTACTGATGTTTCCTCTTTGGCTAGTTTGGCTGATCATGTCTATCTTTGAAGTTGAGAAGGCATCTGTACATATTCCACTAAGGCAGACATGTAAAAAATATTCTGTACCGAAAAGATCTTTACCTTGGCATCTCAAAACATGTTCCCAATTAACTTCCTGTTCACTATTCAACCATTATTGCTTCATTGCATATTCTGATAGGAGAAATCATAAATAATAATATTTCATTTATCGTTCTTTGCATGTCTTAATTTCCCTCTGTTATCAAAACATAACTAATGTGGCAAGTGCAAAATAATTTTTGAAGGATTCTGACATTTTAAGGGATAAGAAAACCTTTTGGGGTCTTCTTAAGCCAAGGAATACCATCAATAAGCATAACTTGTTTATATTGAATGTGATTTTTCCTATCATTGTAGTGAATATTGTTAGAAAGCAATTTCAAATGTTCTCATTGTTACATAATTGAAAATTGATACAGCAAGTGATCGTGCTAATTGTATGAGTGCATTTGATTCAATTATCTACGGATGTATGGTGGAATCTAGTAATGCATATATGCCTCATTGAATAAGTTAAAAGCACTGGGCTTGGATAATCTATCAAGTGCAGCCTAATGTGTAAGGCACATGTAGATCTCCACAAAAATGAAGAAGCAAGCATGCACCAATAAATCATACTGACAAGAATATCTTGATAGAAGAAGATATAGAATTCGGCTATATGCCCCATGAAAGACTCCCAGAGTGAGAAGCATAATTAATAATCTCAGACATGGAGATCTTCAAATCAGAAAAAAATCTCAAGCCTTCTCAATAGGGACCAAGCAGGTCCACCCATTATTCCCAACCCTCTCTAAGATATTCATATTACTAAGATAGTTATTTAATTCACTAAAGACTTTCCTGAATGTAACGCAAAGGTTCACTGTCATCAAGCAGACATGAAACTTTGAAACTATTTGTATCCTCTTCAAAGATAAATATTATTTCTGCAATATGATAAATAAATACTTATAGATCCACACAAGAGACATGTAGGACGTATCAACAATACTAAAATTACAATTGCATGGTGCAGGCTACATAATTATCAACATGATTTAAAATAAAAATTAAAAAGAAAACTCGGTTGAAATTCATGATTAGGCACTTACGTTTGTTCTGGATCAATCTGTGCAAAAGCAAATGCTGCACAGTGACCTGAGTATCTGTATCCAGCATGCCTGGAAGATTTCAGGCAAACAATTTGTTAATAAAACTACAAATTGTATGTGTGTGTGTGCATCCAAAATTGAAAAGGCTTCTCCTTATTATTGACTATAGATTCAAGAATGGGAAAAAAAAATCTACAACTAAGGAAAATTGGATGAAATACAAGCATTAGATTCTGGACAATTGATTCCATAGAATACAAAATAAGAAGATTGAAACTTACGGAGCAACTACTCCCCGTACATCAGGTGATGTAAACTGGCCACAAGTTCTTAGCCATGCATCCAGCTCCTCTCCTAGCTTGTTTGCTGACACAACATATTTCAAATGAAGATGAGTTCTTTATGAAAGATATTTTTATAAAGGACATATATGAAAGAAGATGGTACCTAAGACTTCTGATTCACTTTTCTTTAGTTACAGATCTAAGAATACTTTAGTTAAAAAGGTATCACTGAACTCTACACCATAAAGAATGCTTAGACAAGAAAATGGTCTTGAAAGATCATTGAGCATCCAGTAAAACATCATTAATCAGGCAGTTGCCCTTAAGTATGGGCGCCAATATAGATTTGACTTTCCACTCATACAAGCAAAGAATAATTGGAACTGCAAAGCTTTAACAATGGCCAGGACATTTCTCAAAACATAATCCATCACATGCTGGTCAAACTATGACAGTTTTCTAACCTGGAGAGATGATAAGTTGGATCCTTCAATCTTAGCCAGGAGATACCTAATATGGCTCTCTTGTAGTGTCAGCTTGCCCTATGCCTCCAACCAACCAACCATTTTCTTTACTTTTTAGGTAACTCATATATGGTTCAAGCTGCAAAAGTAATCCTGATATTATCCTCATACACCTCTATAACTTCGAAATTTTTTACTAGAGTAACAGATCTGAACCCTTCAGCAATTTCATCCTTTTGCCTTGTCAAAATATAAGCCTCTTCCTTCAGATGCTACTTTTACAGTTTACTGGGATGCGCATCCAAAGAAGCTTTCAAAATAGTGTGAAAGTTATATGGACAACAAATTAGAGGACCCTGAATATTTGTTTTCTAACATGAGACTCAATTCAACATCAAAATGGTTGTTTCAGATCGATTGGACAATGTCTAGATTGTCTTTGCACTTGAAGCTTGTGATCCAAACAAAGCACTTAGAGCATCTCATACTTGCTTCAAGGTCTTCAAAAAGTTAATGTGGTGCAGGTATCCATCCGAGTCCAAGACCAATCAAAGTTGTTGCTCTTTGACCTTTTGCAGTCCATTTTGTGATTCCATCAGCATCAGTTGGCTTTGTAGTTCCACTCACTACATCCCATAGATTCTTTTCAAGAAGGATCACCTATAGCTTGATTTGTCATGTGTGGAAATCTTTACCTTCAAACTTTTCAATGGTGAATGCATTAATTTTCTCCATTATTACTAAAAAAGTTAATAATTAACCCCCTTGATCAAAACAAGCTATGAGGGTGTTGGATACCACCAATAATGCATCCTTAATTTTGCATTAAGACCAATTTGAAAGCAAAAATACCAAAATAAAGTGGATGATAAAAAATTGACTGAGCAAGGTCTCTCAAATCAAGATCGTCAAGCCTTCATGAATTGAAGGTCAATTACACCATTGCACAACCGGAAAGATTCTAAAATTATCAACCAGCTAGAGGATGTTTGTAATGTCCCCGTCTCAAGCCTGATCTTTTCAGTGACCGTTGGCCTATTCCGGAGACCTGTAGGCTAGTCGGAAGGTAAAATTAGGGTTTCCTATTTTGAAGGATGTTCTGGCTCGGTGTTGATTGTTTCAATAGCGGATTCTTTTTGGGTTTTCAGAGAGCTTCGCAATGGTATGTTCTTCTTGGCATTCTGAGCATCTTCAGGAATTTACTATTTTTAGTAAGTTCTATTTCTGGCAGTTTTACAGTTGGTTTTGGCATGGTTGACTTCCCACTTCAGTTTGATCAGTTGGCTTGCTCATTTATGGCTTCGGGGCACAGGTGGAGAGATAAGTTGAGCTATTTAATTAAAAAGTCACGTTTTAATGTTATATTTTAACGTTGACCCCCTTGGCCTAGTCTATTGACTTCATGTTGTTTTGAAAAGTGGTCTTTTGAGGGTGGCGCCTTCATTAAAGATTATTTTATAATTTACCAAGGTCAAATCAAGCCTTAAAGTGGACGCATTTATTAAAGTGTTGATTTTATTTAAAAGGTCAATATTGAGCTTTAAAGAAAAGGGACGCCATCTTTTGAAAAGGATTAGGGTTTTGACTTTGAAAGAGAAGTTTAGGGTTTCGAGAAGTCAACAGGAAATTATAAAAGGAAGACTTTGATCCTCAATTCAGTATCTTTTGTCTACAGTATTGTTACTCTGCCGGAATGGTATTGGATTGCTTCGAGGAATGAAGGCCTCCTAGCTCGGGCATTACTTCTTGCTTGCAACACAGCAACTAGTGATGAGATAGCGTAAATTGTGAGTTTTGCATTGGGTTTTGAGCATTGTATTCAGTTGGTGCATTGATAGATCAGTTTTGCATTTTAGTGATTTTCCAGATATTGCATTGTTAGCTATAGCAGATTTGAGTTTTATTCATAATTCAAAAAACAACAAAAATATTGTTCTGGGTATTAGCCCATTCTCATTGTTAGGTCTAGGCATCATCTTTCTCCAGTTTGCAGATTTTTTAGAGATTGCTGTGATTTTTAAAAGAAGATTGCCCCTTTCTTGAAAGTCGTACCATCTGCTGTGCATTGGGATCTGTGCATTATTAATACAAGGCTTTTGGATCTGTTTTTAATGTCCTATCCTAGTCGCCATCATTCTTAGGGTATATTGCATTTTGTTTCAAGTCAATTGGATGAGATTAGAGATAGATATGAGCATATGAGTGAATTTCTATGTTGCTGGTTAAATGTTGAGAAGTGCAGATCTGTCATAACAGTCTTGAGAAATCTGCATCTTCCTTATTGGGTTGGTGTTGAGGTTTCCTTAAAGGCTCTGCAGCAGATTTCTTGTGGAGTGCACCATTTGAAAGAGCATCTAATATCTTGATATTGCAGGCAATAATATCTATTGTAAGCTGGCAGTAGTACTGACCAATTGTTCTTTAATATTGCTTTATCATGATTTGTAATACTCATTCTTACCTTCAGTAATTGTTTGTAATAGTTACAACTCCACCCTTTGGTAGCTACTTTCCCACTCTGGGTTAGAAAGCACATTCTGGGTGTTGAGTCCTTTCAGCAATTCAGTTACTTCTTTCAAGCATTGTTATTTGTAATACTCCGCCATATGGTCGCCTCAACTCCACACTGGATTGAGTAGCACATACTTGGTATCGAGTTCCTTTTCAGTACTTAGTGTAGAAGACCCTCTGACCATATGCTTGCCATCATCGGCGCCATTCTTGGTTAGAGTTCTTGTATAAGCAATTTGATTTAGATCCTCTGACCAATGCTCACACCTTGCCCACATCAGGATCCTGGTGTACATTCTGGTTAGAGTTGTTTCAGCACGTTTTGGTTTAGCTGGTAACCTTAACGGGTGCATTGTTTCGTAATTTGAAAATTGAAAAAACAAAAAAATTTGGCTCAGAATATTTCAATGTTCTCATCCTCTATTAATGTCTGATTCCTATAGTGGTTCACACAATGATCCTCCTTTCAAATGCCGCCATAATGGTAACAACTTAGTTTTTAGGGAAGATATGTTGAAGTCCCTTGATCCTAAGCAGCAAAAAGAATCTAAGGAGAAGTATTCTGGACCACTTCCTGCTCTGATGCAGCTTCTTCTCAGCAAATCAATCACCAGGTAAATCACCATAAATCACTACCAATCACCACGAATCAGCAATGGCAGGTCTGATCTCATAACAATAGGTGCAGGCAATAATCAATCACAAGGGATGAATGCCTCTACACAAACTTTTCTCCCACACGTATCTCTCTTGATCATGGCCACACAGCCAAAAAAAGTAGGTATAGGCACAATTTACTTTTCAAGGAATGCTTGAAGTTGATGCAGCATAGAAAACTTTTCACGAACAAGCAGCAGTCACCACATTTGGCTACGTACTTTGGCAGCATACAAACATCAGGAGGATGAAGGCATTCCAATTCTAATGCCATATTGGAATTCAAAATAATGTGATTCTATTATTTTGTTCAATAATACATAACACTAAAGAAACAACTATTAAATAAGAAAGAACACACGTATGGATGGCAAGCCTACACAGCGATGGGAGCTTCTGCTGGCCATGGTAGGACGTGCATGCCCTATGTGGCTGCAGCTATGAGCAGCATGGAAGCTTAGGAGTTGGGAGTGAGTCGAGGGGGAGTGTGTGGGGTGAGTGTTGTTGTGGTGTTGCGTGGGGGTGGAGTGAGGGGTCCCCTCTTGGATCCCTTTGCTCCTTTTTTTAATTTTTATTTTTTGTTTGATGGCTTGGATATAGCGAGTGGGTCAGGGGCTTTAGAGAGTGGTTCTTTTTGTGATGTGGTGTCAGGGTTTTCCTAGCCGCAAGCTAAGCATTCCAATGCGATTCACTTTTTAAACAATGCCTTGCATGGGGAGGGACTTGCGTTGAATGGGGGTCCCTAAATACCTAAAATAAATGGGTGCCTTGAGCAAAGCAAAGTTCATCCAGTGCTAGTGATACAGCCGGATTCTATGGGAGAAGATGTAAGCTACCTGTCGAACCATGCATTGATTTGTAAATTTATGGGTATTTGGGTTTCTCTTCCTTTCCTAGAATCAGCTCGAAGGGTTTGGAATCTGGAAGGTGATATGGAAGTTATGCTGGCTGCTAACAACTATTTTGTGGTGGTGTTCTCGTGCTTGGAAGATCGCAATAAGGCCTTCAAAGGGGTCTGCATATTTATAACCAGATGGGCTTGTTCATTAAGCCTTGGCATGTAGGTTTCAACCCAACTGAGGAACTCCCTTCAAGGGTTCCGGTTTGGGTGCGTCTCCTATGGCTCCCATTGGAATTTTGGAGAAATGATAGCCTGCTCATGATCGCTCTCTTGTTGGGCAAGCCGGTGGGTCTGTCACAACAAACACTAGATAAGAGGGTAATTTCTTGTGCCCGCATTTGTGTTGATATTGATTTAAATAACCCACTTCCAAATTCTCTAGAAATTTGTCTTGGGTCTTCCTCATGGATTCAGCAGCTAGATTATGAGGCTCTCCTTTTTTGTTGTCGGGTGTGCCATGAGAATGGGCATTTGCAACGAAAATGCCCAAAAAGTTCCTTGACTGGTTCGTCTTTCAATGGGGTTCCATCTAAAGCTCCTCCTAGCTTTGGGCACAGGTCAGACAAGGGGAAAGCCCCTATGACAGATGGTGGTTCAGATAAGGAGGGTTTTGTTCTAGTGAAACCTCGTAACAAGGGCAGAGGGTTGAAAAGGACCTTTAAGGATAGACAAGGTGAGGAGACCTTCAATAGGTTCGAGGCTCTAGAGGACTTGGATAAGCAAGAGGTGGATCCGGTTTTGTTGATCAATGAGGAAGGCCTTGTGGGTGGTGGACTTCCGATGCCTAAGGAGTCTAGTAGGCAGAGTGGTTTGCCTGGAGGCCCCAATTCTTCTTAGATGGACACAGATTAGGTGTAGGAGGTTCTTTGTGTAGCAGAACAACTTGAGGGGATTGAAATGGCTAGTAATTTGGCGATCACTCCTATTGTACAACCGCTAGATATGGATTCTTTGGCTCCAGGCAAAGGCGATAAAGTTTTGCCTTCGTTAGGTCTGCAACAAAAATCCATTAAAAAGGGAGATCTAGATAAGACTTCTAAAATTGGGCGGAACAAGGATCAAGATAAGTTAAAAGTAATGGGGGAAATTTAGTGGAATCAGGTTCTGTCAAGAACTTAAGACTATTGATTCCCACTTTTCTAATCCTTGAAGATGATTGTCCTATCATGGAATTTAAGGGGTTTGAACAACACCCCTAGACAAAAGGTTGTTCGTGATGTGATCAAAGAGCATTCTCCTAATGTTATGTTTATTCAAGAATCTAAGTTGGTTGTGGACGGAATCTTGAATATTGCTTCTAAACTATGGTGCAGGGGTCAATGTCAATGCATTGGTGCTCAAGGTAGTGCTAGTGGGATTTCCTGTTTATGGGATCCTCGTAAGGTTAGTCCTTTGTGGTGGATTTCGAGTAGGCATTCAATGTCTTTGATTGTTTCCAGTGTGGAGTCTAGAGAGGTTATCCTGCTCACCAATGTGCATGCTTTGACTATGCAAGCAAATCTCATCTTTGGGCTCACATTCGTTTTGTGTGATCCTTACCTCCTTATCTTCCTTGGATCATGGCTGGAGATTTTAATGCTATTATCTGCATGGAGGAAAAAAGAGGGGGAGCTGATAGATTGGAGGCTTCATTTGCAATATTTAAGAATAATACACCTTCTTTAAATTTGATTGATATAAAGCCAGGAAATGGAGTCTTTACCTGGAACAATAGGCGATGGGGTGACAATTCTATCTCTAAAAGATTGGATAGGTTCTTGGTGTCGAATTATTGGATTGGCTATAAGTGGTTAACTAGGTCTGAAATTTTGGGTTAGAGAGGCTCAGACCATTGGCCTATCATTCTTACTGCAACTGGGGTTGGCATTTCTAAGAACTCTTTTAAATTCCAATTGGTGTGGCTCTGTGAGCCTTCTTTGCAAGATCTTGTGGCTGATAGGTGGAGTCAGGGAATGCCTGCCCATGGAACAACTATGTACTCCTTTGTTAAAAGGCTTCAATATGTGAAGTATTAGCTTAAGAAGTGGAATAGACGAAGCTTTGGAAATATCTTTTTGGCTAAATCGAAAGCCCAAAAAAGAGTTGAGAGCATCACCGGGAAAAATAGAGATCATGGTTTTTTCAAGGTCTCTTTCAAAAAAGAAGCAAAGGCTGTGAAGAAGCTTGTGGAATGGGAACTGTGAGAAGAAAGTTTTTGGAAACAAAAGTCACGTGTTGACTGGCTGCAGGAGGGGGATAGAAATACGACTTTCCTCTTCAACTCAATTAAGGCTAGGAGGCATGGGAATTTGATTTCTTTGATTGTGACTTCTCAAGGGGTTCATCTATCTTCCTTTAGAGATATCTCTAAAGAGGCTATCCAGTATTACTCAACTCTATTTAAGGAAGACTCTCTTGATGCGGTGGTGGAGGAGAACCTTATTTTAGATTGCATTCCCTCAAGTGTTCTTGTTGAGATGAATGAGGTACTTATTAGTCCTATAACTTTGGATGAGTTAGAGAAGGTGGTGTTCCAGATAAGAAAAGGGAAAGCCCCAGGTCCTGATGGGTTTCCAATAGAATTCTTTCAAGAATTATGGGAGGTCATCAAATATGATTTATTGGAGGTAGTTGAGGAGTTGCGAAGAAATAAGCAAATGTTGATAGCTATGAACTCCACGTTCCTTATGCCCATCCCCAAGAAAGGAGCTAACTCTCTAGATATGTTTAGGCTATAGGAGTTTATGGTGAACTCCTCAAACACCTCAGGATCACTTGCAAGACAAAATAACTTCCACAAGAAAAATGGCAAAAATATCAGGCTATCATTAAGGATGCAAGAATGGCAATGTACATATAATGCCTTGCATATTTAGGCAAGGTGGTGAATAGGATTAGACAAGATCATGACAAGTGTCCTAATCCTATCACATGTGACAACTAACTAACTACCTAGGAAATGATGTAAAGATAAGATAAGTTCTAGGTAAGACTTCTAGAAGAATCTTATATCCTAAGTAAACTTAATCATGTGAAGTCCCCTAATTCCCTAGTGAGTGAATTGACTAGGTACAAGACATTTATTCACACCAAAATAGGCCTATTGCCCTTTGCAACGTGGTGTACAAAATCATTACTAAGTTAATTGTTGAGAGACTCAAGCCATGGCTCAGTAGAGTCATTTCTAAGGAGCAGGGTGGTTTTGTTATTGGCAGGAAAATTCTGGATAGGGTGGTTATTGCAGCTAAGGTCATTCACTCCATGGATAAGTCCAAGCTGAAGGCTATGTTCATCAAATTAGACATGGCCAAAGCTTATGTCCAAGTTAAATGGTCCTTTCTATAGAAAGTCCTTATGGCTTTTGGGTTTGGCTCCGACTAGGTTGATTGGGTGATGAGTTGTGTTACTTCAGCTTCTTACTTTGTTTTGATTAACAGTGAGCCTTCAGGTCTTTTTGGTGCTTTGCAGGGCCTTCGTCAGGGGGACCCTTTGTCTCCTTATTTATTCATTCTAATGGCTGAGGGCCTTGGAAGAATTATAAAGTCTCATGTAAGGCAAGGGCTGATTTATGGTTGGAAATGGGTTGACATCTTGGCTGCCCAATCTCATTTGCAGTTCGTGGATGATACGACGTTGCTTGGTGTTGCCAAAAGCAGAGAAGTTGTTAATCTTAGAAGAGTATTGGATATATCTCGCAACTTCAGGGCAAAAAATTAATGAGGTTAAGTCTTCTATTTACTTTTTCAATACCCCTCCTGGTATTCAGACTAGAATTGCTCAGATCCTCAAATTTCAAATTGGTGAGTTGCCCTTTGTCTACCTTGGAATTCCCCTATCTATAGGCCTCTTGCCAAGGGGGACCTAGCAATTTGTTCTTGATAAATTTCGTGGAAAAGTCAACCATTGGACTATCAAGTGGCTTTCCTTTGCTAGCAGAGTGTTGTTGTTGAAGTCTGTGGTGCAGGCCCTTCCAATTTTCAGGTGTATGGTTCATATGGCTCCTTTAAGTTTTGTGAGGGAGTTGGCTGCCTTATCCAAGAAACTTCTTTGGGCAAATAATATTGATTATAGGAAGTGGAGTCTAGTGAAGTGGGATACTATTTGTAGACCGAAGTAGGAGGGGGGTTTGGGCTTGAGGCAAGCTATTCTCTTGGGTCAAGCCCTGGCTGCTAAATTGTATTGGCGTTGGTGCTCTAATCAGGATCAAACTTGGGCCAAGATTCTCACTTATAAATACCTGGGGGGAGAGGAAAGTGAAAATGTGCCTAGGCACAACTTATCTAGGAAGGGATCTATGATTTGGGATCCTCTTAAGAGAGGGGCTAAATTAATTCAATAGGGTTTGTTTTGGATTTGTAATAAGGGGTCTAAGGCCCTTTTCTGGTTTGACTCATGGGATGGGTACCCTCCTATCTTGTCCATGTATCCACACTTACAGCCTTAATGTCTTGCTTTTTTCAAAGCTAGTTGGTCTAGGGTGGAGGATTTCAAGATGAGTAGGAACTTGGGAAAGGTGGATGTGTTTTAGTGGAAGGACCCCTTAGATTGGCCACTAGCGGGATCTGTGGAGGATTGGGAAGAGCTGGTTTGTATTCTTGCTGGAAGGAGTTGCAGCTCTTTGGTGACTAATGATATTTTGGCCTAGGGCTTGGATTGGAGAGGGGTGTACTCGGTGGCCTCTAGTTACTAGGTTCTAGATAGACAGAGATATGGAGCTACTGAAGTCCCTTGGTAGAAACAGGTGTGGAGTAAGTATGGTTGGCCCAAATGTAATTTTTTCATTTGGTTAGTCGCCAGAAATAGATGTCTCACATGGGATAATCTTTGCAAGAGAGGGTTCTAGGGACCATCTATCTGCTTTCTTTGCGCAAATGATGAGGAGACTGCCTTGCATTTGTTTTTCTAGTGCTACTTTTTTAGGACCATTTGGCACCTTTGGTGGGATGTTTGGAAGCAAGCATGTGTACATGCCTCCTCCCTTGTTGAGTTTTGAAGAAGTTTGGGAAGACCACTAGCTAAGAGCTTCTTTCTTCATGTGGCTTGGAATATTGGGCCTTCTTGCATTATTTGGCATGCATGGCTGGAAAGAAACCGGAGGATCTTCTAGGGGCAACAACTAGGTGTGCATTAGTTATGGCAAAGAATGTTGGGAATGATCCAAGAAAGTATCCAAGCTAAATGTGTAATTGATACCCCTTTAGAGCTCAGCGAGGTGGAGATGATGCAAAGACTTGGTCTCTCAAGGGGTGGTTTGGCTTCTACTTTATCTAGGAGAATTTGGCAACCCCAAAGGAAGAAAACCCAATGGGAGGGGAGATGGTCCCCTCCTCCTACTGGTGTCTTTAAGATTAACATTGATGGTTACTCTAGGGGAAATCTTGGGACTGTCGGAGTTGGTGTTGTTGGTAGGGATTGTGTTGGCGTTTCAATTAGCACCTCTAGAGTGCTTATTGGAAACGGACAGCTATGCACAGTGTGTGATGACTGCTCTTCGAATTATGGAGGGGAAACTCCCTCTTGTTTGCTGATGTTTGTGTAAAGTAAAACGGACTTAAATGTTCCTATCTTTTTTTTACTCAACGGGCAAGACACAAGGGTGCATAAACACAATGCGTTGCAACTAAGGTTTTCTCTGGTTTTTGCAAATCTTAACTACAACTAAACTAGCTTTTAATCTATCCTATCTCCTCAAGGTAAATAGAGCATGAGGGCATAGGAGCGGGAATGGATTGGTTGGATTACTTGGATCGACCGTCTCTCAGAATGCGCCTGAGGCTCTGAACTCTTAGATCTATGCTGGAACAAGGCTTTATGCAATCAATCACTATTTACGGTAAGATGGATCTCAGGATTGCCAAGGAGGAGGAACCCCTGTCTGAAGTATAGGCTGGGATACAACTCACTAGAAACAACAAAGAACGATGATTTGGCTAACAAGATTCCTGAGGAGGTGATGACACTTGTCCAGAGTGTAGGCTGAAAAGCAGATCATTACACAACATCAAACGACAATCATTAACAACAAAATACCCAAGGAGGTGACAACACCTGTCCAAGGGGGAGATAACAATAGATTGTAAGAACAAGACGTTGAAATAACTCGAATCTTTAGATCAAATTGCATGTGCCTTTTGATTTCTTTCTTCAAACTTTCTCAACGAATTACAAAGGTTTAGGACAACAAATGTACGAAATCATACACAATTGCTTATCAAACCAAACAACTCTCATCCAAGAGTGAACAAATATGCACTTGCAAGCTTGTTGGCAACAATGGCGCAACAATTTTGTGTAGTAAATAAAGGTTACAAAATAATGAGCAAAGACTCTTATTTATAGAAATCAAAGGAGTAGGCAACCCTAATGTCTCCTTGAGTTAACAATCAGTTCTTGCCAATCAATCAGCAAGATTTATTCCTATGTCTAAAAGTAGGTGAGCAAGCAATTAATTGGAAATATACTTCAATTAACTAAAACTAAACTAAAAGTGAACTTCAATTACAAAAAGTGCCTCCAAAATAGATATCCACAATTAGTGGAGATCTAAGATAGACATCCATAATTGGTGGGATCTGACATGCATGATCAATGGGACAGTGAGTTAACTTGGAACGAGGCCTCAAGTTAACTCTTGTTGCCATTAATGCTATTTTGAAGGGTAGGATGTCTTAACTAGGTGTTTGACACCACATCACCTCTAGTCAATAGTTCCTCTAGCCATTCGTTGACTTCTTCTGCCTCTCACAATCTGCTTTGATATTCGATCTTCTTTGCAACTGCATCATCCAACTTTGTTGACATGGAATGTGGAAGGTAGTGTGATAGTAACTGGTGGCGGCTTTGTGTTTGGAATGACTACCTTCTGCATTTGGCTATCCATTGAATAGTGATGTCATTTACGCCTTCCAAGGCATCCATCTTGACTACGAGCTTCACTTGATGCATGTCTTTGTCGAGTGTCTTCAAAAAGTCATGAAGTAGGACCATTTTGGTCTTGATTTCAACTTGAGAGTACTATATTCTAAAAAACTTGACTGTTGACTGTAAACACGGATATGTTAGACAACTTCTAAAAACCCTTAAATATAGCTACCCGTCAAGAAGTATTTTTTCGGAAAAAATCTGACACATGGGTATTGTTCGTGCTTCAATGCTGAACAAACCTAGTTCGTTTGATTTTCATATCTATGACTTTTTTGGAAAAATCCCTAAAAATAGGGGCAGCAAGTTTACTGTTTCTGGAAAATTCAACAAGTGGGTTTTGTTGGAAAAGTTGTGTTGATCATACGCAGTTGGTTAGATCTGTGATCATCTGTTGTTTTCTTAGACATGCAAGATCTAAGACAAGAAAAGAGGAAAAAGACAAGAAGAAGATTGGAAGTTATCAACTGTCTTTCTGAAAAAATTATGCCTTTTGATGAAACCTCTGATAAATTGTCCCTTTATGCAACTGATCTTCAAAAATATGAAGAACGATGAAAACCCCTCTATCAAATCTTGAAAAGACGTCTTGGAGAGAAAATGACTATTCTTGAGATCCAACCTGCAAAGACAAATGATGAATAATGTGTCCAAGCTTGATGCATAGTGATTGATGTTGAAGCAATCAAGTTTGGATGCCAACTCAAGATGGAGGAGTCTTTCTACCTGATCTAGAGTTCACAACACTGATTTCCACCCATTTAGGGACGTTTTAGACATAGAAAGGCTTCAAAATATCTTAACTTTAGTCAACTGAGCCTTACTTTGACTTTAGGCGTCCCTTTGAAGAGTTGAACATTTTTTATCATTTTGTTGTGGTGAAATGCCTCCGTTCAAACCCTGATTCCTGTCACTCAGTTGATCTTGAGGTATTGTTGATAGATACATTACTGAGATGGAACAACTCTGAAGAGGTATACTCGGGAGCTGCCAAGCCAAAAACCTGAATCTTATGCTTCAAATTCAAGGGCGCCTTTTCTCAGCAGGGGCGCTTTTAGCTTCAGACTTAGTCAATTTTCTTTTAGTGTTCTTCAATTCCTCCATTTTGACCTTCAGTGCTTTGATTTGAGATCACTGTTGACAGATGAGTCTGATGATCTTGTTGAAGCATGGGATGAGTAACCAGTTCAGCCTTGGAAAAGATGACTGGCTTCACAAAACCTGAAAGTTGATTTAGATGCCTTAAAAGCTTGGGTGCCCCTGGCTTGCAAGGGCGCCTTTGACCTTTTGACTAGTTATTTCATGTTGTAAACTTTCACGAACTGCCCCAACTTGATCTCTATCGTCAGGTGTTTGATTAGTCTATTGTCTTTGCTGACGTTGTCATTGTTGAGAATGATTACAACGGAGAAGGTCTTCCTGGAGGTCACTGAGTTTACAGACTGCATCTGATTGCCCAAAAAGTTGGGCACCTATTTCTAGGAAGATGCATTTTCCTTGACACTTGTTCAATTTCTCCATGTTCATTCAACCTTCACCTTTGTTGTTTTCTACTTGATCTCTGCCTATGAATGCTTGACAGGTTCTATGAACATACAGTTGGATTGATCGCGATGCTAAGAGAGTGTTGAACAGATGCCTTATAGAAAGCAGCAATTGAAGACTTCATCAGGTTACTCAAAATGGAGGGCGCCCCTAGCTAGCAGGGGTGCTTTTTCCTTGATGTGCACTGATTTACCATCCATTTTGCATGCTTGAATGATTAACAGTTGTTGTCGTTTGATGTGTCTCGCAGGCTGGCAAACAGGTTTATTGTGAAGCCGAGCTGATGCTGGGGAGATCACCTGAAGACGAGTCTGTTCAACAATTGACATCTGCACCATCTAATTCAAGGGTGCATGTTTGACTGTCATTTTGATAGCACTTGCATTACAGCATCTTCTGACTTCGCTTACGTTTGCCGGTGATTGGTGAATCAGGTGACCGTGCTTGACGATGTGCCAGAAAGCCACCAAAAACATGAAGAAGATGACTACATTGGTGAAGGTTGATGACTGTTTTGGACCCTCTGGATTCAAGGGCGCCCTTGGCCAGTAGAGGCGTTTTTAGGCACAATTCCATCATTTCCTTTGAAAAACTTCATCTCTTCACGCTTGATGTTTGTCGTGCATCGTGACTATTTTGAGCATTGTTGTTGATGACGCATACACGTGTATCTTGGTAATCACCTTCACTGTGCTGCGTGTACGGGTGTTGGAAAATTGACTAAGGCATTTGACTGCATTGCCTCCTCTTGGTAGCAAGGCGTGCATTCTCCAGACTTAGGCAATTTTCAACATTTTTCACTTTTGAAAATCCCCTCTATTGCAGAGCATCTTTTTGAGCATTTTCGCCATGGATTCTTTGTTGAAGCTTTTGAGGCTTAGATTTCGCCACCTGGTACTGGCCATTCTGCCATTAATGGCTGTAGAGGTCCTAGCTTTCTTCCTGAAAAATGAAAATAGACCCACCAGAGTAAAACAAACTTTTTGGTGATTTTGACTTGACCAGTGTGATCATGAAGCCAATTTATCCTATCAAAATAATTTTCAACTAATTCTGGAAAGGTCCTATTTTTAGGGGTTTTCCTAAAAGCAAGGGTTTGAAACCCTAATTTTCAAATTTTCAAAATTTTGCAAGTATCTCCCTTGACATAAACACACAAAAAGCTTATGTTTTGTTTGACCTAAAACATGCTTTTGACAACATTTTTACATGATCTAGATCATTTTAAGAAAAATGTCTCTTTGAAGCAAAAATTTATTTTGGGTACAACAGAGTGTTCAGGGGAAGTCTTGTTCTTTTTTTCCCTCATTAAAGGGCACCAATCTAATAATCTTATGGAAGCTCAGGCAATCCTTATGGCTACGGAGAGGGGATGTGCTCTAGGTTGGAACAAATTATTTGCAAGTTGGATTCTCAGATCCTGATTAATATGTTGAACAGGCAGGAGGGTGGTTGTAATGACCCTGCTCAAATCTGACCTCAAGGTGTTGATAAGGAACTCAAAGAATTTCGTCAAACACTTTTGATGCAAACTTCCAGCTTGCTGGTTTGTGTGATCAGACTGATATGTCCTTGAAAAATTGATTATTAAATGCTTCTAATGCTTGAAATTCAATACTACTATGCATAAATTAACATTCCAAGGCATAAATGACTTCTATAAATCATCTACAATGCATATCAATGACTTCTAAGTGTAAAAACATGCACCTACAGCCAACTGATATTTTAACAACAGTTGGTATGCAACCTATATGCTGATACTAACATCTACAACCACTTGACATTATGTCAAATAGTTGGCATACATCCTCATACAATATTCAAATGATCAATATATAACTCCCAAAGGATGACACTTTATTTGAAATGCAACTCCTACAATGATATAATATGAATGCCAAGACTCTTGGCTTACAACCAAATCAATGTTTACAATCAAGTCTGAAGCAAAGTATGTCTACGATCAGCTACCATGAATGCATCTAAATGTCTATATAATTGCATACCAAACAAGAGGAACCTGGTCTTTGAAGTCACCTATGCTCAATGATGAAGAGGCAAGCAATATCCCTTGCAAACAACACTTCCCAAGCTCAAATCGATTTATTGTTGCAGCCGCCCTTGTTTCTGATGTAATGGCAGATATAAAATAATATACAGCTCCACAAATGCCAACAAAACTCTTAATAGAGTTGCCAAGACCTCTTGAATAAAGCGCCACCACTCCAAAGGGAAACAGGCCAAGATAAGTGGGCTATGAACAAAATCGTGGCATCATCATGTTAGCCGCCATGTCTGATAATGAATCATTACAGCCCTGGAAGTCGTCTCTCAAGCCTTGATGATCATCAATAGTCTCCCATAAATAAGCGCCTTTAACAAAGAGTGAAATCGATGCAAATGTAGGCCTCCATGCTTGACGTCGATGGCTGATATGAAATCTGAGTATGACTGATACAAAAATCTGAATATGCAAATATTGATTCTAGATGATGAAAACTCCAATAAAATATCACCCAAAAGCTCCTTAATGATGAATTTGATGAAGAACAAGATCAACAAAAACCTCCAATGCAACTATAATCGATATCATGCAAAATTGTGGCTCTAATATGCAAACTTAAGTGACTGAAACATTATATCAGAAATACTGAGAATGACAAAAGTTGCAATAATTCCTTGATAATACCAAAAATGATAAAGACCTCAATCACCAAAATGTCTCCATCAAATACTCTAATCGAATTCATGCAAAACTTGGCCAAAGGCCACTAAGTTTTTACAATGAAGCACAATTAGAAAGTCTTAACTTTCTCCCAGCTGCAATAATTCAAGTGATATTTCACACCCTCAAAATTGCTCACCAATTGAGAGTTTTCATTCTCAATGGCCAAAGACAACTGCAGAAACCCTAGGCTCCACAACCATCAAACATCAAACATCAACAACAACAAATCTGGATGCTGAGAATGAAGCCCATGATGTCTATTTATACTTTTTCCTCAAGAGGTTGGCCTCCTTCTAGAACTTTCCCAAGTCAGCTTCTAGAAGGAATATTATTTTATTATTTTAATATTTTAGTATTGCACTTTATAATAATATAAAATATAACCCAACTCCTAAAGTGCAATATAACATTATAATATAAAAATAAGGTTTCCATAAATAGAAATATCCATGATGATACTAGGAAAACCTTCATGAAGTCGCGAAATGAGCCAACCAAACAACTAGGTATCTGCCAAACGACCCTCTTATCAAGTCCCATTAGCCTATGAGGATTAGGAATAGGCTAATTCCTCTAAACACCATTGCTTATGAAAAAGGGGACATTACAGTGGTGATGCTAATTGGCAGTTGGAGTCAGTGGTGCATCAAATCCGACAGGTCAACAATCCTTTGGATTATGTCCTCTTTGTCCACATCCCGAGAGAGTGGAACAGAGTGGCGGATTGTTTAGCTAAGTTGGCCTCTGAGTTTATGGGAGATTGGAGAGTTGAGGGCTGGGAACACTTACCTTCGAAGTGTTCCTAGAGATTGAAAGACTTGATTCTTGAGGATAGGTTTCAGTAGGCTGTGGTCCAGTGGGTCCTTTTTGGATTGGTTTTTGCTTGGGCTTTTGGTTCAGATGCTTGAGTTGGTGGGCCCCTCTTGGAGGGGATTGTAATAATAAGATGTGTACTTTTGCTTTTCTAATCTAATAAATTTTTACCCCTCTTTTTTCAAAAAAAAAATAATAATAATACAAACACTAATTTATAGGACTCTCCTATAACCACTGTTTTACATAGACAAGTTGTTCTTACAATTCATAATACAAACAGTCGTACAACCAATAATATTATATTATCCTATAAACATAAAATTCAAATGTTCATACTAATAAACCATAACAAACACACTAACAAACCTAATAATGTAATATTCTAACAGACATAACTGTTGAACGTTAAATTATTATTTTTAAATGACTGTGTTATTCACTTTCAAACAGATTTTCCATTAATATCTGAAAACCCCCAGTTAATATATAAATTTTAAATGCCATTCACTGTAACAATTTTGCAATCAAGACAAAAGAAAATCGTGTGGAATTTTTTTTATTCCTGTAGGTGTTCCAACTAAAACCAAAATTCTGAACTCCAAAATAGAAAACATATTCTGGAAAATTCCCCTAGTTTGGATGTCACTATTGATGATTATCTGTTTCGTCAAATTCCCCCAAGCCTTAGACCTTGCCTCCTCAGTTGACGCATACCTACCGCTATGTCTTTTCATCTATCTAAGCCAGAGATGGGCCCTGCCATTGTTTAATAGGAGAAAACCCATTGTGAAAATAAATAAAAAATGTTTTCACGGAATGGAATTGGAATTGGAATTGGAAAGACCCTATTCATTGTCAATCATCACCGAGCAGATATTATATTACAAACAAAGCCTTTTTTTCGATCATTGCAAGAAACAATTAATTCAGCAGTTTCGCAGAAAAGGTAAAATGCAACGTGAACACAGCATCACAGCTATCTAATTGTAGTGAAACGCCTGCCAATTGGTATGTATGGAACTTAAAAGAGTTCTGCTCTGTGTGACTCCGTGAGAATTGAACGAGCTAGTGATGACAGCCTTAAATTCCACTTGAACAAATACCCGTTTCGCATACAGAGACACGCACACTCATTTTGGCCATATTCAATTACAGACGATGAAAAAACACAAAATTTTCAAAGTTAAAGCAAGTTTTAGCATGAATGTTGGTTTCGAATCGCTTAAATGGGGGTAAAGAGATTTGATACCATCGTCTGTATACCATGTTCCTGCATGACTGGCTCTCCTTACTATATCCATCCCCAATTCTGATCACTGCCAAATGTAATATAGTATAAAAAATATTGATGCGCCTAAGAGATTTGATTCAGCAGTAGATGTTTACACGTTGAATACATTTGGAGTCGCACTGGTAACTCTCAATAAATTTGGCAATCACAAATGGCAGTAACTATTCAATCACCCACCATTGAAAGAAAAAGGTGCATTTCAATATTAAAAGCGTTTGCGGGGATTACTGAAACGCTTTGGCAGTGCAAGATACCGAGAGAGGGAGGAATATGAGAGCATTTTTTATTCAAGGGATGAAAAAGTGTGAAGCCTCCATAATATTCAATTGTAAGAAATTCTTTCTGAAAGTTTTCTTTTTTTAATCAATGAATACCGGAAAATAGGAGGGCGAAAGTATTTTTGAAAGGGGTTCAATTATTTTTTAATTGAGCTCTCTTAGGGATTTTTGAAGGTAAATGTGTAGTCCATTAATTCATTTCGTGTCACATCATTGATATGTAATATTTATTTTTTATTTTTTCTTAAAAGGGTTGGTTCTCTAATAGATGCAATTTGTATCTATTGATATAATTGAAGAGGACCAAGAATGTATTTTACATGGGTTTGAAAATTTGTCCTCGTAAAAGATGTAAGTGTATTATTAAATGGTTGAGATGAAGTTGTGTTTGTTAAAATAGTATGTTTAGGTGTTTATAACATTTTAAAATTTTCGACTAATGGTGGGTTGTCTTTTTTTTGTTTAAATGTTTGTTGTTTTGACTCAACTTTGCGTTTATATATATGGGTCTTGTTCATGGCATGGGCTTTTGGCCTATTTTTGGATCTTTGGGCATGGTTTGAGGTTGTATGTAGTATCATGTTTTTTATGTAGTGTTGGTCTTTGGTGGGTGTTATGTAAAGTTGGTTGGTCTTGGGCTCTTGCAAGTTTTCTATGAATGTATTGGGTTTTTTTGGGCTTGGAGCAATCTGTTAGGCCCAGTATGGCGGATCAATGTAATCTCGAGTTTTTTTATATCAATAAATTTTTTGTTTACGTACCAAAAAAAACATTTTAAAATCTTTAGACACAGTAATTTAAGAGATTTTAAGGAAGTAAATTTGAAGTATTTTTTATTAACATTGACGATTATTTTGAAAGACATTTAAGAATGATAATAACTATTAATCATAAGAATTTGCATAAATTTATAATAATGTTTTAAAGTCAATTTGTGCAATCAAAAAATGGTCTTATTGTTTTTTTCATACTTGAAGTTGAGTTTTGTCAAAGAGTTCAATATCCTATTAAAGTTATGGGAGGTCATCAATTGTTTGTTTGGATACAAGGGTTGCATTTTCAGTATGGTGGAAAAGAAAAAGAATTCTTCTACAAACTTTATTGGATTAATTTTAACTATAAATTTTGCCAACATATGCTAGACATAATGCTAATATTGATTGGACAATGAAAGTCGAGCAATTGCAAGCCCCTACAAGTTGGAAAACACAAAATATGTAAAGCAAACAAATTACACGTAAATGAATCCAACAACAATGTATTTTCCCACAAAATGATATTTACTAATATGAGAGAGGGAAGAAACTACCACATACAATAGTAGAGAAGACAAGACTAGTGGCGAGTTAACTTCTTCAATACTAGCCAGAGGTGGTGAGCTAACTCATGAGACTTGCTAGATAACTCTCACTAACTAGAACACCTTTGTAGACTTAACACCATGTGGAATTATCCATGTGATGGATGATATTATATATACACTAACACCCCCCCCTAAGCATAGCTTAGGTGGGCACAAAGAAACTAGGTCCCAACAACTAGGCCTAGTGAGGTACCCAAGTACAATGCATTCTCACATAAAGTGGAGAAAGGGAGTAAACCTAGTGAGAAAAAATCTCTCCAAGAGAGAGAAAAGAAAGTGAAGATGACTAAAAATATCCCCCAAAGATAATGCTACTATTAAAGTGGACTACATCCCAAGAAGAGATCGTAGATGAATAAACTTGGTCTTAGTAAAATTCTTGGTGAAAATATCATCAACCTACTCATAAGACTCACAAAAAACTAAGTTGATGATTTGACCATGAATAATCTCATGATTATAATGTATGAGAACCTCTATGTGTTTAGTTTTTTGGTGCTAAACCAAATTTATGCATATCTAGATGGTGCTCTAGTTGTTACAATTAATGAATGTGGGCTACCTAAATGGAATGCCAAACTTAGTGAAAATGCTTTGAAGCCAAATAGCCTCAATAGTTGTGTTGATAGCTCCCTTATACTATACCTCTATGGATGATAAAGAAATAGCATTTTTATTTTTGCTAGACTAATTGATAAGTCTAGAACCTAGTGAGAAATTGTAACTTGAAGTGGACTTGCAATTTTGAGTATCACCAGCCCAATCTAAATCTACGTATTCAACCAAGTCAACCTTTGTGCTAACTCTATAATGAATCCAAAATCTGAGAGTAGCTTGAAGATTGTGAAGGATCCTCTTAGTTTCTTTCTAATACAACTCATTAGACTCCTACATGAATCTTGAAAGTTCTATGCCTACTGCAGATGAAATATTGGGCCTAGTATGAGTCAAATAGATGAGATTGCCAACAAGTTATTGATACAAGGTAGCATTGACCAATGGTGTCAGAGAGTTGGCCTCAAGCTTGACTCTAGATAGAAATGGAGTCAGAGACATATTACAATTAATTATGTGAAACTAAGCAACTAGATCAAGAGTATACTCAGGTTGTGCAAGAGTGATCCCTGAGTCAGATTGTGAAATATTTATACCAAGGAAGTAATACAATAAACCCAAGTTTTCCATGTCAAATATATCATGTAGAGTTGATTTCATTACCATACTAGAAAATGAAGAGCTCTCAATGATCAAAAGATCAACATAAAGTACCAATATCAATAGTGAATAATCCTATCACAAGAGATATACATTAGGATTTGAATGGTATCAAGTAGAACCTAAAGCTACAAGGAAGGAATACATCTTGGAATACCAAGCCTAAGGGGCCTATTTGATGCCATAGAGGTATTTCCTAAGTTTACAAACTAACGAAGAATCATGAAAATGATGGTTTTTGTTCCATGTAGATATCCTCCTCAAGGTCTTTGTGAATAAAAGAACTATTCACATCCATTTGGTGCACATCCCAACCATGTGTTGTGACAATAGCAAGAGTAAGTGAGATTGAATTTATTATAGCCACAAGTGCAAAGGTCTCTATGTAGTCAATGTTTGCAACTTATGAAAAACCCTTGGCAACCAAACATGCCTTGTACTTATCAAGTAACCCATTTGCAACAAAATTGGTCTAATATATCCACCTACATTAAACCATCTTCCTTCCCTTAGGAAGTGGATTCAAGGTCCAAGAGTGATTTCTAATTAAGGAATCATATTCCTCATGCATAGCACTATCCCACTTAGGTAATGCTTGATGCCTCACTATCCTCACTATCATAACTAGAAGAAGAAGACTCTACCTCAAGAATCTATTATGGATGGTCTAAGTCGTCAGAAGAGCCATCAAAATAAAGTGAGTCCATAATAGAAGGATAAATGTCGATTGTAGATTCAGTATGACTCTCCAAAAACTTAATGCTCCTCTTAATGAACAACTCGTGTGTGGTTGGTTGGAGTAGGAAATAACCTTTTACACCATCTAGATGACCTAGAAAGATGCAAATTTTGGATTAAGGTTCCATTTCCTTGTGATTTTGCTTCATTACGTGTCCTATGGTTGGATATTTGAAGACCCTGAAATACTCAACTAAGATTTACTACCTGGCCAAACTTCAAATGGAGTGATTCTCTTCAAGGCTTTATGAGAAAATTGACTATAAATATAACAATCACAATTGATTGCTAATACCCAATATTATGGTGCAAGGCCCTTAGAGTGTATCATGTAGTTAACCATCTCTTTTAAGGATATGTTTGTATATTCTATAACACCATTTTGTTGGGAAATAATAGGAATTATGCATTGCAAGTATACCCCCTCTAATGTACAAAACTACTCAAACTTGTTGTTGACATACTCACCCCCATTATCAATTTGGAGAACCTTGATGACTTTCCCTAACTATTTTTCAACTAGAGCCTTGAACTCTTGAAAGTTATTGAAGACTTCATATTTTTGTTAAAGGAAGTAGACCAACGTTTATTTGGAGAAGTCATCTATGAAATTTAGAACATATATTTCATTAATGAAATATGGATGGGAAGATGCCCTAATACATCACTATGAACAAGCTCCAAAACCTATGTAGCTCTCCATATTTTCCTTTGTCAAATTTCTATGCAGGATGCTTCCCAAGGGTGCAACCTCACAAAGACCTTTAGAGAATCTAACTTTAGGAAACCATATGAACATATCCTATTGCCTTAGTTGCTCAAGGTAGCAATAGTTAAGGTGGCCAAATTGCTCATGCCATAATTGTTTAACTCCATTCGAGTGCGTAAGCAATATTGTAGGAGAAACATCAGGTGCAAAGTGAGAGAAGGTGTACAACCTGGCTTGGTAAATTCCCCTTCCCAAAGCTAGCAAATTGTTGTTATGAAACTCTCTAATCTCAATTGAGCCTAGAGAAAAGTGAACTATCATTCCCTAAATCCTATGTGAGTGATTTGATACATTGATAGGAGATTAGTTGAAAGTGAAGGTACACTTAGAATATTTATGAATGTTATGCCTTCAACTTCAATAGACCATCTCCCTACAATTGCTATTGGAGTGTCATTATCCAAAGTGATAGAATACATATTATAAGGTTTGTAGTGGTGGAAAATGTATTCTTTTACATTTTCTTACTATGTTTGCATCCCCTTAATTAATTGGACTTAATTAATCCTCTAATTGTTCCAATTATGCATTTAAAAGCCTAATTAATCATGTTTTTTGAAAGGGGAACCAATATTAAACAATTGCAAACATCAAATTACACATCTTGGAAAATGTGTGTCCTAGGTTTAGGGCCTAGGACCCATTCGCCCAAGGGAAAATGGGTCCTCTTAAGTTTAGGACCCCATTTTTTTAATATGTTTTTGGTGGCATTTTTATGATTCAAATTCAAATTGCAATTGTTGGCCTTTGACGTTTAATTGTCAAGAAATTAGAAAATTATCTATAAATGCAAGGTCTTTTATAAATTCAAATCCTAATACTTTTGAAGGAGAAAAATTGTAGCAAATATCATTGTCAAGAGCATTCAAGAGCAGATTTATCAATCTTCTACATCAACATTCAAGATCGCAAGCATCATGTCAAATTTATTTGCATTCATGCATGTTTTTGGAACTAACATTGTGATGTAGGTTTCAAGCATTCAAAACATCAAATCAAGTGTCAAAGCAACATCCAATCAAGCTATTTCATGCAAGATTTAATCTTTGGAGTGATGTGTTAGACTTCAATCCTCCAAAGGCAACCATTAAAGGGTTTAGTGAGTTGCAACAAGCTAGTTTTCATTCATCATTCCTTCTTTTTATCATTATTTCATTTCAAGGTTTAATTACCAAAACGATATTTGACCAAGGAAAACACCTTATTCACCAAAAACAAACAAATTTTCCCTCTCTTTATGTTTGTAGATTTTCTAGTGAAGAAGGATTGAAATTGGATCAAAAGTGCAATTTTGCAAAGTTGTCAAAGTTGTCACCAAAGTTGTCAAGACATGGAATTTTACTTGCATAATTTATTCCCGACTTTCCGACAATGAGATGCAAAGGAATTGAGAGTGCAAATCCAAGAGCAAAGGTCTGTGAAATTAGATTTTGGATCCTTGTAGTAGGACCCATTTTCCCTAGGGTGAATTTTTCCCAGGAGGACACTCAACAACAACTTTTGGAGACTGGTACACATCAACTCACCCTTCTTAGATCTACCAAAATTTGTATTGTTTCTTATTATGTTATGCTTTAAATTGATGATTCAAGTTTCACATTGCATAATTGAGTTCATTTAGTATTTTTTAGTTTTTCTCCCCAAAGTGCATTTCAGATATATATTACCCAGTCTTGTCATAAGGAAAAATAGCCAAGATCTCCAATAGGGTTGACACACCTAAGGGTTGAAATTCAATCCTACCTTTGGGGATCTCTTTCTCCTAATGAAATAAGGAAGATAGGTGCATGCATTCTCCATTTACCCATTTTTCCATCACCTATTTTCTTTCATTTCATTTTGGTGAACCCAACATTGTACACCTTAATTTCTAATTTGGAGGTCATTAAAACCCTAGATCTAGGATTTGAATTACTTTACATTGAAATTATATTAATTTTCATTCTATTTAGGTTTTCAAAATTGCATTAGTTTACATCTCATTTAGGGTTTCAAATTTGCATTTTGCATCGTTTAAAATCTGAAAAATTCAAAAATATTGCATGCATATTTCATTGATTTTGCATAGTACTTACATATTATTGTACTTTCAATCATTTACATTAGCAAACTTAGTTAAAATTGCATTCCAAAAAGTGTCACTTTGTTCATCATTTGTCACTAATTTCATTTGCATTAGGACACCTAAATCTAGAAAATTTTGTCACTAAAACCACAGTCTGCAACCTGAAATAGGGAATTCAAATATTAAGCAAGAAATTCAAACTTTCATTTTTTTAGATCCCTGACCTAGGACTCATTCTCCATAGGGTGAATAATTCCCTGTACAGGTGTCTTCAAAATTTTGGGCGTCAATTTGTCTTTGTTTCCTTTATTTTCTTCTATTGTTAAATATGTGTTTCAATTTTAGAAATTAGAAAACTTTGTACTTTCTTGCATTAAGTTCAATTGGTCAAATTGAGTGCATTGTTTGAAATAAAAATTGGCATTAAAAAGACATCATTTTTAGGTTCTTTGCATATTAATCAGTCATTTATCAGATTTGAAATCTCACATTCACATTTTCATTTTAACAACTTCATCATGGATATGTGTTTTAGTAAACTATAGATGTCCTTGAAATCTTTGGTTAATGTCTCAAGTTGTGTATTTGGTGATGACCCTAATGAAATTTATCCTACTAATGAACCTTTACCTCCTAATGAATGTCCCCATGAGGTGGATATCTTAGGTCCAAATGAAGGTAACATGCAACAATTCATACAAGACTCCCTCTCCCTCTGCAACCTTGAGAACAATGCATCCTTTTATCCATCCATGCAAACATCACCTATAATTTCATCACCTGATATGTTCAACCTTTTACATCCTAAAATTGAAGCACAAAGCAAGCCTCAACCATCAATTACTAATGAACTTGTTAACAAGGACAATAATGAAACTCTTCTATCTTTTTCTCATCGAGTTACTAATACACCCATTAACTTAGAAGAGAGTTTTGGTGAAGGCTTTAAGATCTTAAACAAACAAGGATGTGACATAAAAAATGAGCATGAAATCCACAAACTATTAGAGCAAATACCATATGAGGATACTAAGGGGTTAGGATATCAAGATCTCCCCCCTTGCACATCTCCGAAGGGAAAAGGTGTTCTCTTTCACAAGATCATTTTTCAAGAGACCAATTAATACCTCACAAGGACAATAGGGTCAACTTAGCTCCTCCACCTCAACAAGTTATCAAATCAAGCAAAAGACAAAGGCATTACAAACTCAAGAAGTTGCAATTTCCTTGTCCTATGTATAAGAATGGAAAATCTTTACATACACTCCTTAATCAAGGACTTATAACATTGCCACCTATCAAGCAAAATCAAAAAGGAAAAAGTACAAACATGTCTCATTTTCAATATCATAGAACTCTTGGACATAGTAATGATGTGTGTTGTTCTTTAAAGAGTATCCTAGATGAATTTGATATCCTTGAGACAATTCCTTAGAATGCATGCATTTTACTCCTTGCCATGTGATAGTTGTAGAATCATAGCATACTCACTATTGCATGTGTTTACATTTACTGCAAATCATTTCTATATTGCAAGGAGCACATTCTCATCACCTACTTTGGCTCATCCTTGTCCTGTACTTAGTGGGGGCAAGGAGTTAATAGCATTGTCCTAGTACGACACTTTTCATTGTCCCTTTGGCTAGTTGCCTGCCTTCTATGTATGATGAACAAGATTGGGATGCAAATGACCTATTATATGATGACTCACATGTGCCATACTAGTCTTTTTTTTTTTTCCTTTTCATGTTCTTTTTTATTGCATGTGCGTAATGTGATCCCTCGTATTGTGCTTCTTGGTGTGTCTTTATATGTTTGTGAGCCTACTTTGGGTGACCCTTGTCACTCCATTGGTGCAAGGATACAAAGGAAGAAAATTTATCATGACATTCTTCTCTATGTCATACACCTTTATATTTTTCTCTTGTCTTGTGTTTTCTTTTTGGGATGACACAAGGCATTGAGACTTTTAGGTCTCTTACATGTTGACACAAAAGCTTTTCTTTGTTTTCTCTCTCTATGTCATTCTTCCTTTGTGCTCGTTATTCCATGAGTCATTTGGGGAATGATGATGGTTTCAATATCGATTATATCATTGTAGCAAAGGCATATGTTGACCCCAGATTCATGGATCCCTTATGTGCTATCTTAAGATTACATATGTGGGGCAACCTCCTTTTCATGACGTAGCTCTATTTTGGAAACATATGTTTTACATAGGGCTTTACAAATAAAGCTCTCATGTATTGGAATTTATTATGTTCTAATTTAAAGTAATTGCTCACAACATGGTATTTAGCAATTCTTTAAAGTGGGAGCATACACGTCCACACTCATTGTTTGCTTCAAAGTGTGGTCTTCTTACTTTGTGTGATATGTCTTCTTGGTGATGACATTGGGTTGGATGTCCTTCAAAAGTGTGTCCTTTCTTGGAATATGACATTCATCTTAGTGGTAATTGTAAGGAAGCTAAGGTATCAGAACAACTTCCTACACTAATCTTGAGAGGAGAATTATGAAAAACTTTTACAAATCTTTAATAGTTATAGAAACTTAAACAAAAATAAACACAAATATCATGCATACCACAACATAGTGATTTATGTGGGTAAAACCCTTTTAGGAGAAAAAACCCACACTCCAAGAGCCACCCAATATATTATTCATAAATCACAAAGACTGCAATATACTTGCAGAGCAAGCTTCTCACAAGAGTATCACCAACCAAAGATCCAAAGGAAGCATGACCACTATCAGACTCTCAGAATACATCACAATACACAGTTGTAATACAATGCCCTCATAAAATAGGGTTGCCTTCTAGGGCAAGTTAGGCTTATAAAATATTGGCTGCTAGATATGAGACATAATGATGAATGGACCAGATTCACAATAATAAAATATAAAAAAAAATTTCCTTTCAGGGGCGCTACCCCCAAGCCTTCATCAGGGCATGCTACCCCTGGACCCCAATCGGGGGGAGACCCCCCCACACCCCCTGTCATCGTTGGATGAACAGTACCTTATGTATCAACAATAACTTATGTAATTACAAGGTTGAGACACATTTTCTCAACAATAATGCTACGACTTGCATTCCATAAGTTGTGAATTTTTTATCCTTGACTAGTCCTCTCTTGGTGACATTGAGCATGATGTTCCCTAAGGTGAGACCTTTCATGAATTAAGCAAAACCCCTTTGACTATCCTATTGCATTTACAATTTTTTCATGGCCACCAAGCATAACACAACTTGCTTGTTAGTAAAACCTTTTTATTTTTATGAGTGTCTAGCATAATGCAACTTGCTAGCCTTGTGACCTTTTTTGTGGATCCTTATCTAAGTTATTAGGAGGTATAACATTTGGTATGGTTGACATATGGGAGCCTGTAGACCTAACATGACTTTCCCATTAGCCACCCTTTCTTGGGGCTCACCTAGTGGACATTAGATTTCACTAGCTCATGTGAGTATATTTTTTTTGCATAGTGGACAACAGGTTTCCATGACAAATAGCTAAGGATTGATCCATACCTATTGGACAAATAGTTGAAGCTTGATCAACCCTTTTCCATTTTCTTTTTGCATTAATTTTGGCATTGTATGCTTGTGTATCTTGTCTTGTTGATGTCTATCATACGTATATGTGTGTTCCTTTGTACTTATGTTGGTTTTCCATGGGATCATTATCTCGGGGGCTTGACCACCTCCTTGATCTTTCTCATCTTATCCTATCAACATTTATGCACTTGGACCCTCTTGACATATAATTGTCTACTTTAGTGTGAGTTTGAGAAGAGGGCTCATCCTCTTACTAAAGTGGGGGCTAAATATACTGGCATAAAATGTACTCCTTTACATTTTCTCACTGTTTGTGTAGACATGTCAAATTTACATCATGCATAATCATATTCCATTCATCAAATAAATCAGGACTTTATTTAAATCAAATCCTAAATCATATTCCATCATTTTTTGATTTAAATAAATCAAATATCAAAGTCCTAAAAGTCAAAATCATCTAAGCACCATTAAATCAGCCTAATCATCATCTATTTAATCTAATACTGATTAAATGCTAATCTCACCCACTTGCATTCTCTAGATTTGGCCACTTGCACATGAAATTGCATTTAATTGATTTATCAAAATCTTTATTTTCAACATGGCATTTATGGGGAATATTCCCTCAACTTTGAATTCAAAGGCAAGTTGATTTGTCCCTCCAACATTGCATTTATTGCTCATTTTCTTGTCCCCCACTTAGCATTTACTCTCAAATTTGAATTCAAATTTTCCCTCTCATGGGCACTCTTCCCAAATCTTGCACAACCATTGGCCTATCATCACTTGACAAATGTCCTTCTTTCATTTGTCTAATCTTAGTCCCACATTGGTCTCTCTTCAACACTTAGCATTTTGAAAATCTTTAAATGAGAAGCTTCATCCTCAAGCAAATCCTCCACAATCACTCATGCAAAGTCACTCTCCATTGGAGAACTGATTTTGTTCATCATCACTCCACCATCTTCATAGCATTTTCATCTTAAGCTTTGATCAAGGATTGGGAAAGGGTCACTAGCACATGTGACACCAATCCACTATGGAATAAAGTTTTGACTATGCTTTTATATGCTTACATTTGATTATCTTTGTTTATCTAATTTGCATGTTTCATAATAGTCAAGTATTTCATAGGGATTTCAAATCTAATGTTTTGCAAAGGACTAACATGAAGATGTTATGTTAAAATTGTTAACCATTTGCAGATTTGATGTCCACATAATGGCGCTAGAAGGAGGGCATCTGCTGGAAATTCTTTTTTTTTAAGCTTTTCAAGTTTTTCACCGGCCATATGCATTTGCTTGAAAGCTTTTAAAAAACAAAAAAAAAACTTATTTGCTGTTTCTTTTTCATGTGCCGGCCAAAAGCATTTGTTTGCTCTTTCAAATCCACGAATAGCTCTCAAATTGCAATCATCTCTTTTCAGGCGACCATATGTCTGTGAAACATTTTGTCAATTAGTTCATCGCACTACCAATGCTTTCTAGCTCTCTCCGTATCATTCAAACCTCCATCTTTATGCTTGATGGATGTCCATACCCCATTTGAAACCTCCCATTTTGGGCGCATGTTGTGAGGACGTTGGCAAACGGGTTTTATAGCTGCTAATTGTCTTAGTTTTGAAATTTATGAAAGTTCCCCCTGTGAAAAATTGTATGGGCATTGAGAAGGGATGCGTGCGAATTTATGATAGATTGACCAATCCATTTAAGAACAACGCCTCTTCTTGCAACCACTATCAAGATAAGATTCTGATTACAGTGATGGTGGATTGTAATCTAACCTATGATCTTAACTTCTGACGAATATCCAATAGTTTGTGTTCTCACAAACTCCACTTTTCTTTTCCAGCGATCTCTGGCTTTTCAAAACAACAAATCTCTGTAATCTGTTGCGACATAATTATGACTAGACTTTGCTTTTTACCTCAAAATAAATCTTGACTGCTTCATCTCCTCAAAAATTTTGTGGATTTATTCTTGACTATTGCAATCCATTTATTCAAATAATTCCTCAAATCCAGCTCTGTGATTTGCAATGATCAACGACTCGTCTTCTTTACTAGCTCATTTTCTCTTTCAAACTGCAGGCTTTGATTTCTTTCTATCTGCGATCCTCTTTCAAACAACAACAAATATATATAGCTTGAGGTCATATAGTTTGAATTGGAGACTTTGATTTCCTTCTATCTGCCATTAAATTTGAGGTCATATAGCTGGAATTGGAGGTTGCTAGCGCATTAGTTTAAAGTAGACAAGTCACAATTTTTACTCATTGATTTCAAACTAATGCACACGAAAAACATGTCATTTAGTTTCTGAACATGCATTTGTTAACTATTTTTAATATTGTTGGTTAATACATTGCTTGAAAGTCTTGAAAGCCTTTTAATGCATGGCAGTAAGAAGTAAATGTTGCTGGTGGCCAGTCAAAAAGAGGAATTAATATTGATTTGCTGAAATGTCAGGGAAGGAAGTGCGGCTTAATTGATGCATGTCATCCCTAAAATCATGGCGATTTCTATGGCTGATGTAGACAGGGCGCCATAAATCTCTGTAATAAATTTGATTCATTCGCACTCTCATTAGGTAATGGGAAACGTACTTTCTATTATTAAGTAGCCATATGTCTTTGTAATTATTCCTGTGTATTTTCTGTTATTAGGCAGCCTGTTAAAGATAAGTTTTCGATTTTCTCTTGGACTAATAATGTGGTATTAAGTATTGGTGCAGCTCACTTTATGAGTCCAAGACCCAAATTCAAATCTGCTATTAATAACTTTGCAAGACCAGGCATAACACTAACAAGAGAGGATGTATTATGACAAGAAGTGTCAAATCATAAAATCTTTAAATCTGCTTGCCATGATTAATGAAATTGTCGATTCATAGCTGGAATAATCATAATGATAATGACTTTTACTTGTGAGACCCTCCCGATTTTAAAGAGTTGAAATATTTCTAAGTGACTGTGTTTGCAGGAAAACCCGAGAAAATTGGTGGTTTGGTAATTTGACCATATCTATTGAATGCATTCAATTCCTATCTTTACATTTAAAATTGATATTCTCAATACTGGATTTACTAAATGGTAAACAAATTCTTTCACATTTTAGAGAAACTTTTCATACAAAACCAAGTAGACTGGTGAGATTGAATCATTGGTAGAAAAAAGAAAAACAAAAACAAAACTTTTGCTCATTGTCAATCAAACTCTCTACTTTTGATTGAGATTTGATTTAAAGTCTATGGAAGGTAGGATGCACTTGTGAATACTTCACTATTATCATGATCATCCAAATCATTCATTTTTTATTTTTTTCAATTGAGATCATGCTATTATTTGAAGGTGATAATTAAAATAAATTTAAAAATTTTGTCTTCACTTGATTTATCTTTTCTTTTTGTAGGAAAAGGAAAAGGTGGACATCAAAATCAAGCGTTGGAATTGGAGTCAAAGAAAATTAGGCGTTAAAACTTGAAAATACACAAAGCATTTTTTAATGCTTAAAGCTTACATTATACGCCTTAGTTTTATGTTTTAAATCAACTTACACTTTGAGGCTCTAAAGAAAGAACACTTCAAATTTTTTGTTGCAAAGGGTTAAAATTCAAGCTTAGACACTTACTAGATTTTGTTTTGGGTTAAAAATTGAACAATCAAAACTCACACTTCATCTTGGTGCTTTAAAACGAATCACACAATTGCTTTAAAGGCTATAGAACGAACAAGTGCTTGAATTGTGATTTTGTCTTTGGTGCATTTTGAGTGCGTATCCTCTCCCCTTGCGCTTCGTGCGATCTAGGGTGCAAGAGAAACACTCAAAATGCATTTTATTGCTTTGAAACACTTCGATTTGGGCTTAAAAATTGAACATCTTGTGCGAGTGTGAGTAGGGGCATTTTCGCGTACATTCTCTTTCTTTGTGCCATCAAAGATCGATCGAGTTACTGGATTGTGTCTTTGCTTGCTTTTTTGTTTATCTTAGAGGGCCTGCCTTGGGGAAAAAGTACTCACCCAAGGGAATGACTCAATCGGTAACACTCTAAAGCCAAGAGTATTTCCAGCAGGGATATAAATGTGGGTATTGGTTAAACGCCATTATCACGCGGTTGGCTCCGACAAGATGGATCCGAAAGGGGACTCTTGGTATGGGTCAATCTCCACGAATGGAAAGTCCGAACTAGAACCCTTGTTTTGTAGTGGCCTATTTATCCATTGAGCGAGTTTATCAAGGTGGTGCATTGGAACTTAGATTCCAAGAAGTTACTTGCCATGTCTGATCTTGGTTGAAATATAGAGGTTAGGATTTCATCATACCTTTATATTTTTCCTTGGTTGCATGTAAAATCATCTCTTCTATGAAGGGCATGAGGCAAGCCCACTAAGAAAAACGTACCCATTAAGCTAGGATGTCATATTGCTTGTTTGAAAACACAGTGTATTTATCGAAAACATTGCAAAACCAACATTCAACATCATCATCAAAATTTCAAACCCCTTAGTTAGAGAAAATACCTTTGACAAATCCCAAGAACTATTGCTTACCCTTGGGACTATGTCCTTAGAGGTTACTAAGTAATTGGGTTTACATCTTAATTTGCTCTTACAAAGGTCAACATTAGGCAACCCTTGTCCTGATTTCTTGGAACTTCCACATAGCACTTTGTGGGATGAAAAGAAGTTGTGACATTGGACATTCAGTTTGAAACATAATCAAGTGGTTGTTTTTGGTAAAAAGAACTCATTAAGAAAAGATAACAAATTGGACCCCACACATGTGCTTGATATCTTTTGGTCATATTGGTCTTTTGATTGCTCTTAGAGAAAAGTGTGTTCTTCAATACCTTGGCCTAGTAAACAAAGTCTCTCTAAGTCTCTTAGGATAAAATCAAACACTTCATCCATCCAAACACTTATCAAAATCCATCCCACCAAACAACTTTAGAACTTTGGAAAAATCATTCTAGACTTGGGTAAATCATCCTTAAATCATCATCATCAAAATCACCTTGTTTAGTTAGATGTATGGGAATGCATCCTTTCTCATACATTTAATTGAATTAGCAATCCTTTGAAGAAAGTTCATCCTAAGATCACATCCAACATCTTAGGGTTTACAAGTTCATCATCCAAATCAAACAATCAAAATCAAACCCTAAGTCTAGCATTAATCCAAAGTCCCTAAACGTTCAACACTCATATCATTTACACATTTCATCCTCCATCTTGTCATTGGTCCTAAGAACCTTAGCGGTCACTTTCATAACAAGGTCGAAACACAAGGAGAATATGGAATATAAACTTGATCCATACATCTTGGGTAATCCAAATCAGTTGAATCTTCAAAGCCTTGCAATGCCTATCAATTATCAAAGTCCATGCATGGGATCATTGCCTTCAACAAATGTCAATAGAACAACAAGTGTGAGTATGCCCAAGTCAAAGTTTGGAACACATTTCCCAATGATAGATCTAAGTCCAAACTTACAAATCCACCAATCGAATAATCAATGCATGAGCCTTGAAATGAACAACGTCATTCCACCAAATCCCTACAAACCAAATGTGGATGTACCAAGTGCAAGTTTTTGAAACATGAATCCTAACTCGGAAAACTTTGGAAAAATGATTCCCAATACCAACAATGTTCATCCTATCATGCCAAATCTGAACATCATCCCAAATCAGAACATTATCCAAAGTCAATTTTCCCATAATCCCATTCAAAAACTGCAAGTAGGCATCCCAAATCCGCTTAAACAAAAGCCAAATCAACTATCTCAAGTGAGTCAAGATCAAAATCAAGAACAAATTTGGCGAGATCAAATTGTGGAACTTTCCAAAATAGTTGAGGCATTGCGCCAAGGGAAATCTCCACCACCATTACTTACATCATTCCTTGGTTTAGGGCTTCCCCCTTTACCTAACACCAATCACGCCATCCAAATCAATCCACCTAACATCAAACAAACCATCACGACAAATCCTTTGAATAGACCATCGACATCACACCAACATATGGTATCTAATCAAACAACAACATTGATCCCAAATCAAAATATGGTCTCCCAAGGACCTATCACCTCGATCAATCCAACCATCTCTATCACTTCGATCACACCCATCACATCTCAAACCCCCACAATCAATCCAAGCATATCCCAACCACTTGTCATTACATCCAACATGATTCCGAATCTGCCACCACTACCACCAAAACCAAACTTAGCGAGACAATATGACATTGCACTAAAGGTTCACCAAGCCTACCAAAAGGCTATCTGACAATATCTAGCCACACAACAAGCAAGAAAAACTCAACAAGCCTCTCAAGCTACCCAACAAACACAAGCACAAACACGAAAAATGATTGGGGATAACAATGGGCATTCAACCATTGGTGATAGCATTGACAATCTCCCCACCACAATTGATGCAAGCATTATTCAAAATCTATCCATCAAAGAACACATTGGAGATGTTTTTATCTCATTCGAAGATCAAATCGACATATGTCAAGAGTCACTTTTGAATCACGATCAAAATCCACCAACAAAAATCGACAATGAGCCAATTCAAGAAATATCAACATCACTTGACTCTATGGTCGAAGACATTCACAATCTCTCCACCGCAATTGTTGAAAACAATGATCAAAACCTCTCCATCAAGGAGCACATTGAGGATGTATCTACACAATCCGATGATCAACTCACCATACATCAAGAGCCACTCTTTAGTGATCTATTTCAAGGAGTGTTAGGACTATTTGATCCAATTGACATAATGCATGATCCATTGACCAATGATCATATTGAAAATGTCTCTACATCGCCTTATGAGTTAGAGGACATATCTCAAGAAGTTATTCCAAAGCAAGATCAAAATCTTTCACTAAGGTCTAGCAATGGTCATTTTCAAAACATGTTGATCCCCTTTGACCTCATGGTTACAGATGCTTGAAGGAACCTTGAACTTGACCATGCCTAATGTCGACATCCAAAAGTCCTTTGTAAGAAATCCATCCTTTGAAGCTGCCCCATGTCAAGAACTTGATCCAAAGCATGTCGAAAGCAACTCCGAAATTAATCAAGATCAAGAATTTGTATCTTCAAGATACTACAATAATCTAATGAACACTCTCTTATCCATGCAAGATGATCATATCCATCTAGCACATACTCCTCCATCTACCCATGAGATGCTTTCTACAGATGGGCACGTAGATGATCTTCATCTAGAACAAGATCTTGTTACACAAAAAGAGCAGATTACTAATTCCTATAATCAAACGGAGTTGTCAACATCAGGATCAAATATGTCCCAAACTCAGATTGAGGACATCATGAATAAAGATATCCATCATTATCTGCTCAACAAAACAAGTCAGATAGAACATCTAGAGTTAGCAGAGCAGCAAATTGAAAGAACATCAACTATGGTGGTCATCTATCAGAGAACACTTATTGAACAAGAGCTCTTGGAACAGGAGAAATCAAAGCATGAAGGTACCACTTCCACCATACTAGGGGAAACTTCGTCTCAAGCAAACGTCAACATAGGGAGCACGAAGAATCCTTATGATGAAACTAGTGTCAATACTACAACCAGTCACATCATGAATCTTCATCCACCCATCACCCCATCCATGAATTGGGACCAACGTCAAAAGAAAGATCTGAATCAAAGCACAAAGAATGTTATCAAATCAGAAAAGCCGAGAAGCATAATGGACAAATCAAATACATATGGATACCAAAGAATACAAAGAAAGATCATCCTTATCAAACTCCATCACCAAAGAAACTATGGGGCAAAATAAAAAAGGAAAGAGTATCCATCAAAGATGTCCAAAAAATCAAAAGCATGCTTTTCAAGCGACGTACAAAGTGTATCAAGCAGTTGGTCCTAATTCCACACACACTTCCGTATCCACCCATCATTGCTCATCTTCCCAAGTTTGGAGAGTCAAAGGTTCCAAACTGTCAACCAATCCATCTCTTATCCATAAACACACTCCATCCATGCCTCCACACATGATATCCAATTCTCAAATTGACCATGTATTGGAAATGACCCTTCATCATAAGGATTGAAGGCAATCTACATCATGATGTCGCGCACAAGACAAAAGTCAACCCGGTATCCAGCGAAGCGGATCAAGAATCCCAAAAGTTGCATTCAAGTGCACATATCTTAATAAGCGACTCAGCCGAGGTAGGATGTCGATGGCACATCATAATGAGGGCATCTACATGACCCAACACGTGATTCAACATGAGCTTAAAATCTTTCGAGGAAAAATACAAAAAGTAAAAATCCAAAAAAATCAGAAAAAGGATCAAAAATAGTAAAGAGAAAAAAATCGTCCTCTAGTGAAAACCGCATGGGCGGCGCTTTGGGCAAGACCATGATGAAAACCTGGCAAACAAGCGTCATGTGTACAATCGAGCATCTACGTGCGCCAGTTCAGTTGAAAGCATCTTATCCCATCTGTAATAAATCCAACATTCCATCCATCTTATCCATAATAAATCCATTCATCCATAAACCATTGATCCAATCCATTCGCATCTATCTGCATTCGTCATCTTAGTTATCTTGATCTTGATGAAAGTTTGGGGCACATTTTACGCTTGCTTACGGTAAAACATCTTGACATGGGTCATTTTCATTGATCCTATCCTATCCTATGTTATCTGAGCCATGAAGCATTATCCAAATGAGCATTCGTTATCTGAACACCTTATCTTATCGCAAGATAATCCATGTCCATCCATCCATACACCTATCCAGGCATTCATCCATGACATTCCATACATTGCTAGACATTGGGGGCGGGTATTTACATCTTGCTTCAAGAATAAATCTTGGTCTATATCCTCCAACTTATGTGGCGATCCGAACATTGGAAAACATGAAACCAAATTGGTCAAAACATTTGCGATCCAAAATCCGAGTCACTAGCCCATGGCATATTTTGACGAGAAGACATTCCTTATCACACTTCATCTTTCATCGAACAACAATCACTATCAGTCACATCTAATTCGCATATCAAACGTTGCATCAAATCATTCAAACAAATTTTGTTCAAAATCAAGCTTCATCAATCATGATCAATCAAATCTAATCAAAAAATCATCTCAGGATAGCATTGTGTTGCTTAACACTATTCTTGCATTGTCGTGTATCCTCAACAATGTTATCATCACCAATCCTGATCAATCGAATCCAATCAATCCATAATCTTGGGATATCCTTTCTGATCATTGTGTTGCTTAACACTATCCTTGCATTGTTGTGCATCCTCAACAATGTTATCATCATCAATCCTGATCAATCAAATCCTTGCATTGTTGTGCATCCTCAACAATGTTATCATCATCAATCCATCAATCTAAGCAATCCACCTTAAGCGGTTTTCAACATGAAATCGAAAACAAAGCGATATCATTACACATCCATATCCAAATCGTCAAAATCATGCGAAAATCCAAAACATCAAAAATGGAGAAATCGAAGCGTCCAAAACATCGAAAAAATCTAAAAACATTCATAAGCGAGAAAGGCTTATCAAAACGGTGAAATCAGGGCTGTTACGTCTACGAGCTTAAACCTAGGCAAGGCTAAATGCTTTGATCGGCCCGAGACATCAAAATCGAAACATTTGAAAACATCAAAATCCAAAACGATGAAAAACATCAAAATCCAAAAACATTCAAAAACATCCAAAATCTAAAACATCCATGATCTCGAGAAAACCCGAAACATTTGAAAATTGAAAAAATAAAAACATCGCCAAGATCAAAACACCAAAAAACTGACCTCAAACTTGTTCAAAGCGTCGAAAACATCAAATATTTGAAAAATCCGAAAATACACGTCTCATCTAAACTTTACTCGAAATAATCAAGTATCATAAATAAGTGATCATCATCTTCGTCAGCTGACAGCATGAAAGCGAAACAATCATAGCAGGCAACAAAATCAAGCTTCAATCGTAAAATCAAAATCGAAACAACGAACCATTGAACACAAAATCAAACTCTTGATCAGTCGCAAACATGTCAATCAACCTTATATCAACAACCTATCAATCAATTTATCAAACCATCATCATCCTCCACAATGCATGTCCTAGGATATATCGTTATGACAATGGGCATCATTTTGGATATCACCTTGGATTCTTATCCTGTCAAAACACATCCCTTTGGCTGAAGGTATGAAGAACATTGGCTTGTTTGTGTGCTGATCTTTTCTTTTGATTTATCTTATTAAGCAGCTCATTCAAGGACCTCTTGATGATATCGAACAAAGGATTTAGAGGATAGGAATGGGGAATAGCGATCATTATTCTTTTGTTCAACATTGCTTGTGGGACATTCTTGTAAAATAACTTGGTGAATACTTAACGGTTGGGTAATAATGCGAGGAGGATGCTGGTTGAAGCTTGTTGACTATTGCATTGATTGGTTATATCTCGGGTGTTTGGTCAAATGTTTAAAAACTAAAGTGCATCCTAGCAAGGTTTTACGTATGTCGGTGTGAACAAGAGATACTCCTATCTATTTGTGCAGTCAAAGTCCATCACACTAAATACAATGCCATCCTGGTCCTTTAATACCTTGATGCATTGTGCTTAGGCGTGTTATCAAACATAAAGTAAGTGACCCTTTGAAAACCCCAATCCTTGATAAGAAAATCATCCATCTATCATCATCATTTCTCATCATCATCATCATTCATCATCATCATCATCTTCTAATAAAGTCTCGTCGGATCATGGACTTGTTGGATCCTCTTGTCATCATCTCATTTCCGCACTAACATCATGCATCCATCCATCCTGCACCCATCATGCATCCATCATGCATCCATCATGCATTCATATCATCATCATAATATAGATCTGTTAGTCTAAGCATCTCATAAATCATCCATTGCATATCATAGCATACCACATCATCAATCTCATCCATCTCGCATCATATCATAATTTAAGTTGTTTAGGATAATATAGATTTGTTATTCTAAGCATCTTAAAATCATCTCATTTGCATCATCATCCATAACCATCCATCTTGAACCTCTTTATCACGAGATCGACCCTGAAATTGAACTTTTTGCTCGATCTCTCGAGGGGGCAGTGTACCAATATACTTCTTTCCGCTAGGGCATTCGAAAAAATTAGATTTTTTTTAAAATTTGATCGCGACAAGTTTATTCTTGAACCAACATGTACATTGCTTCAAGAGGGGCAAATGTAGACATGTCAAATTTACATCATGCATAATCATATTCCATTCATCAAATGCATCGGGACTTTATTTAAAATCAAATCCTAAATCATATTCCATCATTTTTGATTTAAATAAATCAAATATCAAAGTCCTAAAAGTCAAAATCATCTAAAACTTACCCATTAAATCAGCCTAATCATCATCTATTTAATCTAATACTGATTAAATGCTAATCTCACCCACTTGCATTCTCTAGATTTGGCCACTTGCACATGAAATTGCATTTAATTGATTTATTAAATCAAATTTTCATCAACATGGCATTTATGGGGAATATTCCCTCAACTTTGAATTCAAAGGCAAGTTGATTTGTCCCTCCAACATTGCATTTATTGCTCATTTTCTTGTCCCCCACTTAGCATTTACTCTCAAATTTGAATTCAAATTTTCCCTCTCATGGGCACTCTTCCCAAATCTTGCACAACCATTGGCCTATCATCACTTGACAAATGTCCTTCTTTCATTTGTCTAATCTTAGTCCCACATTGGTCTCTCTTCAACACTTAGCATTTTGAAAATCTTTAAATGATAAGCTTCATCCTCAAGCAAATCCTCCACAATCACTCATGCAAAGTCACTCTCCATTGGAGAACTGATTTTGTTCATCATCACTCCACCATCTTCATAGCATTTTCATCTTAAGCTTTGATCAAGGATTGGGAAAGGGTCACTAGCACATGTGACACCAATCCACTATGGAATAAAGTTTTGACTATGCTTTTATATGCTTACATTTGATTATCTTTGTTTATCTAATTTGCATGTTTCATAATAGTCAAGTATTTCATAGGGATTTCAAATCTAATGTTTTGCAAAGGACTAACATGAAGATGTTATGTTAAAATTGTTAACCATTTGCAGATTTGATGTCCATAGTTTGCATCCCATTAATTAATTTGTCTCAATTAAACCTCTAATTGGCCCAATTATGCATTTAAAAGCCTAATTAATCTAGTTTTCCGAAAGGGGAACCTATATTAAACAATTGCAAACATCAAATTACACATCTTGGAAAATGTGTCCTAGGTTTATGGCCTAGGACTCATTTTCCCCTCCTTAAGTTTAGGACTCCATTTTTTTAATATGTTTTTGGTGGCATTTTTATGATTCAAATTCAAATTGCAATAGTTGACCTTTGATGTTTAATTGTGGGGAAATTAGAAAATTATCTATAAATAAAAGGTCTTTTTATTAATTCAAATCCTAAGACTTTTGAAGGAGAAAAATTATAGCAAATATTATTGTCAAGAGCATTCAAAAGCAGATTTATTAGTCTTCTGCATCATCATTCAAGATCTCAAGCATCATGTCAAATTCATTTGCATTCATGCATGTTTTTGGAGCTAACATTGTGTAAACACTGAATTTCACAAACTTCAAACAATGAACAACATTAGTATCGCTAGTCTATTTAAAGTAAGTAAAACTAGCATTTCAATGAGATATTTAATCATGTTAAATATACAACCAAGGAAACAAGAAAAAAAAAAAGTATATGAAAACATGAATCATACCTATCCCATAGTGGATTGGTGCTACTTTGATGTGGAAAGTAGCCCTTTCCCAACCCTTGATAAGCTCTTGAATGAAAATGTGGATGAACTCAAATGCATCAAGTAGTGGATAGTGCAAAATGCCTTAGATTGTGGATCCAAAATCAATAGAAGAGCTCCCCATTTATAGGAAAGAAGGATGGAGGAATGCAAAACATGAAGGATGTGGGATTAAAGATGAACCAATAGCAATGTACCACTTGTCAACATGCTATTGAAGAGAGGTGGAGCACATTTTGATCAATGTGCAAATAAATGCAATTATGTGGAAATTTGAAATTTGAAAGATGGCTTGTGGAGGAAGATGTGGAAGAGGAGTTAATGCCACATGGCTCAAGAAAAAGGACTTGTAAGAGTTATAAATGCCAAGTTGGAGGACAAGTCCCTTTGGGAGGGACATTTCAAAATGGAGGAATATTCCAAAGAGATGCCTTTTTGAATGAAAATAGAAGAATTAATAAATCAATTAAATTGATTTACTTGTGCAAGTTGCAAAATCTAGAGGATTTGATGGATTAGAGTTAGAGTTAATTAGGATTTGATTAACTTAGATGGAGATTAGTTTGATTTGACATTTGACTTAGATTTTTGGATTTATTTAAACCAAATTGGAGGAATAATGAATATTAGATTTAATTAAATAAAGTTTTATTTATTTAATTAAAAGGGATGATAACATTAGATTTAAATCAAATGAAGGTTAATTTATTTAACTAAAGGAAGATTATGATTTAATCAAATAAAGTGATTTATTTAATTAAGAGAAAATAATGATTTAATCAAATAAAGTGATTTATTTAATTAAAAAAAGATAATGATTTAATCAAAGAAACTGATTTATTTAATTAAAAAAAGATAATGAAGAATTAATTAAATAAGGATTTTAATTAATTGGTTAGTAAAGAAGTGATTCAGGGAGAACTGATGTTAGTAAATTAGGATCAAGTGTGCAAGATCAATGTGTGTAATTTATGTGTCTACATTTTGTCCCTCTTTGAAGCAATGTACCTGCTACGTTGGTTCAAAGAATAACCTTGCCAAGATCAAAAAATTAAAAAAAATTATGATTTTTTCGGATGCCCCATTGCTGCCCTAGTGAGAAGAATTACGCTGATACATTGCTCCCTCGAGAGATCGGGCAAAAAATTTCAATTTTGGGCTGAGCTCGCGATAAAGATTCAAGATCAGTTCAGCTTAGAGAGGACTAGAAAGCTTAAAAGTTTGATGTAGACAATTTTGATGATGTAGATAGTTGATCGGCCATGGGTAGCCTCATGTATATTTTGATATATTACACTCACTTGATACTTGGATAGAAATATTAGTAAAGATAGAAGAATAAGAAGTATAAGATGGATAGAAGTAGAAGAACAAGATGGATGAACCCTGAAGTCTGAGATGATGCAAAAGTCTAACAATTCCATTAGTCATTAAGACTTTATTAGATATGATGATGAGTGATGATGATGTATTGCTTATTAGGAATTGGGATTTTAAAAGGGCTTACTTACCTTATGTTTGATAACACACATAGATACGATGCATCAAGGTATAAAGAACTAGGATGGCGTTGTACCTAGTATGATATACTTTGACTTGACAAATAGATAGGGGTATTCTTGTTCACACCTAACATATGGAAACTTTGCTAGGATGCATTTCAGAAATTTCAAACATCTCAGACCAAAACACGGAAAGGTATAACCTATCAATGCAATAGTCAACAAGTTGTCCAAAACACCTTCCATACACATCTAACAAAGCAAGTATTCGCCAAGTTATATTACAATCTAATATCTTACAAGCACAACAAATAAAAAGATAATGATCAATGCCCCATTCTTTTCTCTTTAAATTGTTTTGATAAACATCATTGAGAGGTCATTGGAATGAGCACAATAAGATAAATCAAAAGAAAAGATCAAGTGCACAAACAAGCCAATGTTCTTCATACCTACAACCAAAGGGATTTGTTTTGTTTAGGATAAGTATCCAAAGTGTTTTCCAAAGATAATGCCCATTGTAGGAAGGATGCATCCTAGGACATGTTAGTGGATGGTGGCAAGTTGATAGGTTGTTTGAAAGGTTATTGATATAAGCTCGATTGACATGTTTGCAAATGATCAAGAGTTTGATTTTGCATTTAAAAGTTTGTTGTTTCAATTTTGATTTTGCATTTGAAGTTTTCTTTTGCTGATTGTTGTGGTTGTTTTCTGTTTGTATTGCTAAAGGGTGAGTGTGACAATTCGTTTATTATGGATGAGATTATTGTGGGTGAAAGCGAAATGGGACAAATGGATTTTTTCAAATGTCTGGATGTTTTTGATGTTTTGAGGTTGTTTTTGGGTTATTTAAACATTTTTGTGTTTTTGTGTCTCAGGGGCTGATCAAAGATTAGCCTTGCCTACGTTTAAGTTCAGAGATGACGTAGTTCAAATACCATGTTTTTGATGTTTTTGGTTTTCGACTTGTTTTTGGATTTTTTAATATGTTTTAGATGTTTTGGATTTTCTTGGTTTTGACAATTTGGATATGGATATGCATGACAATATTAGTGATCTATTTTGGGATTTTTTTGAAAACCAAGCTAAGGTTGATTGATCCGGATCGATGGATTGATGATGATAACATTGTTGAGGATACACGATAATGCAAGGATAGTGTTAAGCAACACAAGAATTGAGAAGGATATCCCAAGATGATGATGGATTGATTGGATTTGATTGATCAAGATTTTGAAGCTTGGTTTGGAACAAAGTTTGCTGGAATGAGCTAATGTGATACAATTGATATTGATTGTTTGGATCGATGTTCGATTAAAGATAAAACTTGATAAGGAACATATTCTCATCAAAATGTTCCATGGGCTAGTGATTTGGATTTTGGATCACAAATGCTTGAAAATTTTGATTTTACGTTTGCCAATGTTCGGAACACCACATAAGTTGGAAGATATAGATCACGATTTATTCTCGAAGCAAGATGTAAATATCTACCCCCAATGTCTAGCAATGTTTGGAATGCCTTGGGTGGATGCTTGGATGGTTGTATGGAGGGATGCATATGGATTATCTTGCAATAAGATAAGGTGTTCAAATAGAGGATGTTTATTTGGATAATGCTTCATGGCTTAGATAATGTTGGGTAGGATAGGATCAATAGAAATGACTCATGTCAAGATGTTTACCATAAGCAAGTTTAAAGTGTGCACCAAGCTTTGCCAAGATCAAGATAATTTGGAAAATGGATGTAGATGAATGAAAATGGATTGGATAAATGGTTCATGGATGAATGGAGTTATTATGGATGAGATGGATGGAATGTTGGATTTATTATGGATGAGATAAGATGCTTTCACCTAAATAGATCCATATGATGCTCGATTCTACTCATGATGCCTGTTTGCTAGGTTTTCATCATGGTACCTACCCAAAGCGCCGCCCATGTGGTTTTCACTAGAGGACGATTTTTTTCTTTATTGTTTTTAATCATGTTTTTGATTTTTTTTATTTTTCTAAAAGATTTCAAGCTCATGTTGAACCACCTGGTGTTGTCGATGTAGATGCTTCTGTCATAATGTTCCATTGATATCCTTCTTGAAGAAGCTACTTTGCCAAGATACGTGCACTTGAAGACAACTTTTGAGATTCCTGATCTACTTTGTTGATACCAAAGTTAATTGTCTTTATGCACACATCGCAATAGAATGTCTTTTGAATCCTTATGATGAAGGGTTGCTGCCAATACATGGTCAATGTAAGAATTGGATACCATGCATGTAGGAGTGGATAGTGGATCGTGTTCAGGAATAGGAGATGGATTGGTTGACATTTTGGAACCTTTGACTCTCCAAACTTGGGAAGATGAGCAATAATGGGTGGATACGAAAGTGTGCATGGAATTAGGACCAACTACTTGATATACTTTGTACATTGCTTGAGAAGCCTGCTTTTTCTTTTGTGGATGTCTTTGATGGATACATTTCCCTTTTTTATTTTTCCCCGTAGTTTCTTTGACTAATGGAGTTTGATAAGGATAATCTTTCTTTGTATTCATTGGTATCCATGTGTATTTGATTTGTCCATTATGCTGCTCAACTTCTTTTTCTTTGATAACATTCTTTGTGCTTTGATTTAACTCTTTCTTTTGATATTGGTCCCAATTCGTGGATGGGGTGATGGGTGGATGAAGATTCGTGACGTGGCTGGTTGTAGTATTGGCATTGGTTTCACCATAAGGATTCTTTGTGCTCCCTATGTTGACGTTTGCTTGAGACATAATTTACCCCAATATTATAGAGGTATCACTAATTTTTTAGATCCCTTACTTGTCAAATAACCAAGACCTTGATGCGTAGGATTGCCAATAATCTACACTGGTTATAGGATACCCTGTTCATGTAGGTCTAATCCTCTTCCTTGATAATTCATTCATTGAAACATTTTATTTGCAATAGGATATGATTTACCTTGGAAGCAAGGTGCCAATCCTTCTCTGCTTTGTTGTGGATCTTCAAAGATGATAGATTCTTCATTGATAAGATAAGTTTCCCTAAAAAAGGTAAGTGATCCAAGTTTATAAGTGATAGGATCCTCCATAAGTGGAATAACTTCCTGATTCATATCTTTGGATTGATCTTGTGAAATATCAACTTTTAATGCTTATTCAAGAGGTGTCGATGATTCACTGTCTGTTGGCAACACAAGGGAAAACAAGTGAGAAGGGGTGGGGGTGAATCAGTTGTCACATAAATTAAACTTATTAAACTTATTCTCAGATTTGATATATAAACATGAAAACATAAACCATCACCACATCAAAAACACATAACACCAAGATTTTCTACGTGGAAACCCTGTTAGGGGAAAAACCACGGTGGAGGTTAGTCCACAAGATTATACTCTGTTAAAAGTATAAAGAATTGTAAATGGGAGATGCACATGCATTCAAGCACACTGCCTAGAGCTCACTGCTTAAATACAAAAAGGTTTTCTGCCCAATAGGAAGACACACTGTCTTACAAAAACATTTGGATTACATCCACAAGATTTTGAACTGAGAAAATAGCATCTGCTAATGCCTGATTACAATTTTGGTTAAACACATAAACTCTGCTCACTCTTCTTCACACTTTGCTTTTTCCTTTGAATGATTAGAATATTATTCGTACACAAGACTCACACACTTCGCACACACACTCCTCCAAATGATAAAATAATAACTCATATATATCCACAACTAGGGATAATATCATCTACATGTCAGCTTCAACAAAAAATAAAATGAATACAAACTTCTAACCCAAATCAATAAAAAAATTTCAATGTGCACCAACCAATGTGAGCCACAACATAGTGAAGACCCAAAAAAATATCCTCGAACACGAACCACATTCAAAAATTATGCCTCGAAGATCTACAACACGCTACAATCACCCTGCCGGCCATGAACATGAAAAACTTGAACACACAAAATAAAATCACCAATCGCGAGCACAACGATCAATGTGGATGTACAACATAGATAGAGCATGATCTAGAAACATCCACGAGCATCATGAATCACTACAGAAGCATCCCCAACAACTCAAGTTACTAGAATCACATCATCATATTTCAGGAACAACTAAATCAACATAACAACTGTCAAAATAAAAATACTCATAACTCAATCAAATTTTCATGTGGATCTCTAAAACTTTGCATGGATAAACTAGATATACTCAACAAGAAACCCTTTAATCCAAAACCTCTAATCATCAATATAGTGAGCTAGCCAACATATTGAACTTCACTGCACCACTGACAACATGTAACTTATTTTATTACAATTTTCTCAATATCCTCAACATATACAACCTTAAAGACATTAATGCCAATAGTGTTGACATCAATGACAACCACATATCAACAAAATCCAACACTATCCCTATAAAATTCTTCCTTATGATTCATTTTTTATATTCCTTCACAAGATGTTCCCGATTCACAACTACTGTAGAAGCCCTCTTCATGACCCATTTTTGATATGTCTTTATATTTTTTTGTGTCTTGATCATGTGTACAAATGTTAAGAGTAGGAGACTCTTGTCCCTTGGTAATGATATCAAGAGTATGAGACTCTTGTTTTGAATGAAGATCATCTACATGTCCATTAGGAGTAAGCATCTCATGGGTAAATGGATGAATATGTGCTATATGGATATGATCATCATTTGCAACATCTTGTATAGATTGGAGAGTGTCCATTAGATCATTTTAGTATCGTGGAGATACAAATTCTTGATCTTGAATGATTTTGGAATTTCTTTCAACATGCTTTGGATCAAGTTCTTGACATGGATCAATTTCAAAGGATGGATTGCTTATAAAGAGTTATTGGATATCTTCATCAGGCATAGGAAGCGACTCAATATCCTCTTGATCTTTGAGTGAATTTGGATCAAGTATGGAGTTGAATATTCCTTCAATATCTACAACCATGAGGTCGAAGGATGTCAATATGTCTTGGAAAGGACCATTTCCAGACTTTGGTGAAAGATGTTGATCATATTTTGGAATGAATTCTTGAGATATGTCCTCTAAATCTTTAAGTGATGTAGAGATATTTTCAACATGATCATTGGTCAATGGATCGTGGATTATGTCAATAGGATCAAGTAATTCTAACACTCCTTGAAATAGATAATTGTTTGAGGGGTTGTGATAATGGCTAAAAAGTGACTCTTGATGCATGTTGAGTTGATCATCGGATGGGGTAGAAAAATCTTCAAGGTGCTAATTGATGGAGAGATCTTGATCATTTTTTTCAACAAATGTGGTGGAAGGATGTTTTCAACCATAGGATCAAATGATGTTAACATTTCTTGTGTAATGCCCTCCGTGCTTCATCTTGATCATGTTGTCGTATGAGACTTGGTCTGTCCATTTGAGTTAAGCTCATGGTTAGTGTCTTGTTTGATTATGTCGTTAATTTAAGATTATAAAGATAAAAGCCTATATTTAATCAAAAGAAGTAAATTAAAATAATATTGTAGAATTGTTTATCTAAATTTTCATAAATTAGGATTTATTGTTTAAAACAAAATAATTAAATAATATAAATATTATTATTGTGTCAAACTTTATGTGAAATAAAAATAATAAATCATTAAATTAATGGAATAATGTATGTAAGATAAAGATAAGGCTAAATTTTAAGAGAAAATAAATTAAATAAAATTAGAAGTGGAAGGAAAGTTCTAGAAAGAAGTTAATTAGGGGAGAGGGCCCAATAGTCGTGCGGGGTCCAATAGTCACGCACCCAATCGTAAATATAATACCCAATAGTCGTTTATATAATGTCCAATAGTTGTGATTTGACTACCCATAATTAAACAAAATGTATGCTTTTAATCTAAAAAGCAACCAATCATGTGATACCACATCAGCGCTCAACTACTCATGATGTAATGCACGAGAATTGGTCTCACTATTTTTTGGGGCCTTTTTGGACACCTTGACAAAAACGCATGCTGATGTGGCATCATATTTGATGATGTGGCCCTGAAACCTTAGTTATAAGCAGAGAACTTGCCAAGTAAGCTGCTGTAAAAAATTGGGAGTGATTTGAAATTTCGACGTAGGATAATTAGAAGCGCAAAGTTAGGGTGCACGACTACTGGGCCCTCTCCCCTATAAGAGTAGTGGATGCAAAAAAACTAAATGGGCATTCTTGTCATGGATATCTTTTTGGGGGTTTCTTGAAAACTTGCTTTGTTTTTGAAATTTTTTTGGGAATTGGTGAAGCTCCAAAGTTGTTCTTGGAAGATTTGGGGATTTGGTAGCCGAGAGTTGTAGGTTCTTAAATTTTCTTTCTTTGGTTCTTGAAAATGCTCTTGGGATTTTGGAAACTCTAGATTTGGGGACTTAGAGTTGAGAAAAGTTTTGAAGAAATTTGGGGTTGCAAATTGGAGAAATGATTTCTACTTCAATTTCCAGCCAACTAATTAGGTTCCTCTATTTCCCTTCTACTTTTCTTTCTGTTTTGAAAAAGAATACTAGACTGGAGACATTGCAAATCTTTGACTCTTGCTTAATTAGTTCTGAACTTAAGAAAATTTTAGAAAAAGAATCTTCAGAAAATTCATGGTTAGAAAATTGTAGAAACGAGAATCTTGTGTTCAAACCATTGTGTTGTGAAATTTTGACTGCTTTCTAGTTTCTTGCCCTATATTTCTTCCCAAATCGATTGTAGTTCTTGAACATTTGAATTGGAAAATTCTTAATTCCTTATTGAGGAAAAACCTCTAATTCTTTATCTTTTGTTCGGAATTCAACACGTTTATCACAGGCTTGTGTATCATTTTTTTGAAATTTCCCTCTTTACCAGTTGGTCATTCTCCTCCCAGCCGTGGCTTGACTTCCTGGGTGATATAAATTGTTTTAGTTTAGAAAGCTTCGTTTGTGTGACTGCTATTGCCTTGCTTGACCGATTAAAATTAAATCTCTTTTTAGCTATCAATGCATTCGTGCATGCAAATAGCCAAGCCGATTTTGGATACAGTCGCCTTGTACTGTCTTCCTATTGTATATAAATTTTTATCTTTGAGCACTGTGGTTATCTCTAACGAAGCCGAGCCCATTCGTTACATTTCCAGCTTAGTTAGAGCTTAGTTCGAGCCTTTTTGGTGGTGAGTCAGATTAATCGTATTCTTCAGCGCTGGGAAGTTTTTCCATTTGGTGTTCTGTCTTTAAATTTGAAAAGAAGGCCTAGGATAAAAACCGATTGTGAACTTAGTGAAATTTGATTGTAGTTTTAAATCATTTGTGCCCTTTGTGGATTGTCATATGGTATTAAATTTTGAAACATGAGATAGCTTTTTAGTCATTCGCATGGAAGGAGAATTCGTTTACTGTTCAAATACCTAGGAATATCGATGAGTTATATTTATCTTCGATGTCATCTGTAGATACGTCTGAGAATCTGTCGAATTTATCTCCATTTACATTGTCATATGGAGCTAACCTTCGTCTAAACTTTAAGTTTTCCTTCTTTCTTGTACATCATGTGTTATCTGAAAGGGCACAATACGCATGATCAGGAAGTCATTTACTGCAGTAAAATAAAATTTGGTATTTTCCTTTTCGTTTGGTCGATATTAATCATTTTGCGATATATATATTTATATGTAAATATTCCCATGCGAACCTCATACATTTTTATATGCGTTAATATGTGTTCAACTGTCTACTTGTAATCTGTTGTAGGCGGATTCATATTCGTTGTCTGATGAGTCACTATTTGTTAGCACCGACAGTTGATCATTGACAATTATATACCATTCATTGCAATTGCTATCTTATGTAGTCATAATCCTTCTTGGCGTTACTCTCTCCTAACCGATAGCTCAAATCCATTTAGTCGTTGTTTTCTTGGTTACCAGTAGTGGTTTGGCCTGTGTGAGCCGATAGGATTAAGATCTCGGTGTTTCTTTTCCCTTGATATCTATTGACTTCCATTTAGTGGCATGTAAGTGCCAGCTACCCCTCTTTTCTCTTGGTGTACTCATGGTCCATCATGCGCCTTAAATGGGTTAACTCCAGTGGCTCGAAGGCTAACAGTGTGTGAGTGTGCTTATGTACAGTTGATTGCTTGTAACCAACAAAATCCCTCTGATCATACAAGGTTCCATAGTTTCCTTCTTGCTCTCTCTATGATAGCACAAAATCGATTTAGTAATTCTGGATTGCAATCTCTCAGCACTTTTAAGTTTTTAGATTACCTTGTGTTATACATATCCTTCCATGTGTTGTTTGGGATTTAGTAAGCTTAAGTGAAATAGGAATAATGGACTTAAAATTCGATATGTATATATATTCCTAATGTTATTTCATTAGCTTTAACCTGATTTGGTTCAACACTATTGAAATGGAATTGTAATATAATTTCAGCTACGTAGTCTTTTGAGTCTTGGTTAGGAGTTGTATATATATATATATATATAGTTCTAAATAAATATTTTTGTTGAAATAGATATATAAATATATTATTTATGAGTTCATTTTAATATAATTCGATTTAACATCAGATAGATAAATATATATATATATATATATATATATATATATATAAGGAACATATGAGTAAGTGTTATATCAAAGTAAAAGATTACAAAGGGGATGAATATACATTAAATAAGAAAGGATGCATCTGTATTTAAGATAAATGGAAGTTTAGTCATAGGGAATAAAATTATCTTATTGGAAATAATATGAGTTTGAAACAGTTGCGTTGAAGGTTATTTGTGTATTCTATGTTTCTTTTGGGTTGAGTGGTCGCACAATTATTGTTTGGGATGAATGTAAGTATGTATTTGTGGAAGTCACTGTTGATGTGAACATTTATTGAATTGGTATAGATTATGGATTTTACTCTAATATTTAAGTTATTCTGTGAGGCGTATGATAGGAGGCTTCCAGAGGCCTATAAGGAAATTTCTTCTTGATGGGATTCTTCGTGTTCCATTTGATATGGTTGTTTTGTATCGTATGATTGCGAGGGTTATTAGCCTTGCACGCTGTGTTCACCACCTTGATTTGGACTTATGAGCGACATGATTTATGTCTCGCCCTTTTGTGCTTGTAAATGAGATGTTGGGATTGTGCAACTGGCCTTGCTATTTGATTTTATTGGTTTCCTAGTTGTCAGTAGGAGAGTGGCTCTCAGTGGGGGTCCAACACACAAAGGGGCACCAGGGTAACTCACTGAGAGTTTAATCAAGTGATAACCTAAAAGTAATTAGGGGGTTTGGGTAGTTCTCACATTAAATTTGGACACCCTTGATATAGTTGTTTTGGCTTTTGTTCATGCAGATTTGGAATGTATACTTGTGGTGTTTGTATAGGATCATGGACAAATTTTTTTTGGATTTTTTTTTGATTTGGGATGATGTTTAGATTTGGCATTATAGTTGAATTTGAACATTGGTGGTTGGGAATCACATTACCTTGATTTAGGTAACTTTGATTTTGCATGGTGTTACCTTGACTTGGATCAATACATGGAGTCGTTAACATATTGTTTGGACTTTGAACAAAATTTGTATGATTCACAAACATATCTATCCCAAAGTTTACCAAGTTTGGGTTTGAAATTTTCATGTTTGGTAAACTTGTATTTGGTATATTCACATTTGGCATGTATGGATTGGATGGGATAATGTTGTTTTGTTGAAGACTCATGTCCTAATTGTTTGGTTGATAGATTTGTAGGTTTGGATTTTGATTTAAATCTACCATAGGGAAAGGTGTTCCAAAATTTAGATTGGAATACCCACATTTGTTGTACCGTTGAGCTTTGTAGGAGATAATGATCCCATGTATGGATTGTATAAATGTGAGTTTTGATATTCCATTGGTTTTGTAAGGTTTTGATAGTTTGGCTGACTTAGATCACTCATGATGTATGGAGCAAATTTATATTCCATGTTCTTCTTGTGTTTTGGCCTTGTTTGACCTCTAAGGGATTTAGGACCAATGATGAGATAAAACATGAAAGGGGGGAGTGATATGGGTGTTGAACTTTTAGGAACTTTGGATCAATGCTAAACTTTAGGATTTGATTTTCATTGTTTTGATTAGATAATGAACTTGTGAATCCTAAGATGTTATATGTGATCTTTACGATAAACTTGTTCAAAGAGGTGCTAATTTAACTAGAGGTATGAGAAAGGATGCATTCTCACACTCCTAACTAAACAAGGTGATTTTGATTTGGTTTAATGATGTATCCAAGTCTAGAATGATGTTTCCAAAGCTCTAAAGTTGTTTGTGGGATGGAGATGATAAATGTTTGGGATGGATGAAGTGTTTGATTTGATCCTAAATGAACCTAAGGAGAACCTTGTTTACAAGACCAAGATAGTGAAGAACATACTTTACCCTATGAGTAGTTCAAACCAAAAGAGAAATGTTTGCATGGAAAACCATATGACCAAAAAGAGACCAAGCACATGTGTGGGGTTCAATTTGAGTTAATCTTGATTAATGACTTGCTTTTTACCACATCCACTTGTCTTACTTAAGTTTCAAACTAAATGTCTATGCCAAGACATTATTTCATTCCACAAGGTCCATTATGTGAGAATCAAGAAGTCAAAGCCATAGTTTCCTTATGTTGACTTTGGAGAAAACAAATTGAGAAATAGGCCCAAATATTTAGAAGCCTCTAAGGATAAATCCCTAGGGACGAGCAATAATACTTGGACTTTTCAAAGGTATTTTCCTACTCTAAAGGGTTTAAAATTTGATGACCTTGTTAAATGTTTGTTTTCAAGATTTTGGATCCAAGCAAAGTGTTTAACTGACCCTAGGATGGAAGCAAAAATATTTGTTGAGTTCCCACTTGGATAAATCTAGTTGCGCTTATTCAAAGCAGATGACTAGAAGCTTGACCACACTGGCTCCCCTCCACGACACTCACTTCTATGGATCAGCCAAGCTTCAGTTCTCATGAATCTCCCATGATGAACTTTTCATCTCTACAAAGAATCACAAGTATGTGGGACAACTCCAAAGGTCCGACCTCCTGATGCCAACAAATATTGGGATTTTTGGCTACTAAACAAGGGTTCATAATAAGTGCATCCAATTCAAAGGACATGATGATAAACTCCCTCAAGAAGCCTCCCAACCCTTAGAATAAGGATTTACACATCATAAAGATATTGGGGGAGAGCTATCATGCATCACTAAGTTGATTGCAAACTTTCCTTGCAACCAAAAATTTGTATAGCAGTTTGGAAGAGCCTGGCTTATGCTCATTACTGCTTGGATCGTTCCCTTGGGGTGAGTACCTTTTCCCACCAAGGCAGGCCCTCTAAAGGTAAACAAAAGTGAATAAGCACATTTGTAATTCAATCAATCTTTGTTTGCTTGAACAGAGAGAGAACACATGCAATGTACTCACTCACACTAGCAAGATTTGTTTAATTTTTAAGAGTCCAAATTGAAGTGTGGAGGCAATCTTTCATACAACTTAATATCACCAAAAATACTTTTGATTTTCAAGATTTCCATGAAGCACGAGAGAAGTGCATACACCTTTTGAATGATATTAGTTTGTAAAAAGATTACAAAAAATGAAAGACATTCATTTTAGACCTCAAAAGCAGTAATGGGTTCGTTTTATAGCACCAAGATGAAGTGTTTGAAGTTGTTTGTTCAATTTTTAAAACCCAAAATCAAATGTAGTGAGTTTCTAAGGTTCTTTTTAACCAACTTGAAAAGATTGAATCAATGGTTAATTTTAAACCCCAAAAAGAAGTGAGTTGTCCTAAAATAGAAAACAAAAGCAAGAATGAAAGCCCTAGGCTATTTCAATAAGCATTAAAAAATGCTTTTTTCAAGTTTAAGTTTAATTCTCCAACTCCAATCTGCTTTCTTTTTCTCAATTCCAATGTCAACCTTCTTTATGCAATCCTCCCTGCAAATAGTACAGAGTAAAATCTTAAAAATGAGATTTATTGCAAGGAATCAATGTAGTAATGCATTATCACAAAGAAATTACCCCTGTCATGCAAAGTAGCTATAAAATAGAAAACAATGGTCATAGCTAGAAAATTAGATTTGATGAACCCCCACGAAGCTATGCAATCTTAAAGTCCTACCGTACAATGATCTCAAAATGAATGGAATGATGCATAATTTAAGTTTTTCTTCTCAACCACAACCTTTCTAAAATCTTCAAGGAACTATGAAGATCTGTAGATATCTACCAAATTCACCCAACTGACAGAAAGCACAAACACCAAGGGTGCGAAACTTCAATCTTCTACAAAAGATATAAATATTTTATCCCTTTCGTACAAGCATTAGTAAGCATTAGAAGGCAGATAAAAGGGAATCAAAGTCCCGAGACACAATCTCAAAACATATCTTTATCAGACATATCTCAATGGACGTTGAACATATCTCAATCTTGTTCATCAATATTAGTCAAAACCAATAATCTCCTTATTAATACTTAACCTTTGGCTGGTGTTGATTAAGGGCTCGACATTAAATTCTTTCCAACAGCTGGGAAGACCATAGGCACATAACTTATACAGTGAGCAACCAAGTTAACATTTACAACCTTAACTACACAACCTACTATGAGTAGATTAATAGGAGGCTATATTCATAAAAGGCTATATTCATAACAAGCCTGTACATTACACTATCCCAAGATATTAATAATGTAAAGAGATCAAATTATTAACTACTTGCTATACTACAAGCATGTCAAGTCAAGAAACAATAGTTTAAGAACAATTAATATTGTTAGAAATATTAACAACTCTAATTGACTTCTTCTTTTTTTCTTTCAATTCACATAACACTCTTACACTTTGTCATCGCATCTGTCAACAAGAATAGACAACATATTATATTAATTTGATCAACTTAAATGAATGAAAACAACTCAACAATGAGAAAAAAATGAGGTGATTGATGGCGCACACAACTGGAAGTTTATTTGAATAGAAAATAAAATTTATGGCGTGCATTCATAGCATGTCATCCCTAGCGTACAAGTTTGTAATGATTATGTTGTATTTATATGCCTCTCCAGTAGTCAAGTGAAGCTTTCAAGCTAATGCAATTGGCAGGCATAAAACCGAATTCCGCAACTTTTGGCAGAATGTAATGAATGTAGGACTTGCGCAAAAAAGACTTGTTGAGAGGGCATAAGACTTGCACAAAAAAATATTTATTGAAAGGCATAAGAAACTTAAACTTCTGAGCCAATGCGATTAGCAGGTACAAAATCGAATTGAAAAAGCTTTCAGAAAGGGCATTAGAAATGCTTTTAAGCAAATGCAATTGGCAGGTGTAAAATCGAATTCCACAACCATGACCAGTATCCTCCCTAATGCATTAAATCAATTTAAAAATAAAAAGAGATTTTATGTTGGAATCTAATGCATTAATCAATGTGTTAAAATAGATTTAGTATGCCCAACAAGCTAAGATTTAGTACGTGTGACCTAGTTAAAGCAAATTTAGTATGCCAAACAAGCATATATAATAAATTTCTCTACTTCCTCCAATATAAACCACGTATGATTTGCTATCTGCACCCTGGATAAATTTCATCACACTTCATTCAATATAAAATGTCATATATAAACACTTGAGTCAACAATATAATGAAGGAAATACTTGAATATACCGCATGACATATAGAATGACAAATATAAGATCCTAACGTATGTCATTCCGCATACCCTTACCTTGCGTGCCAAATTAAATGCAGTAAAGACTTTAAACCATGAAGACATCAAACAAATGCATGAAATCAACACTATAAGTTGTGATTGTGTGTGTAAGATCTGCTTTTACAATGGTGATTTGATGTGCGGATAGTGAGGCTCAATATTGATGTGATGCACCAATGAGATGGGCCAGTGATGAGCTGATGTTTTAATTCACTACAGATGTTGACAAAGCTGTGCAATGCACCCAAAAGCTTGAATTTAGAGCATATGAATTTTACAATGAGGGACTTAAGGAGAATACACATAATTCATAGTGAATGTAGGGAAACCAAGTCACATAAATTGGAAAAGATAAAATCCAACTCAAAGCATAGTGAAAAAAAGTTTTGTGGATGCGACTGAGTGATAAAAGTTGAATGTGACTAAGTGATTAAGACAATATACTGACTTAGTTTCTCTGCCTATATGGAAACCTTAACAACAAAGTTGCACTCCTAGGCTACAATGACAACATGAGTTAAGTGCAAGCAAGCAGACTCAATAAAATAAAGTGAAAATTCCTCCACTAGATCGACAATGGCTGCATATATTTCCAACGAAGTTACACATAGTAGAATCTATAGTGCATAAAATTACCCTTGATTTTATCCGAGTCAGTCAGAACTTTCAACGAATTAAACAAAAAGTCACAACTTACACAACAAATATTTGACTAAATGCAAAGGAACATTTAAAAATTGAACATAGACAGTATTTCAAATATATCTGATGAGTATACATAGAAGAATCAAGAAATTTATATTCAAAAGTTGAAGACACTTGAGACTTGGATATCTAAGCCCAAGAAAAGGGAAAGATAACCAATCATAATGTTTGAAGCAAAATCAACAAAGTGATGAAGCAACAAAACAATTGCAAGAAGAGATAAAACGAATTAAGACACAAAGCACAACTGCCCTCCTTCTAGTGCTAGATGTAAACATTGAATTTCACAAACTTCAAACAATGAACAACATTAGTATCGTTAGTCCATTTAAAGTAAGTAAAACTAGCATTTCTATGAGATATTTAATCATGTTAAATATGCAACCAAGGGAACACGAAAAACTAAATAAAAGTATATGAAAACATGAATCGTACCTATCCCATAGTGGATTGGTGGTATTTTGATGTGGAAAGTAGCCCTTTCCCAACCCTTGATAAGCTCTTGGATGAAAATGTGGATGAACTCAAATGCATCAAGTAGTGGATAGTGCAAAATGCCTCAGATTGTGGATCCAAAATCAATAGAAGAGCTCCCAATTTATAGGAAAGAAGGATGGAGGAATGCAAAACATGAAGGATGCGGGATTAAAGATGAAACAATAGCAATGTGCCACTTGTCAACATGCTATTGAAGAGAGGTGGAACACATTTTGATCAATGTGCAAATAAATGCAATTAGGTGGAAATTTGAAATTTGAAAGATGGCTTTTGGAGGAAGATGTGGAAGAGGAGTTAATGCCACATGGCTCAAGAAAAAGGACTTGTAAGAGTTATAAATGCCAAGTTGGAGGACAAGTCCCTTTGGGAGGGAGATTTCAAAATGGAGGAATATCCAAAGAGATGCCTTTTTGAATGAAAATAAAAAAATTAATAAATCAATTAAATTGATTTACTTGTGCAAGTTTCAAAATCTAGAGGATTTGATGGATTAGAGTTAGAGATAATCAGGATTTGATTAACTTAGATGGAGATTAGTTTGATTTGACATTTGACTTATATTTTTGAATTTATTTAAACCAAATGGGAGGAATAATGAATATTGGATTTAATTAAATAAAGTTTGATTTATTTAATTAAAAGGGATGATGACATTAGATTTGAATCAAATAAAGGTTAATTTATTTAATTAAAGGAAGATTATGATTTAATCAAATAAAGTGATTTATTTAATTAAAAGAGGAACATAAGGATTAATCAAATAAAATAATTTATTTAATTAAGAGAAGATAATGATTTAATCAAATAAAGTGATTTATTTAATTAAAAGAAGATAATGATTTAATCAAATAAAGTGATTTATTTAATTAAAAGAAGATAATGAAGAATTAATTAAATAAGGATTTTAATTAATTGGTTAGTAAAGAAGTGATTTAAGGAGAACTGATGTTAGTAAATCAGGATCAAGTGTGCAAGATCAATGTGTATAATTTATGTGTCTACACATTGTGATGTAGGTTTCAAGCATTCAAGCATCAAATCAAGTGTCAAATCAACATCCAATCAAGCTATTTCATGCAAGATCTAATCTTTGGAGTGATGTGTTGGACTTCAGTCCTCCAAAGGTAGCCATTAAAGGGTTTGGTGAGTTCCAACAAGCTAGTGTTCATTCATCATTCCTTCTTTTTATCATTATTTCATTTCAAGGTTTAATTACCAAAACAAAGTTTGAACAAGGTAAACCCCTATTCACAAAAACAAGCAAAATTTCCCTTTCTTTATGTTTGTAGATTTGCAGGTGAAGAAGGATTGAAATTGGATCAAAAGTGCAATTTTCAAAGTTGTCAAAGTTGTCACCAAAGTTTTCAAGACATAAAATCTTACTTGTAGAATTTATTCCTAACTTTTTGACAATGAGATTTGGAGGAATCATGAGTGCAGATCTAGGAGAAGAGGACTATGAAATCAAATTTTGGATCCCTATAGTAGGACCCATTTGTCCTAGGGTGAATCTATCTGAAGAGGACACTCAACAACAACTTTTGGTGACTGGTACACATCAAATTACCCTTCTCAAATCTACCAATTTTTTTTTGTTTCTAATTGTGGTATGCTTTAAATTGATGATTCACATTTCACATTGCATAATTGAGTTCATTTATCATTTTTAGTTTTTCTCCCCAAAGTGCATTTCAGGCATATTTAGCTCGTCTTGTCATAAGGAAAAATAACCAAGATCTCCAATAGGGTTGACTCATCTAAGGGTTGAAATTCAATCCTACCTTCGAGGATCTCTTTTTCCTAATGAAATAAGGAAGATAGGTGCATGTATTCTCCAGTTACCCATTTTTCCATCACCCATATTCTTTCATTTCAAGGTTGTAAGGAATAAAACTCAACCTATGAAGAACCCATGTCGTGCGAGGCACTTGATTCAATGATCCACGATGAACTTGATGTAGTGGAAGCTAGAGACTTTCCCTTAGCTGTCTCTTTACATTTTCCCTTTTCCTTAGTAGAACCTTGAGTTGATGAATATTTTTTGATAGATTTAGGAACCCCTATGTTGTTCTTCTCAAGAAGATGTGAAAGGTGGTCAATCTATTTCTTCATACATTTGTGCTCATCATGCCCAAGTTTCTTGCAATAGGAACATTTAAATTTTTATTTCTTAGGTTTCCCTTGGTTTGAATAAGATTTAGTTTTGGAGGATTCAAATTTTAGATCTTTATTGGTTTCCTTGTCCTTTTGAGTGTTTTATTTCTTTTTTTTATTGCTTAAAGCATGTTGCTTCCCATTCCTAGTAATGAGGTCTTGGGGTATTGATGACTTCAATGTGCCCATTGGTATTAACTTATTTTAATCCCTAGTTAAATTGGCAATGAAGTTATCTAGAGAATGCATTTTCCACGTGGTTCCAGGAATGTAGATACAAACACGAAATAATTAGGACCTAATTTGGAGAGTATAGAAAGAACTAGTTGATCCTTTTTTTCTCTAATCCACATTCTTTCAATTGCAACATTGGTGATTTAAATTCAATGAAGAAGTCTTCTAGGGTGCCAAAAGAATTGGGGCTCAAGCTTATGAACTCATTCTCCAACTCATGATTTTCATTTCATCCATCTTTCCAATTAGTTTTTCAAAAGCAATCCGACTTCATTGGGTGTATGCAGGGATTCTACATGAAAGAAAAGTTCAAGATACACATTAAGACAAAGGAATACAAAGGCTTGATCAAATTTGTTAAACAATTTTTCTTTAGCTTCCTCAATTGTAGGTTCCTTCTCAGTGCCCATGATTATCATATACAACCCTTTGTTCTTTAGCACAAGTTTTTTTAGTTTCCAATAATGATAATTAAAGGGCATTAAAGGTGTGGCAATATTATTTGAATCCATTCTTTAAAATAAATTATTGCATAAAGGAAATGAAAAAATGAAATACTAAAGGAAATGTGGAAGTACACATGACACAACAGAAAACACCCCTCCCCCTTGATTCAATATTGTGAGTACCCCCAAATTTAAAACTTTATATGATTAGTGCATAGGAATGTACAATGAAATTTTAAAAGGTCACTTTATAATTTTAGTGTGATCACATCCTCGATAGATTAGGTATAAAAAAATCACGTTTTGCAAAAAAATGACACTTAATTCCAAGTTTCCTATCAAAATTTACTGTGCTTTTACTATTTGCCTATATTGTGTCTTTGGTTTGCAGTCAGAATTTAATAATTTCCTTTTAAATGGAAATTGGAGAGGGGGATGAAGTTAAGCCCTCACTAGTAGCTAACTTGAGGTTTAAGCCCTCATATGACCAAGGAATGAATTTGTATGGTTATTCTCCCCCCTTGTTAATGTAATTCAAGGGAGTTGTTGATGCCACTATTTGAATCCTTGCATGAAAAATTAGACACAAAATTTTATTCAGTTTGATACCTTCTTAGTTGGGTGTGTTATTTCTTCCTCATATGAGGTTCCTTAAGATTGCAGGTTGGTCTCCTATGCTAGATCAAGTTCCTCCAAATGCAGAAGATGCCTATCGTATTGTTCAAAAATACCTCTTGAGCTATCCAAATACCTCTTGAGTTGCTACAAAAAACCTGTTGTGCTCTTCAATATGCCTTTAGCCTCCTCTTATACCAATCACTATGTATAAGAGGGTGGATCAAACTTAGATCATTCTTAATCATGATTCAATATTGGCTTCTTTCCTTTGCACAAGTAGATCAGCCTCAACATAGCCTAATGAAAATCTATAACCTTTCAAGATCCATGAAATTTTTCAAGAATGACCTCTAGACACTACACAATTCTTTTGAGAACACACATAAACACAAAAACCAAAAAATGCACACAACTAGTGTTTTTGAGAAATAAACTTAACAATCAATACTAAACCGACAACCAAATTTCAAATTGGGTCTGATACCATGTGATATTTCACTAAGATATGTTATACACAATTCCAATACCAATTGGGTAACAAAAGTCAAGAAATAACATACCCCTGCAAATTGGAAAACAAAAAATACATAAAGCAAACAAATTACACAAAATGAATCAAACAACAATATATTTGCCAATGAAATGAGAGGTACAAATAGGAGAGAGGGAAGAAACTACCACCTAGAATACTAGAGAAGACTGAGATTGGTGGTGAGTTAACTTCCTCAAGACTAGTGAGAGTTGGTTAGCTAACTCCATGAGGCTTGCCAGATAACTCTCACTAAACAGAACAGTTAAGTAGGCTTAACGCTATGTATAATTATCCATGTGATGCATGAGATAATATATAAACTAACATTAAATTCCATTAATATTCTTAACAAAGATCACCAAATGGTTCATATCTTTTATATTAGGTTGACACACCCTACAAAGTATATTTCACCAAGTCTTGTTTTTAGGTTGGAAGTTGATACTTATTTTTAGTGTTAAATATGTTGAGGGGGTCTACTTAGTGTGAATTTGAATATCATGTTGAAATTATGTTGATTTTTGAAAATAAAGTGAAAATATTTTGAGTGGGTTTTCTACGCGACTTTAATTTTGGGTCCTATTCATCACTTTTTTTCATTTTTAATAATATTGGCTTTCATTATATATGTTTTAAACTATTAATAATAAGTATAAGAGTAATAATGTTTCTCCAAGTATTTTATATCTTTTTACATTTTCTAATTTAAAATTTTCTATCTCATAAGGTTGATTGTTTTCATGTCAAAGATTTCATCTTCTCTTAAGCCAAGATGATAAAGTTGTTAGAAGAAAATTATTTTTTTATTTTACAAGTTTAATAAACATAATAAGTCATAAATCACTACATTGCACATAAACCATGTATCATTTTATAGTTTTCACTAAACTAAACCTCCATATTTTTTTATTTCCACATATAGCATTAAAGTATTTACAACCCTCATCCACTAAACCTATTTGGTTGCATGCTATTAAAACACAAGTAAAGATTACATAGTCAATTTGGGTTCTAGAGTGATTCATTAGTTTGAAGAGCTTGAAAGAATCCAAGTAAAATCCATTTTGAGCATATATTATGATCATAGTTTTCTATGAGATCACATTTCTTTGAAATAACTTGTCGAATAATTCATGTGCCTTATGTATGCTTCCACATTTTACTTGCATGTCAATTAGGGAACAAGAAAATATAACATCTAACAAAATTCCACTTTCAATTATGTTTTGATGGTTGTTAATATTATTTTCTAAATATTCCCTTTTGGCATAGGCTAGGAAGGTGCCAGCTGGAAAGGTTGTTGAGTCAAGCCTTACACCTACCAATTATATTTTATTAAGAGTTTCCAATGCCTTTTTACTAAAACCATTTTGTGCATATCTTGCAACCATTCCAATCCATGAGACCACATTTCTTTAAGATATTTTTTTCAAATAGTTTTTGTGCCTTGTATGGTTCGACATATTGCATACATTTCTACTTGGTGCTTGCAACAACATGGGAAAAAATATAGCTTTTTGGTTATATTTTTATGGAATTGCATCCTTGTTATGAAGTTCCCATTTTGGTATGGGTTGGGAGGATGTTGCAAAAAGAAGTGGAATTTGAATTTACACCTTCCAATTGTAGTTTCTTAAAAAATTTAAGACATTTTCAATAAATCTATTTTATGTATATCTTGCTATCATTACAATTCATGAAACCATGTTCTTTTGAGCTATTTTATCAAGTAGGTTCTATGCCTTGTGTATGCTTCCACATTTTTCATACCTATTTACTAGTGCATTTGAAACTACCATTTCAAATAAAAGAAATATTTTTCATTATGATTTGATGGATGTCAATATTGAAAGGCACACAATCTACTGAGAGGGGGGGTGTGAATAAGTAGATCAACACAATTCCAGAAACCATTACTTTTAGAACTATTATATAGATTTTCAACATGAAGAGCATTGAACCATGCAAGCTAGTAATCAAAGCACAACACAAGATAACACATAACACTAGATATACATGGAAACCCAAGATGGGAAAAACCATGGTGAGAAATATCACAAATAGGAATATAATAAGTGAATTTTACAATGTGATGTAGGAACGAACCTATTGGAGACACCAATGCCCAAATGAATATGTAGGCACCAACCTACTAGAGACAACAATCTCCACTAGAAAGAGACACCAATCCCTATCGGAACAATACAACTAGTAGAACACCAGTCCTACCAGAATACAAAAATAATGGCAAATTTGAAATTTAACTTTGATATGCACCAGAGACACAACAACCACTCTCTCACACTGAGAATGACCCTCTGATACTAACATTCGATGTTTTCTTCACACTTTCATACTCACATACCTTCCATTCATTATACTTGATGCAACTTGCTATATCATCTCACTCTCTTATCACAGTTACACACTACAATGCATCTGAACATTTGAAATATATACATGACATTACATTAACACTTTTCCATGTAGGCTAGGGATCCGTACAAAACCTGGACAACATAGAGTGGACCTAAATTCAAATTACATGAAATGTGTAATACAATAGTCCAAACAAAAATTTCTTGCCACTAAAAGAACTTGACACCTTGCACCACCATGGGAACCTTAAACAGGTCTTATCCTCACTCCACATGTATGATTTGAATTATGCACACTTCAAGTCGTTACCACACATGCCTCAAACTTTGAATAGCTTGATGAACCTTCTGATGCTTCAAACTTCTTGCACATTGAGCCTCACCTCCAAAAACTCAGGGAAATAATATAACTAGTGTAGACACACTCTCCTTCCAAACCATAAAGCAACACTACATTTCTGAAAGAAATGCCAACCATATTTAGAAATATCTCTACCCAAAAGATATCCTTTTGATCCACTGCACTCATGCTGACTACATACCCAACATGGTCTAATAAATACATTAACTATCTAAAGGAAGTCACGCCTCACCAGACATTATACAAGATATGATTGATTAGACAGTTTACAAATTAATGCACAACATGCTTTTGGAACCTTAAGACAAATAACAATTCTATTACTCCTACAATCTTTTTCATCTTTTGACAACCTTCACATCTGACAACCTTGACACCCTTTGATAACCACTTTCAGCAATAATCCTTCAATATTAGTTTGACATCAATGATAACGTATTTTTAACAAAATACCCCTTTGTCATTGATGCAAACAAAAAAATGTTGGGGCCACTAAACACTCCTAAAAGAATACGTCTAAATTATTTCTTGGTTGTAGCATTTACTCCCCCTGTGAAATATATGGCATTATAAGATCACTTTCCACTTAATTTATCATTTCCTCAATTCAACATTTTGAGCCCACTTTCTCCATATTTAACATAAATGACAAAGGATCAACACCTTTCTCGACCATTTTAAACCAGTACACAACATCAATCAAAAACCTATTTCCTAGATAGAATCCACCTGAGTCCATTCTTCACTACCTTTGAAATTTTTTTGCAAGAGCACCAACCCTTCTTGCAGAAGGGAGACCAAGCTCCCCCTCACCCTATACTTCCTCTTGATTTAAGATGAGGGAGTAAAAACTCCCAACTTCTACTAGAGAAACTCAAATGTCTCCTTAGGAAGTGGCTTCATGAATATATCTGCAACTTGCTCCTTTGTGTCCACATATTCCAATCTTACTTCCTTCTTTGCAACCTTCTCCCTCAAGAAATGATACTTGATTAAAATGTGTTTTGTTCTTGAGTGCATTACCATATTCTTTGAAATGTTTATTACACTTGTGTTATCACAAAGAATAGTCATAGGATCTTCAAACTCAACCTTCATTTCCTTCAAATTCCGCTTCATCCAAAGAACTTGGGTGCAACATGATGTTGCAACAATGTATTATGCTTATACTATAGATAATGAAACTGATTCTTGCTTCTTACTCAACCAAGACACCAAACTGTCTCCAAGGAAGAATGCCCTGCCACTTGCACTCTTCTGATCATCCACACATCTTTCCCAATCTGCATCTATATATGCAGTCAAAGTGTAATTTTCACTCTTTGGATACCACAGTCCAAAATATTTAGTAGCCTTCAAATAGCTGAATATCCTTTTCACCACCTTAACATGAGTCTCTTTAGGTGCTACCTGAAATTTGGAAACCATTCCAACTACCTGCACGGGTAAAATCACAATAATGTGTCTCACTTTTTTCCCAAGATGGACATTTATATCAATATTTTTAACTAAATCTTCATCTTCTAAGACCTATAACAGCTAAATCATTAAGAATTTGAAGATGCTGTGAACTAGTGATTCATGGCAATTTTTGTGCAAATTCTAAATATATTTTGTAATTTTTTAAAAATAAATCATGAATCTTTCAACATCTTTAATAACTAGTTTTAAACAAAAAACAACATTTGAACAAAAAGTAACATTTATGTCGTCCAACATAACTTTTTTTCTATAAAGGATAAAATTCCATTTTTTTAAATATAGATTCTCAACATCAATATCTAGGGGAAGGATATTTTTTCATAATTTTTGGTTACATATTTTTTTTAATTATTTATAAAGTCACTTTAACTATAATTTAGACATGTGTGTGTGTGTTGTCTAACCTAACTTGTTATGTATATATCAAAATCCAATTTTTTTTGGTGAAACAAGGACATAAATATCTAGAGAAAGGGTATTTTTTGAATTTTTTATAATGGTTTGCTATTTTTCCACCTCTGCAAAACAAATAGCTTAATGCTCAGAGAAAAACCTATGTTTAGTAAAAAATGAAAATTAAATACATGATAAAATGAAAACATATCAAAACTATACTTGTTGGAAAGCTCATTTCAAGGGCTGCAATCTTGCAAAATATAATTTCGAAATGACATCATTTAATCCCTCAAAAGGTAAATAAAAAGTGTTTTTTTGCTAGCATTTTGATAGGTGCGAAGGAGACTCCATTGTGGGTATGATTTAATACTAAAGGGGTTCTATCCAAAGGGGTTTGATCTAAGGGGGTCTTATCTATCCCTCATCAATTAACACCCTTTAGATGGAAGCTCTCAAGGCTTAAACCATTAGTTTTTTTCTAAAAAAAGTGATTTCAAGAAAAAATTAGCATGTCCCAAAAGTGAGACACACTATTGTTCCAACACTCGCAAAATATCTGGTTTGGATGTTGTCACATACAACAAACTGCCAAATATAGATTAGTACAAAGTTTGATATGTCAGAGTAGAATCATCATCTTTACTTAACCTACACCCGATAACCATGGGTGTTGCAATAGGTTTGCAATCTTCCAATCTAAACTTGCTTAACATCTCCTTTATGTATTTGTGCTGTGAAATAAAAATACCTTTGTCTAATTGAACAATCTGCAACCCCAAGAAGAAAGATAATTCTCCTAACATAGACATCTCAAATTTATTCTGCATAGCCTTCTAAAATTTATTGCACATTTATTCACTGCTACCTCCAAAAATGTTGTCATCAACATAAACCACAACTATTAGCATATGTTCTTTTGTTTTTAAGTAGAAATTATTGTTTGCACAACCTCTCTGGAATCCTTGTTATTGCAAGTATCCATCCAACCTTGAATACCAAGCTCTAGGAGCTTGATTGAGACCATACAAAGTCTTCTTCAATCTGCAAACATAATCTAGATTGTTAGTACACTAAAATCCCCCTAGTTTTTCAATATAAACTTCTTCTTCAAGTTGTCCATTCAAGAATTTTGACTTCACATCCATCTGATACACATTGAAATTCTTGAATGCTTAGAGAGCTAATAACATCCTGATTCCCTCCAGTATAGCTGCCAAAGAAAATGTTTCCTCAAAGTCAATACCTTCAACTTGAGAATACCTTTTACACATGTAAGTCTTGCTTTGTTTTGAATCACTTCACTTTCTTCATTCAGCTTGTTTCTAAATACCCACTTTTTTCAAATCAACTTCTTGTTTTTAGGTCTTGGGACAAGTTCCCAAGTTTCATTCCTCATGATTTGATTTAGTTCTTCCTCCATAGCTTCTATCCATCCTTGTTCTTTACTTGCTTCTTTGTATGTCTTAGGTTCTATCTTTGACAATAAAGAAAAAATGTACTTGTTCAATTGATCTTTCCAACCTCTTCCAGGTTTGAACCCCACTATCTTTATCACCTATGATCTGATCTACAAAAGGATTTTTCTAAACATACTTCATTAGATTTTTTGGAATAACTTCTTTTGAATCTTCAATGTTTCTATGAATTGATTCTTCTTCATCTTCTACTTCCAAAATAGTACTATACTAAATAGTTTCATCAACCTTCACATTTACACTTTCAACTATCCTCTTCAACCTTTTGTTATAACACTTGTAATCCTACTTCTTAAAGAGTAACCAAGAAAAATTCCTTCAGATCTTGAATCAAACTTACCCAAATTCTCTTCATCTCTCTTGATGTAGCACTTGCTTCAAAATATTCCGACGTGCTTTACTAATGTCGGCCTTCCTTTCCATAGCTCATATGGAGTCTTCTCTATCTTGCACCTGATCTGAACATCATTCAGAATATACATAGCTATCTTTGTAGCTTCTCTCCAGTACATATCTTGTAGATTTGCTTGACATAGCATAGTCCTTTCCACCTCCTGTACAGTCTGGTTCTTTCTTTCTAGAACTCCATTTTGTTGCAAAGTTTTAGGGGCAGAGAACTACCTCCAGATCCCATGCTCTTCACAAAATTTGTCATATTTCTTATCAATAAATTCTCCACCTCTATCTATTCTCAATACTTTGATTGTCCTCCCGGTTTCATTTTCTATCAATGTATTGAATGTCTTAAACTTTTCAAAAGCCTTTGACTTCTCTTTTAGAAATGTTATCCAAGTCATCCTAGTATAATCATCAATCAAAATCATAAAATACCTATCTCCTTGTGGGCTCTTAGTCCTCATTGGTCCGCATAGATCTATATGCACTAGATCTAATGGTTTTGATGTGGAATGCTCCTTAGCAAGATACTTGTTTCTTTTATGCTTTCCTTCATGACATGGCTTGCAATTGGTTAATTGAGGTTCCTTAATCTTTGACATGTCCTAGAACAACCCTTTTGAACTAATCTTAACAATGTCATCAAAATTCATGTGTCCTAACCTTTTGTACCAAATCCAACTTTCATCCTTCTGCAAGTGAGATAACTCTATCCATTCAACTCACTAAGATGACAAATATCACTAACTATCATGTTTCCTTCCACAATCATCTCACTAGTACTTGATTCTCTGATTTCACAATCTTCAACACTAAAATATAACTTGTAGCCTTTGTCACACATCTGACTAACACTCAACTGATTATGCTTTAATCCTTTGACATATAAAACATTACGTGTCTTTATTTTAACACCATCAAGACTTAAAGTACACTTACTATAAATTTTGGCAATTGAATTGTCTCCAAGGGTAACAAAACCACCTTCAAATTTCTTGAAATTCATGAACCCACTTTTATCTCCAGTCATATGACTAGAGCAACCACTGTCAATAATCTATAGGTTCTTCTCCTTCTGAGCATGTAGTGTAGGTTGAGCAATCATAGACTTCTCATACTTCTTCTCTTCAAGAACTTTCTTCCAATTTTTTTTTGAAACACCACTTCTTCCTTTTTTTGATAACGGGGAACTCATAAAATTACTTTTGCAGTTCCTTGCAATGTGTCCAAAATTTTTGCACTTGAAACAAATGGCATTAAAATCATACAGAGGTGTAAATGCATTATTACTGACAAAATTATTTCTTCTTAGCAGAACTCTTCTACAATCCACAACCTTATGTCCATAATCATTACAAGTAAAAAAATAACCAGAAAAAAAAATAAAAAAAATTTGACCTGGTATTGAAGCCTTGTCTATCAGATCTTCTTCTTTTTTTCTATACTCGAATAAAGCCATTACTATGAGTCATACTTCCATCACTTGTCATAGACCTTTCCGACTTTAAACTTTTGGAACCAATCACTTCCAAACTTTCCTTAGTAGCATTCTCTGACTATCCTGTCACCTTATTTTTTTGATCATCAAAACCTACTCCAATTTTTTAATGTGATGCTTTCTAATTTTCTAACATTTGATCTAGGGTTTCAATACTTTCACTAAACTTCAACTATAACTACTGATTTACTTTCTCAAGCACTTTTCTAGTTTTCACAATTTTTGCCTCAAGCTTCTCACAATATTTGCCTCTTGATAGTACTTTTCTATCAAACATTCTTCAACTCTTTTTGCTTCTTCTACCTGAGTCTTCAAATCAACAATCATATTTTCTACAATCTTAAAATCTTTTGATATTCTTTCTTTGGCTCTCACTTCTTCTACAGTTTTTTCCTTTGGTTTTTTATTTCTTTTCTGACTCACAATAGTCTCTCCATAATATCTGTTTCTTCTTCATTGTCTCTGAAACCCATTTCAACATCTCCATCAACAGTTTAAAAAGCCACAAACACAACTTTTCCATTTTCATCTCTGGATGCATCTTCAACTTCTTTAGTGGAATAGTATTCTTCCTCATAAGTGTAGAAACTCTTATTTTTTCTCTGACCTTTGAATCTTCTTTGAAAATATTGATTTCCAATCTTTTGTTCAACATTGTTAGTATTCTTATGGGGACACTTAGTCATAAAATTTCCAACTTCTCCACAATTTAAACGCTTGAAAGGTAGTTTACCTTTGTACTTACCAAAAAATATTTGTAGCTTCCTAAAAAAATTAGCTTCTTCTTGATCTGATCCATAATCAAAATCTTGATCAAACTACTTTAGAGATACTCTAAAAGCAACCTCTTTCCTTATAGAATCTTCACTTCCAAATCTCATTTCAAATGTAGTTAATGTTCCATGAAACTCAATCAACTTTAAATTATTCAGATCTTTAGCTTCTTCAATAGCAAATATTTTAGGATCAAACCTTCTAGGGAGAGATCTGAGTACCTTCTTTACAACAATCTTTTCTTCCAAACTTTCAGCAAGCCCTCAGATATGGTTGACAACTTCAACAACCCTAAGCATGAATGTTGCAATGTTCTCATCTTCTTTCATCTTTAGACATTCAAACTGAGCTTTGTAAGTCTAAAAATTTGCCTCTTTGACTTTTTCATCACCTTCATAGATAGTTTCCAAATTTTCCCATATTTCATTTGCTTTTCTGCAATCCATAACTTTCACAAGTTTATTATTAGTCAAACCACATAAAATAGCATTCCTTGACTTAGTATTGAGTTCAAGAGCCCTCTTTCCCGCCTTATCCCGAGAAGAGATATTTTTAGGAGGCTCATATTCTACAACTAACATCCATATGTCTAATCCTAAAGCCATCAAATAGGACTCCATCCTAACTTTCCAAAAAGCAAAATTAGATCCATCAAAAACTGGTACTTTGTTTCCAAATGAAATTTCTTGTGCCATCTTGGATCTTCCTTAAGTTTTTAAACTTCTTCAAAGGAACTTGGGTATAATACCAATTGAAGGGAACAAAATATACTGAGAGGGGTGGGGTGTGAATCAGTAGATCAAAATTTTTTTGGAAACCTTTTCTTTTACAACTATTATATATATTTGCAAAATTAAGAGCATTGAACCATACAAGATAGTAATCAAATCACAACACAAGATAACACATAACACCTGATATACATGAAATCCCAAGATGCAAAAAACCACGATGAGAAATATCACAAGAAAGAATATATTAAGTGAATTTTACAATGTGATGTAGGCACCAACCTATCAAAGACAACAATCCCAAATGAATTTGTAGGCACAAAACTACTAGAGACAACAGTCCCCACCGAAAAGAGACACCAATCCATACCAAAACAATACAAGTAGAATACCAATCCTATCAGAATACAAAAATAATGGCAGATTTGAAATTTAACTCTGATATGCACTAGAGACACAACATATACTCACACTAAGAATGACCTTTTATATTGGTGCTCTATGTTTTCTTCACACTTTTGTACTCACATACCTTCCATTCATTATACTTGATGCAATTTGATATATCATCTCACTCTCTTTGTCATAGTTACACACTACAATGCATTTGAATATTTGAAATATATACATGACATTACATTAACACTCTTCCATGTCGACCAAGGATTCACACAAAACCTAGATAGCATAGAGTGGACCTAAATTTAAATTACATGAAATGTCTAATACAACAATCTAAACACAAATTTATTTTCGTCAATAGAACTTGATGCCTTGCACCACCATGGGAACCTTAAACAAGTCATATCCTCACTCCACACATATGATTTGAATTCCGTACACTTCAAGCCATTACCATAGATGCCTCAAACTTTGAATAGCTTGATGAACCTTCTGATGCTTCAAACTTCTTGCACATTGAGCCTCACCTCTAGAAACTCAAGAAATTGATAGAACTAGAGTGGACACACTCTCCTTCTAAAATGCAGAGAAAGACTACATTTCTAAAAGAAATTCCATCCATATTTAGAAATCTCTTTGCCCAAAAGATATCCTTTCGGACCACCACACTCATGTTGACTGCATACCCGACATGGTATAATAAATACATTAACTATCTGAATGCAGTCATGCCTCACCATACATGATACAAGATATGATCAATTTGCCAGTCTACACACTGATGCACAACATGCTTCTGGAACCTTAAAACAAATGACAATTCTAGTACTCCTACATTCTTTTTCATCTTTTTACAACCTTCACATGTGACAACCTTAACACCCTTTAATAACCACTGTTAACAACAATCCTTTGACATCAATTTGACATTAATGACAACCTATGTTCAACAAATTCCCCATTCTAAATAGTGATTTTTGTACAAGCTTGGATGAAATTGGAAAGTGTTATGGAGATTGGCTTTATACCTCCCCATTGCATTTTCTTAATATTTTCCAAGGCCTTTTCAACTAAACCATTTTGTGCACATACAAAAACCATAAAATTCCATGCACCATTTTTATTTTATTTTTCATTAAAAATAATTAAAGCCTCATCAAGGATACCATTTTGTGCATATCCCACAATCATGGCATTTTGTGAGACTACACTTTTTTAGTTATTTGTCAAACAATTCACATGCATTTTCAAATCTTCCACACCTCAAATACGTATCTAATAGGGAATTTACAACTACAATATTTGACAAAAAACCACTTTCTATTATTCTTTCATATATGTTCATGCCCTTTACTAAAGTTCTCATTTTAGCACATGCTAGTAGGATACTGACAAAGATTGTACATTTTAGATTTACACCCACCCCTTACATTTTGTGAGAAGCTTCTAATGTATTTTCAATAAACCCATTTTGTGCCTATTCATAAATGATTTCAATCTAGGAGATCACATCTCTTTGAGGAATACTGTTAAATAGTTCAATTTTCATGTGTATTCTTTGAAATTTTAAATACATATCAACAAAATGAAGGAAAGAAACAAAATAAAATTATATTTTACAATGTTCTTCAATACCAATTACACACTTAAGGGAATGGATTAAAAAAATGCAATAGTTAAATTTAAAATATTAGAACCTAATTAAACTATCCAGTTGATCTCAAAAGAATGTTGTAATCCTGATACACTACAAGAAAACCACTATAAACTTGAAGATAAAGCATGTTATGAACAAAGAAAAATAAAAATTTATAGTGTGATGCTACACAATTATTGTTATGAACAAATAATACTTAATATACACAAATAATATATTTTTTTAGGCATTTGATGGATGTTGATACCCTATTCCAAAGCTCTTCTTTTTAATAGGCTAGGAGGATGCTAGCAAATGTTTTGGAGTCAAGTTGTACACCTACCAAATATATTTTCTTAAAATTTTCCAAGGCCTTTTCATTAAACCTATTTAATGTATATCTTATAATCATTCTATTCCATTAGACCACATCTCTTTGAGATATTTTCCAAATAGCTCATTGTAAACGGTGATTTTGGTTTCACCCCTCACAACGCTTTGCTCCTCTTAGGATTTTTCACCTAAAAGGAGAAAGGGGATTGGATGGGGGACAAAAATGCAAGGGTTTACACTCAAGAATAATGTTAATTAGATATATTATGCCTAGTTAAGATGTCCTACTGCTCTAATTTGAAAATGAAATGATTTAATGATGTAAAACTATGAGAATGCAAAGTGCTGGAAAACACAATGTGATATGCAGAAATGCCTAAGAATGTAACTAAATGATGAAATAATAGAATAGAATGGAAGAGGTGCACTAGGAATCAGAAGTTTGATGTTGGAAGATTCTGGATCCTGAAAAATTAACTGAAATGTTCAACATGACACTTAGGCCAGTCTCAACAACTTAGTCCCAGTTTCGAGAAACTTTACCGGAACAGGAATTTTCCAAATGGGTATCCAAAAATGTCAAAATCAATTTTCAGGCCTGGAAGCAAGACTAATTTTCCCCTAGTGGCGACTTACTCCTCCTACAAATTTTGGGAAATTCAGGACAAAATCTTGTAGTCTTAGGTCTTCACTTCCTTTTCTAACAGGTGTTCGTACTTGATTTTGCAAAAAATGGGGTAGAAAGTCTCTCAAAGCTTGAAATAAGGTGATGTTGACTTGATTGACTTTGTGCACTTTTTGATCAATTTCAACGCCTAATGCTTGACAAATCTGCATACAAAAGTCACATGCAAAAGGGGAAAAATGGTTGAGGGTTAGAGAACAGGGGTTTGCCTTGGTCAAACCCCACTTTGGTAATCAAACCCTAAACAATGAAATGAGATGAAAAGAGAGTGATAAATAGATAGCATGCAAATGCAAATGTCATAAACTTACCACACCATTGATGCCAAAATATGAAGATGTGCAATGAAGAACTTCAATAGCTTGACTTGGTAATGCTTGATTTGCTTGAATGCTTAATGAGTGCAAGCGATTTTATGTGATTTGGAGATAGATTATTGTAGGAGATGTAAAGTGAGATGAAAAACCCTTATTTATACTTTATTTTACTATAATTTCCTGAAAGTAACACATCACAGGTCGACCTCAAGGGTTAGAAGACAAAATCCCGCTAGAAATTTAAAATAATTTTGAGTTTTGTGCCAAAAAGGACTAAGCCTCCCCTATTGGCGACTTAGTCCCACTTAAGCAAATTAAGTGGGTGTCGGGAGTTTCGGGGCATTAAATGTTGTCCAATGGGAATATACTTAACAACACACTTGGAAATGACTGAAAAGTGTATTAAGGGGTCATTTAGACATGAGAAAGGGTTGAATTAGTGAAATTAGGCCTAGAAAAGCATGAAATCTTGTTACAAGACTTTACAACACTTCAAAATAGGACTTAATAAGTGATAAAAAGGTGATTTTTAGGTGAATTGTAATGAATAGAGTCTAGAAAAGTGTAGAAATGTTTTACAACACTTCACAAAACACCATTATTTGAATTTTTAAGCCCGAATGTGAATGTTTTGACCACATTACAACGTTATACCTAGGAAAAATCAAGCCAAAGCCCATTATAAAGACTCAAGTGAGCATAAAAATGTCAACTATACAGTTTTTGGTGACACACTCACATGTCTTATGTATGCTTCGACATTTTGTATACATATCTGCTAGAATGCTTGCAACAATAACATGTGATAAAAAAAACTAGTTTTGGTTATGTATTTTGGCACATGTAAGGAGAATACTGGTAAAGATTGTAGAATATGGATTTAAACCTTCCAATTATTTTTTCTTAATTCATTTTCAACAAATGTATTTTTATATATTCAACAATCATTATAATCCATGAAAAGATGCTTTTTTGAGGTATTTTTTCAAATATTTTACATTCCTTGTGTATGTTTCCAGATTTTACATATATTGTACTAGGGAATTTGCAACTACTATGTTAGACAAATCATGCTCCTATACTAATTTGGTAGATATACATACCCTCTTCTTAATGATCATTTTTGCACAAGCTTGAAGGATGATGGCAAATGTTATGGAGAATAGTTATATACCTACAATTAAATTTGATTAAAATTTTCCAAGGAATTCTTAGATAAACCTTTTTGTGCATGTACAATAATCATCACATTCCATAAAACCATAGTTCTTTGGGGTATTTCATTGAAATTTCTTAAAGCCTCAAAACATTGTTATGTGCATATCTCGTATTCATGGAATTCCATGATACCACACTTTTTTTGAGGCATTCATCAAATAGTTCACATCCCTTTTGTATTCTTCTATACTTTGAATTCATATCTACTAAGGCACTTGTAACTACAATGCTTGAAAAAAACTCACTTTCTATTATGATTTCATGGATATACATACTCTATTCTACAACTCACTGTTAGCATAGGCTAGTGGGAAATGACATAGATTATGGAATTTGGCTTTACACCTACCCTTTGCGTTTTCTCAAAATCTTCTAACACCTTTTCACCAAACCCATTTGGTGCATAACTTGTAATCATTGCAATTTAAGAGATCATATCTCTTTGGGGCATATTATTAAGCAATTTATTCACCTTGTGTATTCTCTAACATTTTGAATGTATACCTAAGTACAAAAGGAAGAAAACAAAAATAAAATTATATTCATCATAGTCCACATCTATACACTAAGAAAACCCTAGCTTTTGTATCAACATTATTGCTATCTAGAAGCATCAATAATCTATAGGGCTTCAAATAATAAATAGGGAGCTAAATAGCATATGAGAACTAGAATTTGATCACCATCCAATCTATTTAATAACATTTACATCCTATAAATTTTGCACTTTTCCTTGTCCCTTAATCAACCAAACTTATTGAACTTTGTAATATGACATCATATACTTTTAAACAAATATAGAACTAAAGTATTTCATCAAACACTTATCAATATGCTTCCAACAAAAAAATTAAATCAAAGAAAGTGTTTTACATGTTTTACCTTTTGAAAATACAAATCATAGATTATTTCTAAAATCAATAAGATTACTATCTCATTTTAATCATTTACTTAATATTAACACCAAATTCTAATATTTATTTTTTAAATAGTAACTATTTTTATGATTAAATAAAGGGTTAAATATTAAATATTTACTAATTCCACTATGTAATAAATATTGAGATTAACCACATCTTCTTCTTAGCTATATTTTGAATATTATATTAGGTTGTAAATTATCTCATTAAATAACTATCTAGCTATTCATAATCTTAATATTTTATCTCATAGATTTAATTCAATAATCTTAATATTTTATCTCATAGATTTAATTCAATAATAATCATGTCTGATAATGTTCTAATGATTGTACTTATATACATAAACTGTAATATATTATGTGTAGAAGCTATAATATACTGTGAAATATCTTTATCTCATAATTTATGTATTTTTTAATTCTTTTTTATACAAGAAAACATCCAAAATATTATTTAAATTATTTTAAATCATAAAATAAATTAATATTAATAAACTATACAAAAGATCAACATTGTTATATCTCAAAAATTCTCCCTTTGATACATTTTTTAGTTTAAAGGGAATTTTTTATTCTAGCCCTTATTATATCCCCAATGATAAGACCAATGATAAGATTTTTAGTTTAAAGGGAATTTTTTATTTAGCCCTTATTATATCCCCAATGATAAGAAATGAGTATCTTATTTATAATATAATATTATACCATAATAATATAGGTATGATATAATGTATAATGATAAAGAGATGAGTATCTTATTTATAATATAATATTAGATCATAATAATATAGGTGTGATATAATGTATAATATTTTTTTATCAATATTTGATAAGTCAATTATCTTCATATGATTAAATAAATATTTTTAAATTTTTGTAAGAAAAGTGAGTGCTTCTATTTTTTATCTACTTTTTTTCCATTATTTTCTACCAAATAATAATAGGTACATCATTTTTATCTTATTTATTATTTGATTATCAAATATAAATTAATCAATACCATTTATATTTTAATATTTATGTATAATTACTAGCTCACAAACATGCGTATTTTTATCAACATTATTAATATGTTATGATTTTTAGTAATATCAAATTTATTTTAAATTTAGATCTTAATATTATTTTTACTTATAAACCTAGGTAATGCATCTAGAACTCAAAAAAATAGAACGTTTATGTTTAGATTATACTAGTGCGGTGCTCACAAAATCCATTTGAAAAGGAAATTATCCTCCTAGATCATATTTATATGCAAACTAACATGGAGATCAAATCGCCAAATTATATAATTTTAGAGGTGGGAACCAAACAATGATCTATCATCTATCAAAATACCATATATTATATTTCTTTCAATGCCTTGTTTGAAAGCCAAGGTATATAGTATGTTGTTAGCACAAATCCACCAAAATAAATATATGTGATCTATATGATCCTACGCTACCAACTAAGAAAAATAGTGGTGGGAAGGGGTGAATAACAATGGATACTCCACCACCATAGTCAAAATTTTACCAAAAAATGTAAGATATTGTGTAAAAATTGACCTCAACACCATCAAACCCTTACAACCTAGAGAGAATGAAGAATTAGGGATCTTGTTTCCTTGACCTCCACCTTCCCCTTTCATATTTTCTAGGGTTTTAGCCTTCTAAATAATGGTATTTATTCTTTCTTTTCCCCACACTTTCATTTTCCTTGCTTCCTACAAGATTTATGTCATAAGACCCATATCTTTAGACATTCAACTAACCTTGTACATCACAAAAAAAAGCTCGATCCCTTATTCATGATGGTTTCTCCATTTCTCTTCTCCTTCCCTCATGTTCCCAATATCAAATCTCTCAAATCCTTGAACTCATTTCATTTTTCTTTAGTATCAAGTCTATTCCTTTTCCCCGTTCCCTAACTAATTTCCTTATAATTTATAGACTTTTAGGCCTTTCTATCCCCTTATTCTAAAGCACATCAAGTACTAAGAAATACCAAAGCTCATCCCCTACCACTCCATCAATACATTCTTCTTATGCCTCTAAGATTTACTTTCCTTAGATATGCTTCCTCTTATGGTAGCAAGTATGCAAATTATTAAACCCCCACTCCTTAACTCATGTATGCCTCCTTTGGACTTTAAATATTTTTAATATGTTTGTATCCATTGTATCCTTACATCTCAAATTTTGATTCATCAACCCACTCTCCATCTCTTTAACCCATTGGCATGCAATTACCTTTCACCTTGACTCCCGATCCTATTTGGCATCTTCGTATGTGATTTCCTAGAATTTTGACCATCAAGCCTATAACATTTTTTGACCATTTGAGTGTTGTTCAAGAATGGGATTTTGTAGGTTACCATAGTTCAAATGAACTGTTACACCTACCTCCTTTGCACTTTCAAAGATTTTGTTAATGACTAGAATTGATTGTGATGTGTATACAATAATCTAGATCTTGCCAAAATAAAATTGAGCCTATCAAAGGCACAAATCCACACATAATATCATGTGTAGAATCTAAAAATAGGCATGGGAACACTAACACCATAAATTAAACCCTAGCTACAAGTCTATAAATAGGTACCAAGCTACACTCTAAATTTTGGAAGGACATTCTAGCTACCCTTATTTGCCTAGTACCATGTCCAAGGTCAATTTCATTGTAGGAGATTGTGTTAGAACATTAAATACCACAATTTTTAGAATAAATTGCAAGCCTTTATGGTGTCACAAAATACATGTTATTAAAATTCTATAAATACAAGAATGTTGTTGCAAGTATGAGCAGTTGGTGTTGTCATTGATGTCAATAAGCCTATGTTGCCAATAAGCCTATGTTGTCATCGGTGTCAACTGTAAGAGAAGAAGATTATTGCAAGAGTATGTGTAATTATTGGTATTGTCTATGTTGTTGCATTGATGATGCTTTGTTTAGTTGCATTATCTTGTTATTAGTAAGATACTGGTTTCAACCTCTAGTGTTTCTTTGATAATCTTCTATCTATGGTTGAGGAAGTGATGAAGATGATGAGGATGTGTTCCTGGTGCTTGGTTTCCAAGTGATTTTGAGAAAAATTGATAAAAAGAGGAAATAATGTGTTGCAGTGTTGTTCTAGGTTGCATAGTAGTGTTTTGGTGTTGCTCAACATTTCTTCTAGGTTGAAGATTTTCCTATGCATTTTGGATATGTTCATAAAAGTTGTTCAAAGGTGTTGTATTTAGAATTTGGTGTGCTACATCATTGTGCAAAAGAATTTTTGTTCACTAGTGTGTGAACGGTGTATTGCAGAGGTGTCTGGGAGAAATGTTTTTGCCTCACATTTCTCTGCAATTTGGTTTCAGGTCTTGTGGATTTGAAGGTGTGTTGATAGTGTTGGTATCTTTCTTTAGTCAAAGTTATTTGAGGTCTAGTGCTTTGGAATTTAGTTTCTTAAGTTGCATTGTATGGTAGAATAGTCTGAGTGTATTGGGTGTGTACATTCTTAAGGTGAAATTTTTTGCGAAGGAGTTCGTTGAATTTCAAGGTGTTTATGGAATATTTCATATTGTGTTCAAGTGAAATTTGTTGTCCGCAAGTTGTTGTTGGATCAAAGGAAACATGTATTTAAAATTTTAATGGTGTTTACACAGGTAACGACCAACCTTGGTGTTTACACTAATTGTGGTGGATGTCTATTTTTTGTAGAAGTGTGTTGAAGCATAGCGTTATAGATTTGGGTCCAAAATAAGGAGTGGTGTGATATTCCTTTAGTTCTATCTACCACAAAAGTGTTTTGGTTTTGACCTAATTTGAATTTACACAATTGAGGTGCATAGCCAACCTTGGAGAATGTTTCCAAGGTTGAAGATGATATAAATATGAGTTCAATTATCAAGGGATGTGAATATAGACAAGTATGATGTGAATGATGTAAATTTCAGAGTGTTAGGGTGTGAATTTGAGAAGTGCAATATAAGCTTTCATGTGTTAGATTGTTGGATGCAGTGAGCAGAAGGTGTATACAATTCTTTAGTCAAGCTGTGAAGGTGTTGATGATATTATGGTGGATTTATCTATTGCATTGAGATGGATTTCTCTGTGTAACACTCTTCTCTATCTTTTCTATTCTGGCACTAAGCCTTTCTTTCTTTGGGAAGTGATCCCTCTGGTAGTGAGCCCTATTGTATTCAATGTTGATATTACTTTATATTTTGAGATAATCCTCACCATGGTTTTACCATCTTGGGTTTTCCATGTAAATTTGGCATTCTCCGGTGCATGGTGTTGTTTTGTTTCAGTTTCTGTTATTTTCCTTTCATGCTAGACCATCATAATAGATTAAGGGTTAATTATGTTAATGTGGATCTAAGTGTGTATGAGGGTTTTGAAGGTTTAAGGTACAACCAATTCATCCCCCCCTCTTAGTTGTCTTGTGCATCCAACAATCAGTATCAGAGCAAGTTTCCCTAGAAGAAAGCTTAATTGCTTGAGGTAGATCTGGGATGGTGCACAAGAAAGAGATCCCTATATTTGATGGAATAGATTATGCATTCTAGAAGACAAGGATGGAAGGTTTTCTGGTTTACCTTGGATATGATGTTTGAAATTTTGTTAAGACTGGTTACACTAAACCCACAAATGGTCCAAGTATTGTTGATCAGATCAAAGCCTATGAAAGCAATGGTAAAGCAAGGTATGCTCTCTTAAATAGTCTTACAAATTTTGAATTGGTGAAATTTGAGTCTAAAAACTGCTAATTTTTTTTGGGAAAAGTTAGAAAGCATTTATGAAGGAGATGATAAGGTCAAAGAAGCTAAGATGGGGAATCTAAAGATCATGTTTGAGAACTTGTAGATGTTTGAAGACGAAAATGTTACAAGCTATATGCAAAGGGTAGATGAAGTGATCAGCTGCATTAGAGGTCTTGGTGGTGAACTCAAAGAACTAGAAGTGGTAAAGAAAATTCTCAAAAATCTTCCTAAATCTTATAGTCATAAAGTTTATGCTATTGAATAATTTGAAAACCTAAATCAATATACTAGAGATCAGTTGTATGGCTCGCTAACTGCTTTTGAGATGAGAGAATTTGTTACAAATAGTGGTGCAAAAGTTGAGACTGCTTTTAAAGTTTGGAAATCTGAGGAGATCAAGGAATTAGATTAGGAGGATCTTGATGATATAAAAGCTAAATTTGTAAGGAGAATGAAGAAGGGTACTAGTAAGTACAATGGTAAACTTCCTTTAAAATGTTTCAGTTGTGGAAAGATAGGTCACTATGCTTCAAGATGTCCAAACAAAGTTTTAAATAACAAAAACAAGGAGAACAAAGGTAAGATGATCAATAAAAGCTATTATGTTAGAGAAGATGCAAATATTTCTAATGATGAATCTGACTATGGATATGATGATGATGAATTCTTGTTCATGGCTTTAAAATATGAATCTATTTTTGCTAACTTTGAGAGATGTGTGAAGGAAATCCCTTCGGAGACAAAGGATAAGATTGAAGGTACTTTGGTATTTTCCTTTCATGCTAGATAGGAGAAGAATTACTAGATCATTGATAATGAATGCTCTAATCATATGACTGTTGACAAGAGTAAGTTTGTTAAACTTGAAAAATATGATGGGGTGATCCCACAATACTGGTTTACAATTTTTGGCCAAACTGGACATTGAACTGAATTTTTTTAACTAAATCTTCACTTTCAAGCACCTATAGCGACTAAACCGTGAGGAATTTGAAGATGATGCAAACTAGTGATTTGTGAAATTTTATCTATAGATTTTAAATATATTTTTTTCAAAATTTTTGGAATTAGATTGTACTTTCTTTTCCATCTCCTTCAAAAACTAGTTTTTAACAGTAAACACCATTTTTAAAGAGTGGCGTTACTAGCTAACACATAAAAAAATTTCTATGAAGGATAAAATTCTAATTTTTTTGAATTTAAATTTGTAACTACGATATCTAGTGCATGGAATTGGTTTCATAGCATTTCATTGAATATTTTTTTCTTAATTAATTTTCAAAGTCAAACCAATTACAATTTAGACATGATTTACTAGCTAAAACATAACTCTTTTGTATGTATCAAAATTCAATTTTATTTTTTTTGTTGGATCAAGGACATCAATATCTAGTGCATAGATATTTTTTAGATTTTTTTTTATAATCTACTATTTTTCCACATGTGAAGAATAAAGAGCTTGGCTTTTAGTGAAAAACCTACATTCACAATAAATAAAAAATTGTATACACCTAAAAATGGTCACATCACATTGTCTGGTAATTAATTAAATATTTTTAATATTTAATTAAATCTTCGAATTCCATCTATGTATAAATAAATTTAAATAATTTATTTATATTATTCATTATTTCATTTCGATTAAATAAATAAGTTTATTTAATCATCTTTTCGTATTCATTTCTTAATTAATTAAATAAACATTACGATTTATTTTATATTGGTATCATATAATCTTAGTTTGAATATTTTATTCAAATAAAGATTAAAATATTCTTATTTTCTTCTAAATATCATTTATAATTAAATATTCCAAAATATTTAATTAATTTCTCTAATTCGATTCTAATATTCATTTCATAATTAAATATTCCAAAATATTTAATTAATTTCTCTAATTCGATTCTAATATTCATTCATAATTAAATATTCCAAAATATTTAATTAATTCTTCTAATATTTCATATTCTTTACAAAGTCACATCATGATTAAATATTCTAAAATATTTAATTAAAACTTCTATAGTTTCAAAAATCAAAAATCAAAATTCAATAAATGAAATTAAATAGAATTTATTTATTTTGGGATTTATCTTCAACACCCGTGAAACAAACTGCCCAAACAGAAAATTTAATTTTCTCTGTTTCTGTGCAGGCTTGTTCCCGTGGGTTGAAGACAGGAATCCATCCTTCTCTCCAACCTCTCAACCTCTTCCATCTTCTTCTCAACCTCTCCATCTCTCACCTTTCAATTCTACCAGACAATCTCACAGCCATAGATTCTTGCCAGCCGGGATTGTGCCTGCAAAAATCTATAAATATGACTGCCGGGAACTCCAAATGATATAGAAGTTTTAAGCAAGTAAATTATAGTCAAATTGTAAGCATTCATAGCATTCATAGAATTCACAGTACTTTCATAGCATAGAATCATAGTAATCATAGCATAGAATCATGACATCTTCCATTCACAGTCCCTGTGCATAATCTACAACCCCTGTCCATATTCATATTCATAGCATACAGGATAGAATTTCCTTCTGCATAACTCATTCTACAGGTTGCTATTTGGAGGAGCTGAGCTTACACAATCTGAGAGCAAAAGCTTCAAAAGAAATCACTGTAGATAGAGGAAGATGGAACGCTTCTGAAAACTATCTTTATTTCTTTGTTTGAGTTTTTAGTATAATGTTTCATTTTGTGTTTTGTTTTCATTTAGATTACACCATATAAACATTAACACATTTTTGGCTCCCACCGTGGGGCTCTTGCCCCTTTTTTAATATCTTTTTGCAGGTTTCTTTTGACAGGTTACAGACAAAAACAGCGGAATAGCGCAGGAAACACGTCTTCAAGATTTCAATACCCAGTTTAGCGCATTTAAGGTCTTTTGCAGCGCCCGTGAAGTCTTTTGCAGCGCCCGTAAAGACTGTTGCAGCGCCCTTGAAGTCTTTTGCAGCGCTCATGATATGTATTGCAGCGCTATTAATGAGTTTTGCAGCGCCTTTAAAGTATTTTGCAGCACCCGTAACTTTTGTTATAGCGCATTTCTATAAGTTGTAATTTGTAATGTTAAAATAGTTTAACTGATTCTGACGCAACCGCAGACAGTTAGTAAATTTTTAAAGATAAAATGAACCAATCCTAGGGTAGGCATTTAAGGTAAAATGAAGCAATCCTAGGGTAGTCATCTAAGGTAAAATAAAGCAATCCTAGGGTAGACACTTCATATTTCATTTTGGGCTTAAAAAGAATTTTTCTGTTTATGTGAAGCAACATCTTCACTTAGCTTAGAAAATTTTCATTTGGGGCTTAAAATACATTAGTGTTTGCTTTGTTTTGGTGATAGGCCTATGCTCTCCCCTTAACTGGGTGATCAAAATGCCAAACTCACCTATTTCCCTTCATGCAATTTCCTGTTTTATTAGCTCCTTTTAGAAGGCCTGTCGTAGTGGGAAAAAGTACTCACCCTACGGGAATGACCTAAGTGGGAACAACTAAAGCCAAGTTTTCCAACCCACTATAATCAAATTTGGATGGTTGATGAAAATCCCATTCGACGGTAGTGTGCATTGATAACCATTCCCAAAGCCTTTGTTCTAAAGGTAGGGAGGTCTCTCGAGGGAGTCTATCATTTTCCGCACCGAACAGAAACCCTTACTAAGAACTTAGTGTAGTATCTTACCGAGTCAGTTCCCGAACATTATATTAATCACAGTGCAGGGGAGGGAAGAATCTACCCCCAAGATACTCACCATATAACTGCCAAGGATTGTTTGCTCAGGGGATTCGGTATCCACTTCCGTCACTCTGAGTACGCACCTGGAAAAGACAAAAACACGGGCGCCCTTTTGGGGGTGACATGGCTGTGTGAGTCGACGTAGTTTTAAGATGTGGGTTGTTGATTACTATAATGACCTATTTGAGAATTAAGAGTGAGTCTGTTTGAAGTGCTTATCATGTGTAAAACCCGTTAAAACACTTTTTGAACAACATTTTGGTTATACACTTGATGTTTAGCATAGGACTTAAGACAACCATTTTACAAATTGTTTGATGTATTTTCAATACACTAATTCAGATAAGATCATCCAAAACACTCACTATCACATTGATCAATCTCATGTTACGAGATTGGAAATCCACAACGTTTAAAAAGAAATCCGTTTTCAAAAGGATTAAAAAGCCAAAGAAACCCCTCAACCACAAGAAACTATTGAAGAAACAACGATTCTTGTATCAAAGCCGAAAAGTTTTACTCAAATATAGAACATTTCTTCATAGGTATCATGATTGTGTTAGAGGTCTTTTAGATGATTATTCCATAGAACCTTTGTATTCACAAGCTTACTTTCAAAGAAGAGCCCTTTCTCAAAGGCATAACCATAGTCAACGCATTCGTTTCAGTTATATTCCTCAACCTGCAATCGACTATTCTACTCGTCCAAATCAAATTTTGCAATAGAGAACTTAGAATACATTAGGCATACATCATAAAATCCATCCTTTTACAAAGCCATGATCAAAACTTCATAAAGTGCAAAATCATCCTTTTCTTGATCTTTTGCTTACATTCCCGCTAACAGGATTTTCATCCTTTCACTTAGGGAACAACACAAGCTAAAGATTAGAAATTTTGTGTAAGTCATAGAATCTTCATTCTATTTTGACTTTCATATATATCATATAAATTGCACTATTTCACTCTTTTGATCAAAAGCAAGTAGAACTTGGAACAAAACCTATGCATGTCTTCACGAGATCTCAAAAACAAATGGAAAAAGACGAGGGAGAAACCACTACAAGTAAAATGGGAGACCATACTGAAAAAGAAGAGGAAACATTTAATCTTGATGAATTAACAGATGAAAAGCTTCAAGAAGCAGAACAAGATCCTTAATTCCATACTCTTATGGAAAAGATTTTAGAACGAAACAAAGAACGTTACTTTCTTTCATTAGCTAATCAAGGAGCTAAGTTACCTCACAATTTCGACATAGAAGGGATTAAACAAAGTCCTGAAATTCCTCCTAATGACTTTAGTGCTCTAAATCAACAAATAAAAGAATTACAAGGGCAAATAAAGGAAATGCAAGGAGGTACAACAAAGAAGTATGTTTTGGAAGATATATCTCCTTATCCATTTGATAGGAGTCTTCGAATGATCCCATTTCCAAAACATTGCGAAATTCCTAAGTATGATAGGTATAATGGAAAAACTGATCCCATTGACCATGTTAGGGATTTCCGAAACATGAGTCTAGAATTTGCCTATGACGATACTTACTTGATGCGATTATTTCCACGAAGTCTAGGTGTACAATCCATGGAGTGGCTTTCAAAAATCACTCCACCTATCAAAACTTTTGAGGAGTTAATAAATCAGTTTATATCACAATACTCCTACAACATTCAACACCAGATAATATTGCTTGATCTTTGTAAAGTGAAACAAAAAGTAGGAGAACCTTTTACTACATTTTTACAAAGGTGGAGAAGGTTATTTGCACGATATTCTCGTCCTATTCCTGAAAAGGAAAAAATGGATATCTTTATCAATAGCCTTGATCCAGAATTAAGTTATAGGCTTAACCTTCATTGTCCTCATAACTTTGAAAAATTGATTGAAAACGCAATCACCATTGAAGGGGCCTTGGTTAAAAGGGGAGTAATAAAACTTGATAATCCAAGTACATCAAATCAAAACAACAACGATAAAACAAGGTTTTGGAACAGAAACAAAAATGTTGTCAATGATGGTATAGTGGATGCAAATAATTTACGAACAAGATCATTTGTTTTCAATCTATCAAGTGCTCCACGAAACAATCAACAAGGAAATACAACTCAACAAGGAAACAACAATCAACAAGGACAAATTTCCAAACAAGAAAACATGACCAATCAAAATACCAATCAAAATCGTGGTACTTTCAATAATAATCTTGGCAATACCCAAACATCAAATCTGTCCAGACCTTCATTCTTTTCAAATCGATGGAATTTTACCGATTTGGGTCAATCTCTTGAGTCTGCTCTCAAGGAGCTTCTTGATAATAAGGTTATCACCTTACCACCACAAAGAGATTATGAGCCACGAGTCAAACCTCCATCATGGAATGACTCATATTATTGCAATTATCATCAATGTAAGGGTCATAGAATGAACAATTGTCAAGCTTTGAAAAATATAGTACAAGATTTAATTGACAATGGCACCATTACAATCGAAGGGCATCATACCAATGACGATCATCAAGCATTCAAAGATCCTTTGCCAAACTATCAAAAGGGGGAAACGTCAGATACTAAAGCTAAAAGCATACATAATGTTGAAGACAATATAATCCGTCACATCCACGCAGATGATCAACGGGTTAACGTTATCAAAATCAAGGGAAAACAAGAATATCAACAAGTTAATGTGACAACAAGAGGTCAAGCAAAAGTTGTTCTAAAAGGAAGTTCATCTAAAACAACTATTTCTCCTCCAAGTCAGTATAATCTGGTTGATCAATTGAGAAAAACATCAGCTCAAATCTCCATCCTTGAACTTCTCAAAATATCTCCTATACACAAGAATATTTTAGAAGAAGCTCTTGTAAATACAACTGTTGATACTGATCTAGATGTAAACAGATTTCAAGCTATGGTGGGACATTTGTCTTCCCCCACTTGTCTTTCATTTTCTGATAAAGATGATGCTTCCATGACACATCCACATAATTCCTCGCTTTATCTTGAAGTCATGATCCATAAACATTGAATTAGACGTGTCTTAATAGATGGAGGAGCCGGTTTGAATATTTGTACCTTAAAGTTAATAAATGCCTTGGGAATTTTAGAAAATGAAATTGATCCACGAAGGAAAATAACTATCAAGGAATATGATGATGAAGAAAGAGCTTCTAAAGGATTGATATTGTTGCCTATCAGAGTGGGACCTGTTGTGAAGAATACATTTTGTCAGGTTCTAGATCGGGATCTTTCTTATAACATACTTTTGGGTCGTCCGTGGATTCATGATATGCAAGTAGTACCATCAACATATCATCAATGTATAAAGTTTCTGTATGATGGACAAGAAATAACTATACAAGCTGATTACAATAGTACCCAAACTTGTTCAAATCTTCGAGTAACTCAAGATGTCTTTGTACCACACAATAGGGAAGCTCTTGCTGTTTCTTCTTCCAAACTACAAGTCCAATTGCAAGAATTGACAAAGAATCTTGATACTAAGTTGAAGTTTAAAGACAAAGGGGTAGGTGAATATTCACTATCTCTTTCTACCTTACCTCCTTCTCCGAGGTCACATGGGCAGCCTACCTTATCAAATCAAAAGATTGCAACAGCTTCTACATCTCAAGCTTCTGTGCCAATCACAAAGTTTGATGGAAAATTTATTAGAGCTAACACTACTGAAGAAGAAGCTGAAGATAGGGACATCCTAAATTGGCTATACAAAGATGAAGATGAATCTCTCTTGCACATTAAGTTGCCTAAAGAACAATATGGTAAGGGGTACGCTATCATGCAGAAGATGGGCTATGAAGGAAATGGTCCTATAGGGAAAAGAAGAGAAGGAATTGTGGAACCAATTCAACCTATTTCAAAGCATTCAAGTGATAAAACAGGACTTGGATATGGCAAAGATAAAGAAGACTCTACTTCACAACAAATACAATCAACTCATGAAGGGGGATCAGTGTCAGATAGACCTCATGAATCAGTTTTCCAATTGCAGAATAGTTCAGATACTGATTCTAATGAATATGAATGGGACACCATTTATAATGATGAATTTTGGAGGGATAAACAAGTTGATACCATACATAAGTATGCACCTGTTCTCATACAAGGAGAAGGCTCAAGGCCTCCACTTGATTATGTTTTACAAAACAATCATGACTCAAGTGAGGAAGAATCAGATTCTAACTGTATAACTGAAAATATGTTATACTTCTGTGAACAAAATGTATAACTGAAAATATGTTATACTTCTGTGAATCCTTGCATGCAATGCAACAATGAAAACTAATCTAAATGGCTGTAAAATGCAATAAACCAAACTAATTTATTGAAATGAAAATTAATCTACATGCAATGCCATAAATGAATTATTTTGCAAATTAATCTACTATGAAGATTAAGCTAAAATGTAATATTAAACTATATGCTCTAAAAATAAGATGCTTATATAATCAAACTAATGTAATCTCAAATGATAAAATTCAAATTTGTAGCATAAGTCCGATGTAAAAATTGTGATTCTCTTTCCTTTTTGAAATGAGAATGAGAGGGCTCATTTTATAGGCAAAAGTGGAATTGAAGGCAAATTCAGAGCAATGTGGGATAAATAGAAAAATAGAAACAAATCTTGATTAAAATTCTTTTTTTTAGTTTATTTCCCTTTTAACTGATTTGTTTCCTTTTTTTTTTCATCACAGGATATTCTTGAGAGGATATTTCATTTATTTTATTAATTTAAGATGATAATATCTCTTTTAATAAAATAAAATAAGATTATGTAATTTAGAAATGAATATTAATAAAATAAAATAAAATTATTTAATTAAAATAGATTTAATTAAATAGCATCATTTTATTTAAGTAATATTAACTTCAATTAAATAACATTATTTTATTTATTAAAAGGGATTTATTTCTTTGATTAAATAAAATTAATGAAGCATTCAAACCTTAGGGAAAATTGAAACATTTGAAATAGTTATGAATTGATTAAGAAATGCGACAATCATTGATTCAGAAAGTTGATGTTGACAAATTAAATAAATGGGGCCCAAAGTCTAGGTGACCATTTTAGGTTGCATACACTAACGAGATTGACAATCAACAGGAGAATACCATCATAGACCTTGTCTACCATGAGGATGATAACCATATCATGACTTTGACAATTCAAGACCTTACCCAACCTAATGATCCTATGCCTTTAATTTATCCAGAACTTATTGATTGGGACATTGACGCATCTATTCATATTCCTACATTCAATGATGATGAGGATATTATAAATTTCCTTTGTTCCTCGAATGAAGAAAACAATTGTTTCATTCAAGAATTTCATACTCATGATAAGGAGGGTGTCAAGTCTCTTAGCTGCAAAGTAAATGAAATAAAAGATGGATCTATTGGTGAAAACCGAACAAAGGCAGTGATAGATCAAAACAAGAGAAAAATAAAGAGCGAATCTGACAGTGAAAACCTTTTTGAGGCACTGAAGGATGAGAAACTTGACACTCTTCCCAAGTATTATCATGAAAGATCTTCTATTTTGATCAAACCAACAGAATCAATCAACATGAGTACAACAGAGCAGCTAAAAGTTTTGCAACTTGCAGCATCATTAACAGTTGAAGAAGTCCTGAAATTCATGCAATTCTTGAAAGAGAATCAAATTAACTTTGCTTGGTCATATGCTGATATGCCAGGGTTAGATCCTAATCTGATAATGCATCATTTATCTATCAAGGCAGGGGCAAAACCTGTGAAGCAAAAGCTCAGAAAAATGCATCCACATGTTGCGTTACTAGTCAAAGAAGAATTAAAGAAGCTTTTGGATGTTGGATTTATTCGAACTATTGACTATGCAGAATGGATTTCCAATATTGTACCTGTTTCAAAGTCAGATGGAAGGATCAGAGTTTGTACAGATTTCAGAGATTTAAATAAAGCTTGTCCCAAGGATGAATTTCCTTTGCCCAACATAGATATGATTGTTGATTTAACTGTTGGCCATGCGATGTATTCATTAATGGATGGATTTTCAGGATACAACCAAATAAAAATTGCACCAGAGGATCAAGATAAAATAGCATTCACATGCCCTTGGGGTACATATTGCTGGAATGTAATGCCATTTGGGTTAAAGAATGCTGGGGCTACTTATCAAAGAGCAATGACAACAATTTTTCATGATATGATGCATACATTCATGGAAGATTATGTTGATGATTTACTTGCCAAATCTCACACACGGGAAGAACATTTAGAAATATTGTCAAAAATCTTTATCAGAATGGAGAAGTTCAATGTTCGACTAAATCCAAAGAAATGTGTCTTCGGTGTTACATCTGGAAAACTCCTAGGATACATTGTTTCAGAAAAGGGTATAGAGGTTGATCCAGAAAAAGTACAAGCTATAATGGACATGCCGCCACCACGAAATATCAGTCAACTTCGATCATTGCAAGGAAGATTACAGTCCATCATAAGGTTTATAGCTCAACTGGTAGACAAAAGCTTGCCATTTACACATTTATTGCATAAAAATATCCCATTCAAATGGGATGACAAATGTGAAGCAACATTCAATCAGATCAAGCAATATCTTACACATCCACCAGTTTTAATTCCACCTATTCCAGGAGAGCCACTCATACTCTATATTTCAGCAACAGAAGTATCTTTGGGAGCCTTGTTAGCACAAGAAGATTCTACAGGTAAGGAAAGGGCTATATATTATATCAGTAGGACTTTAACAAGTCATGAGTTAAACTACAGTTTCATTGAAAAATCTTGCCTTGCAGTAGTGTTTGCTTCTCAAAAGTGGCGACATTATATGTTGGCTCATACAGTTAAGCTGATAACAAAGATTGATCCATTAAAATACCTATTAAGCAGAGCTACTTTAACAGGAAGACTTGCAAAATGGGTCATGATCTTAAGTGAGTTTGACATTCACTATATAGATCGAAAAGCTATTAAAGGACAGGTCATTGCAGATCAGTTGGCTGAAGCACCTTTACAAGAAGAAAATCCAATGCATATTGAGTTTCCTGATGCAGATGTCTTCATAGCGACAATTCAGAAATCATGGACATTGTACTTTGATGGATCTTATACACAATATGGCTCGGGGGCAGGGATTCTTTTTGTTACACCTGAGGGACATACCATTTCACGATCATATTGGTTGATGTTTCCTTGCACAAATAACATAGCTGAATATGAGGCATTGCTCATAGGATTAAAAATAGCTTTGGAATGGCGAATTACAGAGCTAGAAGTTTACGGTGATTCACAACTTGTCATTAATCAAATTAATGATGACTATCAAACTAAAGATGATAAGTTGCTACCTTACAAGAATATGGTAGATGATTGTAAAAAGTATTTTGTGTCAATCAAGTTTTCACAAATATCAAGGATTGATAATAAAGCTGCAGATGCAATGGCTACAATTGCTTCCTTATTACAACTTTCAGAAGATCAAACCAAATATGAATTTTTGGTGGAACAATTGTTTTCTCCCGCCTATGATAATCCTGAAACCCAAGTCATATGTCATTTAACCGGTTCTGATTCACCTTTATATGGCAAGACTTATACCTATCTTAAAGATAACATCTTACTTCCGGATTTATCCCGCAACCAGAAACAGAATTTCATTCGCCAATCATCCCGTTATACCTTAATTGCCAATATCCTTTATCGACGTGGTCTTGATGGTACACTCCTTAGATGTCTTGAACGTGACGAATCCGAAAAAGCCTTACAAGAGGTTCATGGTAGTATTTGTGGAACTCATTCAAGTGGTTTGACCTTAGCCAAGAAACTTGTTAGAATGGGATACTATTGGCCTACCATGGAGAAAGATTCTTTTACTTTTGTCAAGAAGTGTTCTAAATGTCAGATTCACGGCAATCTTATTCATGCACCTGTGCAGGAACTGCAACCTTTTACTTCAACATGGCCTTTTTCTCAGTGGGGACTTGATCTTGTTGGAAAAATACATCCTTCATCGTCAAATGGTCATAAATTCATCATCACAGCTACGAAGTATTTTACAAAATGGATTGAAGCTTCCTTTAACAATAGTGACTGGAAAACAAATATCTTCATTTATCCTGAATTACATTATTTGTAGATATGGAATTCCTAATTCTATCATTACTGATAATGGAAGACCTTTCAAGAATCAGGACGTTGATGAACTTTGTGAAAGATTTCGCATCCAACACAAGTTTTCTACACCTTATTATCCACAGGGTAATGGTCAAGCAGAAGCTTCTAACAAAACCATCTTGAAGATATTGAAGAAGACAGTAAATGACGCCGGTCGTGATTGGCATGTCCAATTAAACCCAGCTTTGTGGGCATACAGAACAAGTATTCACACACCAACAGGAGCTACCCCATATGCTTTGGTCTATGGAGCAGAAGCAATCTTACCACTAGAAGTTGAAATACCTTCGCTTAGGGTCTCACTCAAGGGATTGATAAGTGATGAAGACTACAGAGTTTCTCGCCTCCAAGAGCTAGAATTGTTAGATGAAAGACGTCAACATGCAGCTGATCATTTGAAGGGTTATCAACAAGTTATGTCTCGTAGCTATAATCACAGAGTTAAACCACAGACATTTCAAGTGGGTGACTTAGTCTTAAGGGAAAATCCACGTAATCAGCAAGACAGAGAAAAGAAAGGGAAATTTGAACCTAATTGGCTTGGTCCATTTGTTGTCATTGCAGCATACGGTTCTGGTGCATATCAGTTATCCACGTCAGAGGGGGACCTGTTTGAAGAACCGATCAATAGTATTCATCTGAAGAAGTTCTATGTCTAAAAAGTCCTGAAAAAATATAAAAAAATCATAAAAAGTTTGAAAAAATCAAAAAAAATAAAAAGTCTGAAAAATCAAAAAAAAAAAAATCATAAAAAGTCTTGAAAAAATCAAAAAAATCAGAAAAATCCTGAAAAAGTGCAATAAAAACAAGTAGTGAAAACCTGGCAAACAGGCGCTACTTGTGATCAAAATAGGCTCCTTCATTTATTAGTTTATGTCTTGTTTTCACTTTTGGCATTATCCATTCATATTTATCCTCTGTATATATCTTTCATTATCCATATCATATAGTGGGAATCTTTAGGTTTCATCATGGCTTGATGAAATTTGTACATATCTTTTATCCTTAGGTTGTATTTACACTGGGGGCAAAAATGTAGAAACATAGACTAAACAAGGGAAGGACAACAAGCTTTTTGAACATCACAAACAGACATGAAAACAGTTTTACAAAACACAACAAACATTGCCGTATCAAATCAATCACAACATGTTTATTCAATGCCAATGGAAATCGAAACAACATGATCCAAACAACTATCAAAATGAGAATATCAATGATGATAACCAAAATTGGATGATCTTAATCTGAATAAATGTTTGAAATACTTTAAGCAAGATTTGAATGGTTGTTTGATTTTCTATCATATCTCTGGAGTGATTCAATGATGCACTGAACTAGAAGAGCAAGGAAGGAGTATGATTTTTCTTTGTCTGCTGTTTGTGAGGAAATCATTAGTACTATGCAAATTGGTCGCGAGACATGCTCTACTATGTATCATGGATGACATTTCAGAATTTGCATGGGAAAATGATTAACTCTTGTCTGTTTATGCAAGCAATACTCAGGTCATCTCGGTTTAATTATACCTAGATGCTTGTACTAACTTGCTATATTAAAAATCATGAAAGCAATACTCAAGTCATCACTGGTGCTAACATACCCTTTGATGCTTGTATTAACTTTCAACATTTCAAAGCTCTATGATGATACAAAAAGCAAAACTAAGCTCTCCAAATGGCAATATTGTATGGATGTCCTACATGGTTAATATAGATTGCATTCATGTTAGAAACTGCATTTTGCATTCATAAATTCCCAAAAAGCTGGCAAAGAATCAAATGGTTTATATCTTTTCGAATACATGACTGAGTATATTTTGACATTCACAAAAACATCATTTCATACATTTTTTTTCATATATATATTTGCATTTGAAAATCGAAGCATACATCATAAACATATGCATTCATCAAATAGATTTCATTTCATAAATCATGTATATATAAATATCATAAACCATGAAACAACCATATCATACACATCATATATCATCGTAAATCATCACTGCATTTCATATATCTCAAAAATGAATGTCAAAATGTACAAGGATGTCAATTACAAATGATATAACATCATCAAAAATGTGATCATCTTAAAGTGTATACAACATGTCTCAACAGAATATCATGAAAATATCATCTACAATGCACTAGGCAGTGCTATCCTCTGATGGCGCTGGTTTGGGACCTGTACCACCTGCCCCTGATGGACTTGCTCCACCTGTCCCTGGTGGTCCTCCTGGAGGTAATGGCTGTGTCACCCCTCTACTGGTAGTACGAGAGCGACCGTGAGTAGCTCGTGACTGAGTATAGCTCTCTCTCCGCTCAGGTGGAACCGCATCATGATATCTAGTCTGGTAAAACTCTGCCTCTCGGGTGGCTTTGGTAACCTCTCTCATCATATCACCAGTCAAGGTGCTAGCTGCTACTCTCTGTAGGCTATCTGCCAAAGCAACGGCCTGCTCACCTCACTGTCTCGCTATGTCTCTCTCAGCAGTAACCGAAGTCAACTGTCCCTGCAACTGTGAAATCAAGACCTGTGCCTGTGATAGCTGAGCCTACAAACTCTGTACTATACTCTGTAAAGAGGATATCTGGCCTGATACCGTCGGATCTACTGAAGGAGATGGGTCAGTGTGTCTCATCCGTGATCCACCTCTGCCACCTCTACTACCTCTGCCACCTCTCCTGCTGCCTCCCCTACCACCTCTATCTCCACCCCTACCATCACCACCATCATCTCCCTCTGAGTCATCATCTCCTCCACTCTCATTATCATCACTGTCCTCTGAATCGTCATCCTCTGACGCTGAGTCCCTCTGTCGTCGTCTTTGTGCCACAATAGGAGCAATACCCTCATCAGGATCAAACATACGTGGTGTCGGATGCTCTAGGACATACTGAAAATACTCTGGTGTCGTCCCTGCATCAAGGACATCCACTCGATAATCCCACATCTGTGCTCCTAAACTGGTGAACTCTGCCATTGCTGTCTCATATGAAATCCGTGGACCCCACACTACAAGCTCTGGCTGTCACCATGCATAAATGGCTGAACCCACAGGCATACCCTGAATCCGACCAAACTGCCGACATACTCGTCCAGCAAGAAACCTCTCAATGATCCATGTAGTCCGCCCAATCAAAAATCTAGAAGTACATACATACGGCATCTCCCTCGCATCCTCTGGCCATGGCTCACAATCTAAATATGGTCTCCAGCATACTGTATCCAGACTGTCCAATAGCCGCTGCTAATGCACTAGTTTGCCCAGTCTCGACTGAGCAATAATGTGAGCATATCTCCATCTATATGATCAACCAGCTGGTCGCTGTCCTCGAGTCAATGGGCGTAAAACAACAAAGTGCTCCCATGCCCATATCTGTAATAATGAGCACCCAACAGCAAAACTCCTGCCTCTACCATATACAATATGATGTAACTCATCGTATAGGTGGGCTAGCATGCATGTACCCCACGCATACCGTGTCCCCTGCATCACCATACTCTCCAAAACACGACCCCATCCGATCACAAACCCCTTCGACCTATGGTCGGGGCACAACACACCTCCAATAAATCCTGCAAGTACAGCTGGTAGCGGCGGGTATATATCTGTAATCTCGCCCCATGGGATGAAGTATCCAGCGATCTGATCATCTCGGAAAATCCTCCTCAAAGAATCAGTGCCTCCAACCTCTCGGCTATCAAAAACAACTATCTCTCCCATCACTGGGATCCGTAGGATGCGATATACGTCCTCAGGGGTCACTGTAATCTCGCCCGTCGGTAAATGAAATGTGTCGGTGTCACTATGCCACTGCTCAGCAAGAGCTGTCAATAGAGCCCTGTTGAGGCGAACCTCAGGCATGTCAAGTAATGCACTCAATCCACATGCATCAATCACATCTCTATCTGACTGTAACAAATGTGGAATCAATGTCCATGTGCTCGGAAATGTCTCTTGTAACTGCAAAACACCTAATCTCTCCTGTTGACATATCATCAAAGCAAAATCAATATCAAATCATCATAACGTATCACTCCAAAACTGAACATCAAATTATTTGTTTTTCATCATCATCATGAAATACGAATAATATCAAAATCATGTTTGTTTTTAACAACCTTAGAAGCAAACAAATCAATCAAACTATTTGTTTTTCATCGTCATGGAAAGCAAATAAGCAACATCACGTTTCTTTCTAACAACTTTAGAAGAAAACTTATCTGTCCTATTTGTTTTTAACAACTTTAAAAGCAAATCTATCAACTTTTATTTGTTTTCCAACAACTTTGGGAACAAATTTATCAGGTCACAACAAAATATGCTTAAAGGCGCTACAAAATTGGTTAAATTGCACTACGAAATCAATCAAAAGCGCTACGAAAACTATCATATGCGCTACGGAATTGAATGCGCTACGAAAAATATCATATGCGCTACGAAAATTCTTAAGAGCGCTAAAACACCCTTTTTTACATCAAAACATGGAAAAACGTGCACTACACGGAAAATTTTTGAAAAGCAGGAGATTTACGGGATACATACTGGAGGTCCATAGTGCGTTGGCCACTGATGTCGTCGGATACGCTTGAAACGGTGCTGGTGAACTGGAAGTGCCATAATTATCAAACCGGAGCTCAAAAATTTGCAAATTCTATTAGGTTAAAATTGAAAATGACATGGAAAATGACATTTTTAACCTATATAATGGTAAAATTGGGGCATTTTACCACATTTTGACATAGCAGGGGTAATTTCTTCATCAATTTTTCATTTCGCATCTTTCCGGGTAAATTTTCTTCAAATCATTAGTTTCAAACGATGAATCGACATCTTCAAAATCATAAAAATTGAAAAATTTCAAAAAAAAAATTCATAAAAATTCAAAATATTATCGATTCATCATTTGCAGGGGCATATACCTATTAACATTTCGATAGTCAACATCTGGGGCAAATTTCAAAATTCTTTGAAGCAATGCGTAAAACACATCACTTCAAAGAGGGGCAAAATGTATACACCTAAAAATGGTCACATCACATTGTCTGGTAATTAATTAAATATTTTTAATATTTAATTAAATCTTCGAATTCCATCTATGTATAAATAAATTTAAATAATTTATTTATATTATTCATTATTTCATTTCGATTAAATAAATAAGTTTATTTAATCATCTTTTCGTATTCATTTCTTAATTAATTAAATAAACATTACGATTTATTTATATTAATTATCATATAATCTTAGTTTGAATATTTTATTCAAATAAAGATTAAAATATTCTTATTTTCTTCTAAATATCATTTATAATTAAATATTCCAAAATATTTAATTAATTTCTCTAATTCGATTCTAATATTCATTCATAATTAAATATTCCAAAATATTTAATTAATTTCTCTAATTCGATTCTAATATTCATTCATAATTAAATATTCCAAAATATTTAATTAATTCTTCTAATATTTCATATTCTTCTAAAGTCACATCATGATTAAATATTCTAAAATATTTAATTAAAACTTCTATAGTTTCAAAAATCAAAAATCAAAATTCAATAAATGAAATTAAATAAATTTATTTATTTTGGGATTTATCTTCAACACCCGTGAAACAAATTGCCCAAATAGAAAATTTAATTTTCTTTGTTTCTGTGCAGGCTTGTTCCCGTGGGTTGAAGACAGGAATCCATCATTCTCTCCAACCTCTCAACCTCTTCCATCTTCTTCTCAACCTCTCCATCTCTCACCTTTCAATTCTACCAGACAATCTCACAGCCGTAGATTCTTGCCAGCCGGGATTGTGCCTGCAAAAATCTATAAATATGACTGCCGGGAACTCCAAATGATATAGAAGTTTTAAGCAAGTAAATTATAGTCAAATTGTAAGCATTCATAGCATTCATAGAATTCACAGTACTTTCATAGCATAGAATCATAGTAATCATAGCATAGAATCATGACATCTTCCATTCACAGTCCCTGTGCATAATCTACAACCCCTGTCCATATTCATATTCATAGCATACAGGATAGAATTTCCTTCTGCATAACTCATTCTACAGGTTGCTATTTGGAGGAGCTGAGCTTATACAATCTGAGAGCAAAAGCTTCAAAAGAAATCACTATAGATAGAGGAAGATGGAACGCTTCTGAAAACTATCTTTATTTCTTTGTTTGAGTTTTTAGTATAATGTTTCATTTTGTGTTTTGTTTTCATTTAGATTACACCATATAAACATTAACACAAAAATAAATATAATAATCAAATTAAATTTATTTAAAATTATACTTTTTGGGAAGCTTATAATAAGGACTACATACTTACAAAAAATAAATTTTAAATGAATTCATTTGATTCCCCAAAAGTTAAATCAAAAGTGGTTTTTTATCAGTATTTTGTTAGGTGTAAAGGAGACTCCGTTATAGGTATGGTTTAAAACTAGGAGGGTTCTATCCAAGGGGGTTTGATCTAAGGTGGTTTGATCAAACCCTCTTCAATTGGAATCCTTTAAATGGAAATTTTCAAGGCTTAAATCATTATATTTTCTAAAAATATGTGATTTCAACAAAAATCAAGATCTACTAGAAAGTGTAAACCACTATTGTGGGATCACCTGATGGAGGATGTGTTAGATTTGGTGGTGATATATCTGCTAAGATATGTGGAAAAGGTTCTATCAATTTTGATGGAAAACATAGTCAAGGTGACATGTCTTTCATGCTATTGATTGATGATTATTCTAGAATGACATGGGTTACTTTTCTCAAAGAAAAATTAGAAGCCCTAGAGAAGTTTAAAGAATTTAAATCCATGGTTGAGAATAAAATGGATGTGAAAATCAAATGTTTACGGTTTGATAGAGGTGTGGAGAGTTTTCCTCCAATGATTTTAACATCTTTTGTGAGAATCATGGTATAAAGAGGCACCTTTCCACCTCTAAGACTCCAAAGTAGAATGGATTAGTTAAAAGAAAGAATAGGGATGTTCAAGAAGCTGCAAGAAAAATGATGGAAGAGGCAAATCTACAAAAGTCTACTGGAGAGAAGTAATTCATACGACTGTTTATATACTTAATAGAGTTCAAGTAAGAGAAAACAACACAAAGACTCCCTATGAGCTATGGTATGGAAGGATTCCTACTTTCAAGTTGTAACATGCCCATTGTTCTACCTAGTAATTTTACTATGTTTTACCCATAAGTGAATAGTTTATGCATCTAACATAATGAGCAATAAAAAATTTCTTTTCTTTCCAATAATATATGCGCCATTTAAACATAACCTTTACAAAATATTCCATTGCATAATCAAAGAATCATTTCATCAAATACAAATATGATTTCACTTTTCATATATGCAAGATAACATTTCACATTCACAATTTCCATATAGATGGATACATGATTATATACGTAACTTCAACAAGCTGACATGAACTAGAAATAAAAACTAATACATATGTCCCAACATTGGTGCATACATTCTAGATGTCCCATTTCCTTAGTGCATACCTTCTAGTTGTCCCCAATACTGAAATGTAAATCTTCAATTCTTGAATTAGAAATGCCAATGGTCCAGAATGTCCTCCAAAATATTGGCCTCCAAGTGCATGAGGAGAAGCATCACTCAAGCACTTTTCCACCAACCATGGACTTACTATGGTCCCCTACACATCTATCAAACTTGGTAAGATGGCCCTCCCTTTAAGGAATATTTTGGTTTAGTAACCTCATCCTTCAAATAGCCTTTCTTGAGCATAGTGATGTGTCCTACATATCTAGAGCTACCATAATGCCTACTTCCTCATGTATGATTACTTCAACCTATAATGTAAATTGCATCACATAATGAACTGACAATGTAGATAGTGGCTACCTACACTACTTTGACTAAATATTAATCACCTACTAACTTCAAATGAGGTCATCTATTCACCACATTTAATTGCTTGATTTGTATTGACCATTATTATTCTATTCAAAAGTTATCCCCTTTCTCGTGGATTATCCTAACCCCATGAATAACCTTCCCATTAACTCATATCTATATAACATTGCTACTAAGTATCTAAAAGCAACTCTTTCTTACCAATTAACCACATGGTTAAACATAACATCATAACATTAAATGACTCTGATTATTAACATAATTTCTTCCTAAATCAGCTATGTTATAATTATTTAATTAAGTAATCTACATTGTTTAATTAAATTCATCACTTTCTCTTATTAATCAAACAATTAAATTTATCAGGTTAATTCATCCTCTTCTCACTAATTTTCATCTCATTTAATTAAATAAATCAAACTATTTAATTGAAACCCCTATGTCCTCTCATTTAATTAAACTAATCCAACTATTTAATTAAATGTCACAAACCCCTAACCCACCTAAGATAATTAATTTTGAATTAACATTAAACTACTTGCTAATCTTCATTAGCAAATCCTCCAGCTTTTAGCTCCACCTTGGTTAAATAAACCTATGGTTTATTAACCTTCTAATTAATCTTCTAATTAAATAAATAGGAATTTTCCTCACAAATGGATATTCCATGGGAATATTCTCTCAATAACCCACTTGTTGACTTTCCCTCCAAAGGCTTTAATGCTTCTTACAAAGGAATTCAATTCCTCTTATATGCCATCTTGTCTCTTACAAGGGCATTTACCTCTCTTACATACTCACCAACATTCCCTTACATTCTCAACTACATTCCTTAAATACTCTCTTACACCCCTCTTACACAAGCCACCTAAGCCTTAACTCTTCTTACATATCCCTCTTCCCAAAATGTGCTCACACATGTGTGAGCACATATCCATATTTCTTTCAATAGCCTTGTGACAATTGTCACAAGGATATTGATCCTTATTTTAGTTTCACATTTCCCAATTTCACTTTTTCTTCCAACCCTTGAGTCCTATAAATAAAGGACTTCTCTATGAAGAATGGATCCACTTATTTATGCAAAGTCATTATAGCCATTTTCATCCATAATCACATGCTTTCTTCATCATTTTAGCTTGAGTTCATCACCACATTGAATCAATTTCATCACTTTGTACAATAAATCTTGAGGATTATTCAACAAGAGATTGGGAAAGGGCCAATTTTCCACATCAACATGGCACCAATCCCCCTATGGGATTGAGGTTTAAAGTATTAAGCTAGGTTTCCATTATGCATTGTTTATTGTTTCATGCTTTTCTTTGATTGTTTCATGCTTTGTGTCTTCAATAATTTCATATGGAATGTCATTTATATGTGCTAAATTGACTAATCCTTGTGTGCTTTTTTCTTGTTTAGCATATGCATATCTCCCATTCACATTTTGGCACTAGAAGGAGGGCTTGAGCAATCAAATTTGATGTTTTCCTTGATTTTTCATGTGAATTGCAGGTTCCAGGCATGCGGCGACACATTTGTTCGGCTAGAGCGACACAATTGTTTTCAACGCCACCTTTGTGCTCTCTATTTCTGAAAAAGTGACACTATTTTTCACCAGAGTGACACATTTGCAAATGCGTTGCAATATTGCGAAGCATTTGATTTTTAGCTATAGTGACACTATTGTTTTTTTAACTTTTACAGTCTATCTTAAAATGACCATATCTTGGTCATACAAAGGTATTTTTTGGAGCTTTATTTATTGAAATGGGGTAGAATTTCATGCTCTATGCAATGGTGTAGGTGGTTTTCAATTTTGGAAGAGTTAAATTTTCAATTTTTGCACCTAAAGTAAAATCACATTGCAACTTGGTCTAGGTTGTAGGGTTTTAATGCTTAATCATTTATATAACCCTAACATCTCATTTTATTGATTTCATCTAACATTTGGAACATGGGTTGCAGGTTTGAAGAGGAGCATGAAGCATTGAATTGAAGAAAAATGAATTTAAAGCTAATTGTAATAGTGTTTTCAAATACTCAAGGGGAAATAACCCACATGTGCTATCTTTTCTTTCATGTTTTAGGTCACTATCTTTCAATTGGGCTCTAAAATTAACCATTGCAATGTTGTTTTCAAAGTTGGCTTAAAATTGAACCCTTCACTTACTAGTCATTGCTATCTTGGTTAAAATTAAACAAAACAACTTCACATCTAGTTTGGTACTTAAAAAAAACTCATCATTGCTTTGAAGGCTAAAAAGAACAAGTGACTTGTGTGAGTGATTTTGTTTGTAGTAGCTTCTAAGTGTGTATACTCTCCCCTTGCACTTTGTGCAATCTTGGGTGACGAGAAACACTTTGGGATTCTTTTGCATTTTTTTGAGTCACCCTTAAGAGAGGGCTTGCTATGAGATACATCCTACAATGGAGAACCCATAGCAAGGTCTTGAAGCATGTTTACAGGCAGGATATATTAAAGGTTGTGAAATCTTAAGAAAGTAGCTTCAATCTTGGGCGACAATGTATTGCACCTAATCCCTCTCCTTAATTGGAAGGGAATAGTTAAAGAGCCTTAAGTGGCTATTGGATGGTAGTGTACATACAATTTTTATGGTATTTTCATTAAAAATCTTTTTGTAGTGGCCATCCTTGTTTTTCGAAGCATTCCTTGAGGATGGTGCATTGGAATTTACTTCTAAGAAGTAAAATACCAAGTCCAATTTTTGGTTGAGGTGTAGAGTTTAAGAGTTAATTCTTAACATATCTCTACACTCCTCCATTAATTGCATGTAAAATCATCCCTTCAGAGCATGAGGTAAGCCCATTTTCAAAGATATATACCTTTTCTAGGATGTAAGGATTATCTTTTGTGATCTATCAAAACACATTGCTTGGTTCCAAAAACAATAAAAACAAACATTGAACAATCATTAAGATTTCAAACCCTTTGGATTTGATGTGAATACCTTTGAAAAGCCCAATATTACTGCTTGTACCTAATGATATCTTATCTTTAGAGGCTTCTAAATATTTTGAATTATATCTAAATTCACATAATTCTAAAGTAAACCTAGGGAACTATAGCTTTAGCCTCTTGATTTACACATGGGATGAAAGATGTTCAAAGTTGTAGACATTTAATTTGAAAATTAATCAATAAAATAGGATGTGGTAAAATCAAGTCATTAATCAAAGATTAAATCAATTGAACCTCACACATGTGCTTGCTATATTTTGTCTTATGGTCTCCAAAACATTGATCTTTTGGGTTTGAGTTACTCATAGGGTAAACTGTGTTCTTCACTATCTTGGCCTTGTAAAAAAAGTCCTTATTAGGTTCATTTAGGATCAAATCAATAATTTCATCCATCCCAAAACATTTATCATTTCCATCCCACAAACAACTTTAGAGCTTTGGAAACATCAATATTCTAGACTTGGGTAAATCATTAAACCAAATCAAAATCACCTTGTTTAGTTAGGTGTGTGGGAATGCATCCTTTCTCATATATTTAGTTAAATTAGCAATCCTTTGAACAAGTTTATCCTAAGATCACAAGTTCATCTTAGGATTCACAAATTTCATTATCCAATCAAAACATCAAGATCAAACCCTAAGTCTAGTATTGACCAAAGTTCTTAAAAGTTCAAACATCCATATCATTCATCCCTCCTTTTTTCATATAATATTTGATCCTAAAACACCCTAGATGTTCTTTTTGTACCCAAAATTGGATCAACCAAAGAATTCAAAACAATACCAAATCCATCACATATACTCCTAAAGTTGATCCCCAATTTTATGGTCCAAACAAGATCACAACATAAGAGGAACATGGAACAAAACAAGGAAATATCAACCATGAGTGACCTAAGCCAAACCAAATTTGACCCAAGAGCATCTAAAAATCCTCTACCTAATCCCCCTCAATGACCTCAAGATTCTCAAGAGGGAGGATGCCATGTAGAGGATGTTACAAACAATTTCAAAGAAATGACCCATGATGTGTTTCTTGAACTAATACAAGATCCCAACACCCAAAAAATTATCAACATTGTAATGAGATTGAACCCTTCCCAATACATGTTGGAGTTGGAAAAAGAAAGGGGTAAACTCCCTTCTACATACAATTTGAGCACTATCATTGAACAACCTTTGGGGACCATTCCCCAAACATCTTTCACACCATCATTTCCAAATGTGGTCCAACCAATTTCCCAACCATCATCAACACATGCACCAAGTAAACCCATGATCACAAAAGGGATTTCATTACTTCAAGCACTTCAAGAGCACCCACTCATCAATAACCAAAACTTAAAAGCTAACAAAATATTGAGTATCTCAAACACCAACACCCCCCAAATTGATCTACATCCATATGTACCATTCACGTTCCATCACATGAACATAGCACCCACTTTTTGTGCCACACCATCCTATACCCGAGATACACAAGGTTATGTTCCTAATGTTCCACAAGGTCAAGTGTGTCTATTTGGACAAATGGAAACCCTATATGTTTCATCTTCACTCATACAAGGGAAAACATCACAAATGTATCCACAATTCCCCGTCCTAATTCCATCACACACATTGATTGAAGGAATAGAAAAATATCTCACTTCATCAAGCACATTAACCCACAATCAATCCAATAAAATCAATCCTCCAAACACGACAAATCAAATTAATTCATCCATCACACCCAATCTAAATCCAAACATACCACTAACATCGCAACACCAAGTGACCTCATATCAAACATCTCAAACATACCAAAATCAAACCTCACAAGAGTTGAACATGTCAAATCAAACATTTGTCACCCAACCTCTCATCACACAACAACCACCCCAACAACCCCTCAACACATCATCTCATACCACTGACCAAAATCCACCTCAAATTCCAAACATGGAAAATCAATATAGCATCATGTTACAAAAAGCACAACAAGCATACTAAAAAGTGTTGCAACAACTATAAGCTTGGTTCAACAAGTGCAAGTGCAAGCACAAGCACAAGCATAAGACGAAACCTTGAAACAACAAAAAGAAGAGAAGCAAGAACAATAAGCAACACAACAAGTGCAGGTGCAAGACTTGCAACAACAAGCCCATCAACAAGCCCTACAACAACATCAAGCACAACAATAAGCGTTGATAGTGCAACAACAACAAACGATGCAACAACAAGAACAACATCAAGCACTATTGGAAAGAAAACAACAACAATAACATCAAGCCCAACAACAAGTGTTGTTGGCACAATAACAACAACAGGCGTATCAACAAGCATTGCTTGCACAAAAATAGTGTTTCCAACAACCTTACATGAACACAAAACAAAATACCTTTAATTTCAATGCACAAGGAGCATACGTCACCCCACCACCATCACCATTCATACAACAATTCAACCCTCCACACACACCACACAACACATTCAACTCATCAATCAAGCCAACTCAAAACACATATGTTCCACCATCTAATCCGCAAGATGATCTTTCCTCACAAGTCAAAATTCTCTCACAACAAATACAAGACATTCAAGTAGGAAAGACGAAAAGATCATATGCCCAATGTGACTTGTGCCCCTATCCCTTTGATAGGAACATTGTCGTGGTCCCATTCCCATTGGGATTTGAGATACCAAAGTTTGAAAAATACGAAGGAAAGGGAAATACCAAGGACCACATCAAAGAGTTCTATGTATCATGCATGGAAGTAGCTTACAATTATTCCTATCTAATGCGACTTTTTCCACAAAGCCTGGATGGCCCCACAATCAACTGGTTCTCTTATTTACCTCTTGGAATCCAAAAATTCCAAGACATTGTAAATCTATTTGTAGATTACTTCTCGTTCAATCTAGATATGGATGTAAGCTTGGAGGAGTTTTATGACCTAAAAAAAGCCATAGGAGAATCATTTTTAACCTTTCTACAGTGATGGAGATATAGATCCAGCAAAAGAAAATGGTCTATGCCCGAAGAACAACAAATAGGAACCATTATTGCTAACCTTAAGGGAGAGTTGTCCTTCCAATTAAAAATTCAATGTGTCACAACATATGATCAACTTATCCCTAAGGCTCTTAACATTGAGAGAGCTCTCATAGCACAAGGGCACATATAAACATACAAAGATAATCGACCATCATCTAGCTCTAATGACAAACCTTGATTTTGGAACAAAAATAAAAATGTCACTAATGATGGTGTTGTTTATGCGAGAATGGTCATAAGTTCCTCACCATAAACAAACACCCAATTAATGAACACACGAAAAAACACACAACCAAACATACAATGAAAACAAAACAATCAACCAACAATCAATGCTACAAATACTCAAAGGGAACCATGGAGAATGAATAAAATTGCACCTAGATGGGAATTCACTCCCTTAGGAGAACCCATGGACATAGTTTTGAAGAAGTTGATCCAAAACAACCTCATCATACTCCTAGATTTATCAAGCTATCAAAATACACAAGTCAAACCTCCTAGCTATAGAGAAGATCATTTTTATGAATTTCACTAATACAAAGGTCATAATACACAAATATTTTTTAGAATAAAACACCTTGTTCAAGATCTTATTGAACAAGGAGACCTTGAGGTGGATTAAAAATATAGAAACCAAGACTTGCAGATTCACAAAACCCCTATGCCTGATCATGGAAAAGTTAAAGATATTGGAAAGGAATCAAGTTCTAATAACATAAACCATACCCATGATACCATGATAGCACATATTTATGTTGCTCATCCATCACAATAAGAGGAATCATACAAGCATCAAGAAACATTCTTAAAATAGATTCAAGATCAATCAACAATGCCTAGCAATGTTTCTTATCAAAATGGTATCATGTATCTTTTAGATAGCCACATTACCCCTTCGTATGACTCCATAATTGGCCATGTTGAGGAGTTTCCAAAGCAACAAGAAGTTTTTCATGCTCCATCTATAAACATTTTAGCTTGTGAAGATTCTCCTATCAATGATGCATCATCTACCCAAGGGTCATGTCAAGAAGATAGTATGGAGGATAACAAAAGTTGCTTCGAACTAAGTCAAGATCAAGGTACTATTCTCCCACAACATAGTAATTGTAAAAGAGGGGGACCACCATGTGCAAGACCCCAGGTCATGGAGGGTCAAGACGTGAGAGGCTGCCCTAACTTACCTCAGCTTAGTGCAATGTTTAGGGTATACGAGGCGAGGGTAATGAGGGCCTTAGGGCCTCAGTTATTTTGCAGGCCCGAAAGGCAAGAAAAAACTAGGAAAGTTGGTTTCTAGGTCTAACGCTATGTCTCGAAAAGCTCTCTATCCGAGGACAGAAGCACGATCTTTGGACGAAAGCGCAACATGCTAGCGTCTCAAAAGTGTGATGTCATTCGTACATCTAGACAGTGACAAAGATGTGGTTAAGCTAACAAAATTAGTTAATGACCCAACTGACTAACTAAAGGGCCAAAATGACACAACTAAGTAAAATAAGTAATCTCTAATATTGTAAAGTAAATATACGAGAGTGGTGAAAACAAGGAGAACCTCACCAAGGAACTCGTTTGCTAGTTGATTCTCCGAGAAGCATGCCCACCTACACATAGCAAGAGGGAAAATGTTGGGTGGCTATATAGGGGCCTACCTCAGTCAGACCCTCGTTTAGGTGTTTCCACTGCCATGGACAACCAAACGAACGAGATAAAAAAGGTAATAAAGTAAAGAAAGCACAAGCACTACAAAACAGTACTATGCTACTCAACCAAATGCTAGAGGAGAGGAGAGGGAAGCTTACTACCTCCACCAAGAGCACTCAAGGATGCTTGGGGGAGAAATGAGAGGAACTCAAACCTCTGCTACAAATTGTGTGGTCCCAAACATTCTCTATCGAGTTGACGAAGTATGGATATGGTTGCAATGGAATGCTTAAAATGCTTGGAAGTATTGGATTGAATGCTTGAAGTGGTGAAGAGTGAGCTTAATGCTTGGGAGAAGATGTGTAGAGTTCTGAAGAGTTGTCAAGAAGTCAAAATGCAAGTTGAAAGAGTGAATATGAAGGAGTGAAGGAAGAAAACAACCATATTCGAGTCAGTTGGCCAAAGGAGGTGTCACAACTTCACTGCCAATGAAAAGAGTAATGCCTCTACTAGCTCAACCGCAAGAATCTTCCAGGGACGTAAGTGTGCCATGCGGGTGTCCCTAACAGAAATGCCTCCACCGACTCACAAAACAGGTGCCATGTGGACTGCCAACAACGGGCTTAAGTGAAATTAAGCCTCTGACTTTGGTTTTCTAAGGTGGAAAAAAGGAAAAAAGGGGAATTGCATCGAGGGTGCAAATTTGCGCTTATACATTTTTCCCCCACTTTAGTGAGCACAAGTACTGATGAGTGCTCGGTAAAGTAGTTCAAGAAGAGAGTAGGGTTAGAAAAGTACACCTGAACCGTTGAGGAAGCAGTACTCAGTCTGGCGTACCCGAAGGTGTAGGAGAAGCGAAAGACTCCATAGTTGCTCAAAACTATGAATTTAGAACAACAAAGCATCTTATAGGCCCGCAGACCTGCAAGGAAGAAACCCCCAAGATCTCTTGCATGAAGGAAGCCCCAAGGAAGCAGATTTTGCAGAGTTAGGAAGCGGCGACATGTCTACCCGCAGATAGGACATGTCAAAAAGCGACGACACGTCTACCCGCAGATAGAACATGTCAAAAGCGGTGACACGTCTACCCGCAGATAGAACATGTCAAAAGTGGCAACATGTCTACCCACAAATAGAACACGTCAAAAGAGGTGACATGTCTACCCATAGATAGAACATGTCAAAAGCGGTGACATGTCTACCTGCAGATAGAACAAGTCAAAAGCGGTGATACGTCTACCCGCAGATAGAACATGTCAAAAGTAGCAACATGTCTACCCATAGATAGAACATGTCAAAAGCGGCGACATGTCTACCCATAGATAGAACATGTCAAAAAGTGGTGACATGTCTACCTGCAGATAGAACATTTCAAAAAGTGGTGATATGTTTACCCGTAGATAGAACATATCAAAAAGCGGTCGGTCACGCAAACTGTAAAAATTTCAAAGGGATCCCTCAGGAACCATTCAAAAGGAGAGGGGTCCACTCAAGGGACACACTGTTTGAAAGGTAAGGTCTAGTCAGGCTTCCCCCGAGCTAGACGCGGAAGGGAAAATGGAATAATCCTAGTCAGGCTACCCCCAGGCTAGATGTGAAAGAGTCCATTCAGAATAAAGACTTTGAAAGAAAGGGTCCCTTGGGAACCCGCCGTGAGGAAGAAGGGGGGTCCACTCAAGGGACGCACAATCCAAAAGCAACTATTCTTCTTAGAGTGATTCATCATCAAGGAATCCTTTCAAAAGATGTTCACTTCATCAAGGAATTCAAAAGGAAGGATATGCCCCCACATGAGGGGAAGTTAAAGTTGTTCTTGCTTTGGAGGAAGGTCTTCAAGTCCTTTCTTTATGAACCCATGATGAAGGAAACATGTTCTATTAGGGCTCCAAGTTGAGAATGTAATTCTAAGGAAAAATTGTTGTGAAGAATTTCAAGAAAAGATTCTTTGGCAATGAATTCATTTTCTAAAAATTGAAGTGGTAAAGAAGAGCGTTGTCTCACATAGGAGGGACAACTCAAGTAAAGAAGAGAGAAAGATAAAGGGAAAGCAAAAAGAGAGGGAAAACACAAACAAAGGACATGGGGGGATCTAGTTTAGCGGGGTCAAATTTGTTTGAGCTCATATAATAATAGGTAACCGCAATGCAAGGTGAAAGATCATTAATCCCCAACTAGATCAAGAAGAATGCATGAAAAACAAAGTAAAAATAAAAAATCGGGTCAACATGGAAGGGAAGCCTAAATTCCCCCAACACTTTGCATCATCCCCAATTTGTCAAAAATCAAGCACAAACATGGAAGAATGGTGATACAAATAGAAGAAGGTTCTCGACAAAAAATCAATGCCTATATCCAAGCACCAATAGGGGTGGCAAGTGTCATCCAGACACACATACCATGGGTACGGGGGAACACATCACAAAACACACACACACACACAAGATCAAGAAAAGGGGCCTCCTCCTAACACTGATTAGCTAAGAGGTCGTCCACTTCCCAATCTAGATCCTCATAAGGGGAAGGAGGATGATCTTGCAAGAGTGGAATGTTAAGAGGAGGAGCATCTAGCCCTCCCCAACAAGGGCCAAGGAAGAGGACCCCTCAAGGTCCTCTCCACCTAGCTCTTGTGGAGTCAAAGTCAATGATTTCGTGAAAATCATTGACAAGGCTGGGACTTCATCCATGGAATTAAACATGCATCCCATAGGATCACCGTGCCTATTCTTAGTGGATGAGATAGGTTGTGGCTGAGGTTCACCGCTAAGTTTTTTGAATGACTCAGGAGCGGTGAAAAACTCAGGTGAAGCCGGGACTGGTTCTATCACAAGGACAAAACAAGTCATCACAAGACCACTTCGCGAAAAGGTGGGCTCCTCTTACATCCTCCTTTGCTAGAAGGACTAGCCTTCGCCTCTTTCTCCATTGAAGGAGATGAACTCCCCATAGACGAAGCTAGGGGTGCAGAGGAAGAGGAGGAAATAACCGTAGTGGATACGATCAAAGTATTAACCATATCGACGAGCTTCAGGAAGGGCTGAATTTCTGGAATGAACATCAGTAAAGGCGGCTTTGCTGAAGGAGCGATAAACACCTGTACCCATTTATGGTTAGGATCATTCGATATTGCAATGGAAGTCAGGAGTGGATCAAATTGAAGAGGAAGAGAAGGAAGGGAGGAAGAAGATGTTGCAAGAGGTCCTAAAATAGGAGCATTCATTCCTTCCTCCTGTTGTGAGGCGGTCTGCTCGGCCAGGAGAGCCTTTCGTTGGCACTTGTGCTCTCGTGTAAGGCAGTTTCTATGGCTCTTGGAGTTAGAAGCTGGGGCTTGCAAAGGAACAAGAGGTTCCTGCTCAACCATAGGAATGTCCACTACATCTGTTTCAAGCGGAGGAATAGGTTTCTATACGGGAGCAGGGGGAGTAGGCTTAGGAGCGATAGGAGGAATCAACTCAAGAGCCTCGACAACAAGCCTCTTTCTGCTCACTGCCTTAGGAGTAGGAGCGGTAGGAGGTCGTGGATCGAATTATCTATGAGAACCTTTCTTTTTGCCATATACATAATACTATAGTCCAAGAAATTCATTAGGGAGATACACGATCCTAATCTTGGGCCTACATAGAGGAGGGATCATCAGACTCATTGGGTAGCCACTGGGTCTGCTCATCCAGTACTCTTCCCAGGAAAGGGGAGAGGATGAGGCAGTCTGAGAAAATTCCGTTCTTTCTTTACCTTTGCGAGAAGGAGAGGGAGTCGTCATAGGATTCTCCTCTTTCTTCAGGGAAGAGGGGACGAATGGTACAACCTTCTCTTTTCCTTTGTGGGAAGGAGAGGGAGCCGATGAGGACTTCTCCTTCTCTTTTAGGGAAGGATTAGTCATCAGTACGGTCTCCTTCTCTTCTTGGGAAGAGGAGGTGGCTGATTTTTATATTGCAGGAAGGGTCAGCTTTGGCTCCCCTTTGCCCCCAATTTTATACTTCACATAGTTCTTGTAAAGTAGATTTGTTCTTGGAGGAAGCGAACCGAATTAGGAGGGCCAAAAGTGATCCAATGAATATCCACCATGAGATACCAAAGGCTCATATTTGGTATGATGCACTACATGCATGACACCCTCATGAGAAAAATTCAAACATTTATGAATAACAGATGCGATCCCATTCATGGAAGCTAACCAAGGAATGCCTAGCTTCACTCTGAATAGGTCCAACTCTATAATGACATCGAAGACTGTGTCAACGGTCCTAGGTCCAACCAGGACGGACAAAGTAATCGAGCCATAGGGTTTAAGACTCATACCATCGTGGGTACGGATGGTAGATTTCATTTCTTCATATTTTTCCTTTTGTAGTGAATTTAATACCAGTGTTTCTTCAGTAATAATATTCACATGACTCGCGGGGTCTATCAAGACTCCTGTCACAATGTTACCATTGACACGAGTGGGAATGTAGAGGGGTGAAGGTTTATTGTTCAAGGGTAATCCTATAAAGCAAATGTAATATCTGGTAAACTGGGTGCGGGTGGAATAGTGGAAGTTACTGTGACCATGTTCACATAGGCCTCGGGTTAAGGAACAAAATCAGTGGGATCAACAATCATGTTAGCAGAATGTGATGGAAATGGGTCTGTGTATATCTACAATTCACTATTTTCCCTTGCCATTGATTTGTTAGTGTTTGTCTCTTTCCATCGAGATGAATGGTACCGTCCTTGATGTGATCTTGTATTTCATGACGCAACCGCATACAGTGTTCAGTATCATGTCCATTGACACAATGGTACTGACAATAAGTGCTCCCATCATACCAATTAGGGTAAGGTTCTTTAACAAGCTTAGGGGGTGGAAAATTTACAATATTATCCTTCAATAGCTTTTGTAAGATGGAAGTATAAGATTCAGACAACTTTGTAAACTTCTGGTTGTGTTTGAGGTTGTTGTCATCAACAACGGCTACTACATTCACAATGGTTTTTCCTTTCCTAGAGATTGATATGATGGAATTTCCCTCATAATGGGAGCACGAAGAGGGTCCCTTGAATTGAGCAACTATTTGTTGGTACTCTCATAAAGCTGCACTTAGATGCGCGAAAGAAGGGTACTTCATTAGGGAAAATTTCTCTTGCCAAGGCCTTTGTAAGATGCCTATTAACACCTTCTATATGTTAGAATTGGGTAACTGATACAAGATTTGTGAAAGAAGCACTTGATAATGTGCTATAAAATCGGTAATCTTTTCATTATCTCCTTGCTTACATCAGACAAGATCTAAAAAGGTCATCTTCAACCCGATGTTGGCTTGGAATTGTCTAAGGAATTGATTTACTAGTTGATTAAATGAGAAAATAGAATTGTCTGGAAAGGAACAGTACCACTTGAGTGTTATTTCCTTGAGGGATCGAGGAAATAGTTTAGTCATCAAGGTGTCATGATGGAAGAATTCGATGCAGAGAGTGTTAAAGGCAGACACATGTGTTTGCGGATCTCCCTTACCACCAAAATTCTCAAATTTAGGTATCTCCATTCCTTGAGGGAAGGGAGTGTTCAAGATGGTGACTGACAATGGAATATGTCATAAGAAAGGCTAGAAGATAGGCTAGACAGAGGCCTGGGAAAGGTTCGCTAACTGACTATGCATCTTACCCATATTTTGAAGCAGAGTGTTCATAATAGGGTTGTTAGAAGATGAAGGGCTAGAGGAACCTCCTCTAGAGCCACTATCAATTCCACCTCCAGAACCACCACCGGTGTGACTTCTAATAGAGCCACTACCAGAGCCACCATTTCCAGTAGGGCCTCTGCCATAACCATTTCCACAACCTCTACCAGAACTGCCTCTGCCAACACCGCCTCTGCTACCAAATCCACCGCCACTACGAAAGCCTCCACCACCCATTCTGCCAATACCTCCACCACCGGAGGTGACAGAAAGGGTAAAGCTAAAGCCCAACAAGACCTTATTCACCTTGATAGTTTTTGGTTTTTCAGGGACAAAAAAGATACTAATGGAAGGGACCGCATCGGCCATGTAGACAGAGGTGGGAGGCATTGATACCCCTAGTTGTCTCTCATGTTCTTCAAAGGTGACTCCCTGTGCAAAGCTAGAGTTGCTCGAAGGGGCACACACTTCAGTGATACCAAAGAGACTACTTAGAAGCTCCACACCTGTTCAATCTTTACCCATCATGTGTTTTAGTTCACTAACAACCCAAGCAACTCTAGCTATCTTCAAATTTCTTTCCAAATGATTTTCAAGGTCGCCCAAACCTTTTGCAAGGACAAACACATATTCAGCAGGAATTTGAACAACCTCATGCTCATCCACTGATGATGGTGTGGGAGATGCAGGAGGAGTGGGAATGTGATCGGTTTCATCAGTGAACCCCATCTCATTCCTTGATAACTGCTCCTGCATAGCCAAACTAATGGCGAGACCAAATAAAAGACTTATAGAGAGACCAAGCAAGACCTTTGTCCTATCCATCAGGAGGTGTTGTACACTTCTCCTCATGATATGCTCAAAAGTTGTGGACTGGATTATGATGCTCATAAATCTTCACAACACTCAAGGTCACAACAACCACGAAATATCCAAGGGAAGTTTTTAACACCAATGGATGAACAAATGTTGGTTCACCAAAAAATTAAGAGAGGGGGGCCACCATGTGCAAGACCCTAGGTCATGAAGGGTCAAGACACGAGAGGCTGCCCTAACTTACATCAGCTTAGTGCAATGTTTAGGGTATACGAGGAGAGGGTAACAAGGGCCTTAGGGCATCTCAATTATTCTATAGGCCCAAGAGGTAGGAAAAAGCTAGGAAAGTTGGTTTCTAGGTCTAACGCTACGTCTCAGAAAGCTCTCTGTCTGAGGATAGAAGTGCAATCTTTGGACGACAGTGTGGCATGTTGGCATCTCAAAAGTGTATTGTCATTTGTATGGCTAGACAATGACAAAGACGTGGTTAAGCCAAAAAAATTAGCTAATGGCCCAATCAACTAACTAAAGGGCCAAAATGACACAACTGATTAAAATAAGTAATCTCTAATATTGTAAAGTAAATATGCGAGAGTGATAAAAACAAGGAGAACCTCACCAAGGAACTTGTTCACTAGTTGATTCTCCAAGAAGCACACCCACCTACACACAACAAGAGGTAAAATTTTGGGTGGTTGTATAGGGGCCTACCTCAGTCAGACCCCCGTTTAGGTGTTTCCACTACCATGAACAACCAAAGGAATGAGATAAAGAAGTATTAAAGTAAATAAAGCACAAGCACTACAAAAAAATACTATGCTAATCAACCAAATGATAGAGGAGAGGAGAGGGAAGCTTACCACCTCCACCAAGAGCACTCAAGGCTACTTGGGGGAGAAATGAGAGGAACTCAAGCCTCTGTTGCAAATGGCATGGTCCAAAACGTGCTCTACCGAGTTGACAGAGTATGGCTATGGCTGCAGTGGAATGCTTGAAATGCTTGGAAGTGTTGGATTGAATGCTTGGAGTGGTGAAGAGTGAGCTTAATGCTTGGGAGAAGATGTGTAGAGTTTTGAAGAGTTGTCAAGAATTCGAAATGCAAGTTGAAAGAGGGAATATGAAGGAGTGAAGGATTAAAATGGCCATATTCGGGTTGGTTGGCCGAAGGAGGCGTTACAACTTCACTGCCAATGAGAGGAGTAATGCCTCTGTTGGTTCAGCTGTAGGAATCTGCTAGGGACGTAAGCGCATTGCATGGACGTCTGTGCACTGTGCAGGAATCCTTGATAGAAACGCCTCCACCGACACACAAAACAACTGCCACGTGGACAACCAACAACAAGCTTAAGTGAAATTAAGCCTCTAACTTTGGTTTTCTAAGGTGGAAAAAATGCAAAAAGGGGAATTGCACCTAGGGTGAAAATTCACGCTTATACAAAAATGAGAGTAATATTTTTTCAACTGCAAGTCATGCTGAAGAGATCAAATCCTTGAAGAATTATCATGACTTAATGAGCATTCTCCAATCCTTCTAGAATTTCAAGAACACACTAGATTCTACCAATGAGATGCTTTCTTTGGATGGACATATAGAAATTCTTCATACACAAGTCTCCCACTCTTGATTTCCCACACAAGAGCAAGCAATAGTCAAGATTCTTGATTCTTATAGTGATTGTGCATCATCAACTTCTTTTGAATCAGAACCAACATCTTTTGAAGTGGGATCAACAAATAAAGATGTCATAGAATCAAAACCAGCATTTAATATTCCTAAATAGTAGGAACCCATAGAAATATCATGTCTTCATGACAAGACATATTCAGTGGCTATTGATTAGAGGATATATTATCAGGGAAAAGTGCTAGGTATTGTTAATACCTTCACAACACTGGGGGCAATCTTATGTAATGCAACTATCAACATAAGGGGCATGAAGGATCCTTATGATGAAAATACTATAAAAACTACAATTAGTCATATCATGAATTGTAATCCACCCATCATCTCATACACAAAATGGGACCAACATGAGAATAAATATTCCTATCAAAGCAAGGAGAAGATCACCAAATAAAATGAAGCAATAAAGATAAAAGGACAAAGTAAATACAAATGGATACCAAAGAAGGAAAAATAAAATCATCCCAATCATACTCCATCAATCAAAGAAACTATGGGGAAAAGTCAAAAAGGGAAAACTATCCATCAAGGATGTCCTCAAATACAAAGGAAGGCTTCTAAAGCAAGGAAAAAAGCATATTAAGCAGTTGGCCCTAATTCCACTCAAAGCTCTATTTCCACCCCTCATCGTTCATATTCCCAAGTTTGGAGAGTCAAAGGTTCCAAACTATCAACCAATTCATCTCATATTCTATCATGCATGACACCATACACTCCATCCATGATATCCAATTCTCACATTGACCATGTATTGGCATCTACTCTTCGTCATAAGGATTCCAAAGGTTCTTTATTGAGATGTGCACACATAGACAAGGTTAATTTCGATACCGATAAGGTAAATCAAAGTTCTTCAAAGTTGCATTCAAGTGCTCGTATCTTAAAAAAGCAGCTTCGTCAAGTAGGATACCATTGGCATGCTATGATAGTGGCCTCTACATTAGTACATCCAAGTGGTTCAGCATGAGAGTAAAATTTAAAAAAAAACAAAAAAATAGTAAAATTAAAAATCATCCTCTAGTGAAAACCGCATGGGTGGAGCTTTGGGAAAGTACTATGATGGAAACATAGAAAATAGGCATCATGAGTAGAATTGAGCATCATATGGACCTTTTCAAGTGAAGGAATTTCATCTCCTTCATAAAAAATCCAGTAACCCCTCCATTTATCGAATCCATCTTTATCCAGACCTTCCAACATATCTTGATCTCGATAAAGGTTTGATGTATAATTTGACTTTCCTCGCAACTAAAATAATTTTGACATGGTATTTACCATACCTCCCATGGTGTCCTATTGCATACCAAAACTCTCTACATGGTTTTCCAACTGATATCTTGATTTTTCCATTGTGTTATGAAACATTGCTAGACACTAGGGGCAGTTTCTTGCGCTCTCATTTTTGAATAACTCTTCATCCATGTCTTATATCTCACAAACATGATATCAACATCATGATATAAGGTATCATTAAAATCAAAAAATCCAAAAACATTCAAATCACATCAAAATCCAAAAACAAGTCAAAAATTTAAAAAATCAAAAACATAGTCACCATGTCGATCTACGAGGTCTCTTCTGTATAATGTAGGCAAGGCTAATATTTGATCAGCTCCCGAGGCCCCTAGGATAATATTTTAGGTTTGGTCCTTGGTCAAAATCTCAAAAAACAAAAAAAAAAATTGAATACTTGGAAATCAAAACATTTGTAAAACACAACCCAAAATTACAAAAATAGCCTCAAAACATTACAAAAATCCCAAAAAACATTGAAATATTTTAGAAAATTCAAAAACCACCCATCACATTTCGCTTTCACTCACAATAAACTTTCATCCGCAATAAATTGATCATCATCTTCAACCTTTGTTAAAATAAGTGTAGCAAATCTGTAAAGTGTGAACCTAAATTTAAAGGTCTTGAGTCTAGGGCAGTAAGTCAACAAGTTGGTTAACTTTTCACATCAATAGCCCATCATCCAATTAGCTCCAAAATCATCTGATAATCATGTCCTAGGATGCATCCTTCCTACAATGTACATCAACATTGGGTATCACCTTAGTTTTAGTCTTGGCTAGAGATATAAAGAACATTAGCTTGTTTGTTTACTTGATCTTTTCTTATGATTTATCTTATTGCACTCATTCCTATGACCTCTCAAATGATGTCTTTGGAATGGGGCATTGATCATTATCTTTAATTTTCTATGCTTATTGGATTTTCTTGTAAAATAATCTTGGTGAATACTTGCTTTGTTAAGTGTGTATGGAGGGTATTTTGGATAGCTTGTTGACTATTACATTGTTAGGTTATGCATTTACATGTTTTGGTTCAAGATGTTTGAAATTTATGAAGTACATCCTAGTGAGGTTTCCGTATGTTAGGTGTGAACAAGAATCCTCCTATTTATTTGTTAAGTCAAATTCCATCGCACTAGTTACAACACTATCCTGGTTGTCCATACCTTGATGCATTGTATCTATGTGCTTTATCAAATATAAGGAATATTGTGTCATTTGTGTCCCAATCCCTGGATAAGAAAATAATCATCACTCATAACCATATCTAATAAAGTCTTGATGAATCATAGACTTTTTGGACTTCTGAATCTTCTCGCCATCAAAGGTTACTCCATCTTATTCCTCTATCTTTACTAACAGTTCTATCCAAGTGTTGAATATGTGTGATATATCAAAATATACATGAGGCTACCCATGGCTGATGACTGTCTATACATCATCAAATCTGTCTACATCAGATATATGAGCTTTCTAATCCTCTTTGAGTTGAACTAATCTTAAATATTTATCACGAGTTTGACTCGAAAATTGAAATTTTTGCCCGATCTCTCGAGGGGGCAGTGTAGCAGTGTAATTCCTTTCTTTGGCGCAATAGTGGGACATCCAAAACATTAGGAAATTTTTGAATGTTGATCTTGACATCAACATTGATCCTAAGAAGTGTTAGTCTTTGAACCAATGTAACAGGTACCTCGCTTCAAAGAGGGGGAAAATGTAGACACTTAAATAGTCCTGATCAATATTATGCATCTAAATCTAATTATTAACATCATTTCTTCCTAAATTAGCTATGTTATAATTATTTAATTAAATAATCTACATTGTTTAATTAAATTTATCACTTTCTCCTATTAATGAAATAATTAAATTTATTAGGTTAATTCATCCTCTTCTCACTAATTTTCATCTCATTTAATTAAATAAATCCAACTATTTAATTAAATGTCACAAACCCCTAACCCACCTAAGTTAATTAATTTTGATTAATTAACCTTAAACTACTTGGTAATCTTCATTAGTAATTCATCTAGCTTTTAACTCTACCTTGGCTAAATAAACCTATGGTTTATTAGCCCCTCTTGCACATGAAATTAATTTCTTCTAATTAATAAATAGGCATTTTCTTCACAAATGGATATTCCATGGGAATATTCTCTCAACAACCCACTTGTTGACTTTTCCTCCAAAGGCTTTAAAAGCCTCTTACAAATGCCTTTAATGCCTCTTACAAAGGAGTTTAATTCCTCTTACATGCCATCTTGTCTCTTACAAGGGAATTTACCCCTCTTACATCCTTACCAACATTCCCTTACATTCTCAACCACATTCCTTAAATTCTCTCTTACACCCCTCTTACACAAGCCACCTAAGCCTTAACTCTTCTTACACATCCCTCTTCCCAAAATATTCTCACACATGTGTGAGCACATATCCCTACTGCTTTCATTAGCCTTGTGACACTTGTCACAAGGCTATATTGATCCTCATTTTTGTCCCACATTTCCCAATTTCACTTTTTCTTCCAACCCTTGAGTCCTATAAATAGAGGACTTCTCTATGAAGAATGGATCTACTTCTTTATACAAATTCATTATAGCCATTTTCATCCACAATCACATGCTTTATTCAACATTTTAGCTTGAGTTCATCACCACATTGCATCAATTTCATCACTTTGGACAAAAAAAATTGAGGCTTATTCAATAAGGGATTGGGAAAGGGCCAATGTTCCACATCAACATGGCACCAAACCCCCTATGGGATTGAGGTTTGAAGTATTAAGCTAGGTTTCCATTATGCATTGTTTATTCTTTCATGATTTGCTTTGATTATTTCCATGCTTTGTGTCTTCAATAATTTCATAGGGAATGTCATTTATATGTGCTAACTTGACTAATCCTTGTGTGTTTTGTTCTTATTTAGCATAGGTATATCTCCCATTCACAATATCAATGATAAATGAATCCCATTAAAAGTATAATCTCATCAATAAATGACCTCAATCAAATGTATAATCTTCAACAATAAATGAATCCCATCAAAAGTATAATCTCATCAATAAATGACCTCAATCAAAAGTATAATATTCAACAATAAATGAATTCAATCAAAGATAAATCAACAATCAAATGATCAATCTGATCATATAGGTTAATCTAAACCTATATGGTTCAATCAATAATCAAGTAAACATCCCAACCAAATAGGTTATTCTCAACCTATGGTTTCATTTGAAAGTAAACTAACGATCAAGTGATCAATCAAGTATAGATTATCAATATGATTTTCATGATGTCATATCCTATCAATGACGACATGTATAACTGTATAGGAGAAAATTTGCACCCATTGTGTAAATTCCCCTTTTGCATCCCCTCACCTTAGAAGATCAAACCCAAATGAAAAATTCCACATCACCCATCTTCTTTGCATCCACTTGGCACTTGTCTTTTGTGTCGGTGGGGGAATTTTTTTGGGGACACGAGCATGGTGTGCAGATGTCTATGTGGTGTGTTGTTGTCCCTAATAGATTCCTACCCTTGGATTCCACAAGGACATTACGTTCTCCATTGGGAATGAAATGTAATGCCTCTGTGTCGATCGACTAGCCCGAAAACGGCTCCTTCCCTCCCATTTTGATCTTCAAATATATCCATTTCAAATTCATTCATACTTCTACGATCTCTTGAGAATTCAACTTCATTTTATTAGCAATTTAGAACATTTTCCTTGATCAATTCCATCCATCTTGTTGCACTTTTTCACCATTGGAGTTGTGACTTGGTGTCCCGAAGGACTGCTTTTTCATCGTTGTATTAGCATAGACCTAGCCAAGTTTGCATCCTCCTCGACATGCTTGAGGGTACCTCAATTGAGAAGGTGATATTGCTTCTTGATTTACGTAGCATGATGTTTTTGTGATTGTTAGGTATTCCTTTCCATTATTTCCTTTATCGCATTTCTATCTCGTGGCTTTCCTAGTTGTCCGTGGAGGTGGAAACACCAAAGCGGGGGTTTGACTGAGGTAAACCCCTATACAGCCCAAAAATTTTCCCTCTTAGCTGTGTGTAAGTGTATGTGTACGTGGAGCTTGCTGGTGAGCTGGAATTTTCATAAGTTGAACCTTGTCACCTTTTTTTTCTCTATCTCCTTTATCATTTCTATAGTCATTTATTATAATTCATTATTCTACCCATTTTGTTAAACTTTATTAGCTAGGATGTCAGTAGTTTTTTTGGCTTTCCATACTATACTTTTCACTTTCTGGTCATATGGACACCAGTGACCCACACTATCGTCTCTGACCCGTGTTGTTGTCCTTGACCCGCACTGCCATCCTTGGACAAAGAGTTGTCTGAGGTATAGTTCAGATTCCAGAAACTGGCTCGTCTAGTCTCATCCAAGCATTTGGATCAATAGAGAGACAAAAGCATTTGAGAGTGCTCTTCATTCTCTATCCTCGACCTAAACACCTGCTTAGCTTGAGGTAAGATAGGGAATCCCTCCACTCTTGACTCTCCGTGACTTGGAGCCTTGGTGTGGTTGGGCCCCTCCCTTACATTTTTTTGAACTTGACGTGAACAACATCTATCCATTTTTTTGTGTTGAGACTTTTTCCCTCACGCCTGGTGGTTGTTGTAAACTTGAGTGTTGTGAAGGTTTATGAGCATCAAAACCTAGTCCACGACTTTTAGGTACGTTGTTAGAAGAATTTTGGGATACCTACCAATGGAAAAGGTGAAGGTCACATCCAGTTCCACCACTAGTTTTTCCATTGCTCTAGCTATTGAATTTACTACTGGTTTTCCTACAAGTTTTATTGACAAGATGGGTTTCATAGACGAGACCACTCGTGCTCATACCCCTCCAGTATCCCCTATGGATTCATCCATGGATGAGAATGATGTTGTGTATATCCCTACAAAAAACCTTTTGGCATTGGATAACAGATTGTTAGACCTTGTGAATCATTTGGAGAAATCACCGAACATGGTGAGAGCCATTAGACTTGCTAGTGAGGTGAGATATTTGTTAGGAAAGGATTGGAAATGCATAGAGTTCTTACGTGGCCTTAATGAACTAACCGAAGCCTATATCCCCTCATATAAGACTAGATTGGGTACTACCTAAGGAGAGGTTCTCAATGCCTACCATGTTTGTATGCATGACCAAAATAGGCCCTTCAATTAGTGTTTCCTCTACTTCTCAAAATCCTAACACTGCCAAGGTGAGTGGAATACCCCTTGGTTTCAACTTCACTCCTCATACTACCCCTAGCGATGGGGGCTCCGGTGGAATGAGTTGTGGCGGCTTTGGTAGTAGAGGTAGTGCTAGTGGAGGTAGCTCTAGTGGAGGCCATGGTGGTGGCTTCGGTAGTGGAGATGGCTCTAGTGGATGTCCTATTGGTGGTGGTGGCTCCGACGGTGGTCATGGTGGTGGCTCCGGAGGTGGTTTTGGTGGTAGTGGTTCTAGGGGAGGTTCCACTGGGCATGTGTCATCCTCCAACCCTATTTTGAATGCTCTTCTTCAGAACATGGGTTGGATGCAAAACCAGCTGGCGAGCCTTTCCCAAGCCTCCGCTCAACCTATTTTGCAACCTTTCTTCTAACATAGACCATTGTCGATGGAAATTATAAGTACTCCCTTCCTACAGGGAATGGAGATTCCTAAGTTTGAAAAGTATGGTGGTAAAGGTGATTTTCAAACACGTGTCAACCTTCAACAATATGTGTACAAATTTTTTTCATCACGATGCTCTAATGAAAAAAATCTTTCCTTGATCTCTCAAGTAGACAACACTTGAGTGGTACTGTTCCTTACCTAATAATTTATATTCTTATTTGATCAGCTCATCAATCAGTTTCTTCATTAGTTCCAAGCTAACATCGGTTCGAAGATGACCTTCTTAGATCTCATTCGATGTAAGCAGGGAGATAATGAGAAGATAACTGACTTCATAGTGTAATACCAAGTGCTCTTTTCATAGATCTCATACCCATTTCTTGAATTCGATGTGCAAAAGGTGTTCATAGGAAACCTGCAGCGAGCTTGGTAGGAGTTCACCCTAATAAATACCCTTCCTTTGCGCATCTGTGTGCCATGTTGCGAGAGAATCAATAAAAGGTAGTTCAGTTCAGGGGATCTTCCTTATGCTCTCATTCAGAAGGAAAGTCTATTGTGTCCATCGTAGGAAAAGGAAAATTTGTTGCAAATGTAGTCACCGTGACTAACTATCACGATCTCAAACGCAATAGGAAGTTTACGAAGTTAGTAGAATCTTATTCTTCCATTTTACAAAAGTTGTTGAAGGATAAGATCATAACTTTGGAAAACCCCCGACCTCTAAAGGAATTTTATCTTGATTGGTATGATGCGAATGCTTTTTTTCAATACCATTGTGTTAACGGGCATGATACCAAGCGTTGCATGTGCCTATCTCGTGAGATATAGGATCACATCAACGATGATACCATCCATCTCGATAGGAAGAAATAAAACACGAATAAGTTGGTAGTGAATTCCAATAGCGAGTTGCACATTTACACGAACCAATTTCTATCCCATTCTGTGAATTTGATTATTGACCCCTTCGACGCTTCTCCTCACTCCTCGGTGTATGTTAACATGGTTTTGATTACTCCTCCCCTGTAGCTTGCAACTAGTTCGCCAGATGTGACTTTCACCTTGTAGGACTTTCCCTTGAACAATAAGTCGTCTCCTTTATACATTCTTGCTGACCTCAATGGAAACATTTTGAGAGGAGTCCTAGTTGACCTCGCGATCCGAGTAAATTTTGTTATGGAGGAGACATTATGACTAAATTCGTTGCAGAGGGAGGAATATGAAGAAACAAAATTTATCATACATATGCATGACAGTCTCTCTCTTAAGCCATATGGCTCTATAACTCTTTTTGTCTTAGTTGGATCTAGGGATATGGATACAACTTTTGATGTCATTCCAAAATCCAATATGTTTTGGGTGAAGTTGGGCATCCTATGACTAGCTTCAATGTATGAAATCACAACCATTATTCAAAAGTGTTTAAAGTTCTTTCATGAAGGTGACATGCATGTGCATGACATTGGATATCATCCATTGGTATCATGTGGAGGTTATTCCCTTGATCATTTTTGGCCCACCTCGATCGGTCTGCTCCCTCCTAGAATGGACCTGCTATACTGAAACTACGTAAAGTATTAAATTGGGGGCAAAGGACAGTCGAAAGTGACTCCTCCAGTAGCGCAGTAGCAAGCTGCCTCCTCCTCTCAGAAGGGAAAGGAGAAGTCTACCCATCCTCAAGGTGCCATGTCTCCCTTCTTGAAGAGGATTTTTGGATGACTACTCTTGGTTTTTTCATAATAAGTTCGATGGTACCTACTTGGCGTAAAGCCAAGATTTAGATGTCTTACCTTCCTACCTTGCCTCTAGGGCCTTGGCCCTACCTATATGGTAACAAGAAGGCTCCCTATGGGGGTTCATCTATGTCTCGACCTCCTACCGCTCCTACTCCCAAAGTAGTGAATGGGAAGAGTCCCACCGCAGAGGTGCTAGATTTGACTCCCCTTGCTATTGCTCAAACCTCCTCTTAGTCTCTCCCTCCTGCTCCCATCCAGGAGTCTATCCCTCCACCGAAAACGGTCGTGATGGGCACCCCTATGGCCAAGCAGGATCCTTTTGTTCCATGTCGGCTCTTGGCCTTTAGTTCCTAGAGTCGTAGGAACCACCTTACGCATGAGTGGAAGCATCAGCGAAAGGCTCTAGCTACTAAGTAGGCCACTTTGTAGAGGAAGGAAGAGGATTCAACTGCCCCTTTTTCAAGTCATGATGTTGTGTCCTCCTCTCTTGTCCCCTCTTCTCCAGTTCAATCAATCTTAGTGCTGCTTCCATCTCCTATTGTGAGTGTAAATGCCCCTAACCCTAAAAAGGTGCAGGTGTTTATTGCCCCTTCAGTCAAGCATCCTTTCTTGATGTCCCTCCTAGACATCCGACTATTATCAAAGCCCTTGGACATGTTGAACACCTTGGTGGTGTCCGTCATAGTTTTCTCCTCCTCCACACCTTTTGCCTAGTCCGTGGGGATCCTGCATCCTCTGATGAAGTGAAAGATTGAGGATGGCCTTGCTAGTAATGGGTGGAAAAATAGGAGCCCACCTTATTTAGAGGGTGGTTTTGTGTTATCATGTGCCATCCTAGTGATGAAATAAGTTTCAGTGTCCCTGAAGTTTGTCATTGCTCCCGAGTCACTCAGTGAGCCTAGCAGTGAATCTCAAGTGTTGCCTTCCTCATCCGTTGAGGAAACACATGGCACTCTTGTCAAGTACATGTTTAACTCTCTGGATGAGGTCTCAACCCTTTCAGTGATCTTCGCAAAGTTGTTGACTTTTACCCCACAAGAACCAAGCAAAGAAGACCTCGTGAGGCCTTCGTCCTTGGCTCTTGTTGTAGGAGGGTCAGAGGGTTCCCCCCTTGATATTCCACCCTTGAAGGCTTGTCTGCCTTCCCCATATAATGATCTAGATTGGGAGACCAATGACCTCTTAGTTGATGAGTGTTAGGGGGGAGCCTCTTTTTTATCTGTAGCGTAGAGTGTGTGTGTGTGTGTTTGTGTTCCCCCATTCTTGCATTATGTGCTCCTAGATGACCCTTGTTACCCTCTTAGGTGCTTGGATACATGAGTGATTATGTGTTGTAAAACATCCTATATTTGTGGAATCATTCTTCCTCTATTATGAGTATTGGTTTTCAATAATTGGGGACGATGCAAAGTGTTGGGGGCATTTAGGCTTCCCTTCCATGTTGACCCCTTTTTTTAATTTTTATTTTGTTTTCTCGTGCATTCTTCATATGGTCTAATATAGTAGAGGGTTGATGACAATTCATTTATATACTACTATTATACTTATATATATTTATGAGCAACTCTGACCCAGAAATATTAGATCGCCCTTGTGTCCCTTGTTCGTGATGTTACTATTTTTCTTTACATTGTTTCTCTCTTATCTTTTGTGCTTGCTTTTTGATGTTGTGGTTCTTATGTGTCGTCCCTCACATGCATGACAACATTACCACAGTGACATCTCGCTATGTCCCGTGGTCCACAACATCACTTTTTCATTGTTTCATTTCTCTCCTCAAGATGTCACGTGCCTCTGTGTTCAACACGCACCATCCTAAGGGGGGCTATCATGTCAATTTTGATTTTCAGAAAATGCATTCAGTGGCCAATGAATCTTTTCTTGAAAATATTTTCAAATCATTTTTCAAAAATTGCATTCTCAACAAGGACCCCTAGCAGAACGTGTTCCCTTCATCATGGGTTTGCAAAGAAAGAACTTGAAAAAATTTCCTTCGAGGAGGGATCAACTTCTCCTACGGGAGAAGCCTCAACCTTCCCGTCATGATGGGGCATTTTCTTCCTTTCGAATTCCACTAGTAGATTTTGACCCATTTTTTGAGATGTCAGGCCGGAATTTCAACGTTTCAAATGTCGTTGAAATTTCGATGCAATAATAGTGACAAACAACCGTCAAAATTTTGACAGACGGTCATCGAAAAATGGGTCAAAATCTGCTAGTGTTCCTTGATGTTGAATTGGTTTGTGAAAAAATCTCACTTTCAAACAGTGCATCCCTTGAGTGGACCCCTTTTCTTTTGAAGGTTTCCCAAGGGACCCCTTTGAAATCTCTTCCTTCAATTGTTTCACTATCTTTGTGACTGCTTTCCTGTTTTCCTGCGTGACTGCTCTTTGTTTTCTAACATGTTTTATCTGTAAATTAACATGTTGCTTTGTAGGTGTGCTTGTGAAGCTATTTTCTAGTCCAACTTTGTGGAGTCCCCTCACACTGGGCTTCCTTCAGGAGAGAGTACCTGGGGGCACCTTCTTTGAAGGTCCGAGGGCCTGTGAAGTGCTTGCATCTTGTGGGATCTGTCCATCATTGGTCTATGGGCCTTGGGTGTACTTTGTTCAACTCTGTAGTTCTAAGGAGCTACAAAGTCCTTTGTTTGAGCCTCCTCAAGAGAGAGTACCTATGGAGCTATTTTCCTATCCCATGCTTTGTAGATCGCCAGATTGCAGTATGCTTCCTTGACAGTTCAGGTATACATTTCTAAACTCTTCGATCTACTTTACCAAACATTGGATGACACTCATGCTCACTAAAGTGGGGGAAAAATGTATAGGAGTGAATTTTCACCCCCTGTGTAAATTCCTCTTTTGCATCCCCTCACCTTAGAAGATCAAACCCAAATGCAAAATTCCACCCATCTTCCTTGCATCCACTTGGCGCTTGTATTTTGTGTCGATGGGGGAATTTTTGTCGGGGATGCAAGCGCAGTGCACGGATGTGTACGTGGTGGGCTATTGTCCCTGACAGATTCCTGCCCTTGGAGTCTGCTGGGACATTACATTCTCCATTGGGTATGAAGTGTAACGCCTCTGTGTTGATCAACCAGCCTGAAAATGGCTCCTTCCCTCCCATTTTTATCTTCAAACGTATCCATTTCACATTCATTCATACTTCTACAATCTCTTGAGCATTCAACTTCATTCTCTTAGCAATTCACAACATTTTCCTTGAGCAATTCCATCCATATTGTTGCACTTTTTCCACCATTGGAGTTGTGACTTGGTGTCCCAAGGGACTACTTCTTCGTTGTTGTGGCAACATAGACCTTACCAAGTTTGCATTGTCCTCTACATGCTTGGGGGTGCCTTTATTGAGAAGGTGATATTGCTTCTTGATTTATGTAGCATGACGTTGTTGTGATTGTTCGGTATTACTTTCCATTATTTACTTTATCACATTTCTATCTCATGGCTATCTTGGTTGTTCGTGGAGGTGGAAACACCAAAGCAAGGGTTTGACTAAGGAAAACCCCTATATAGCCCAACAATTTTCCCTCTTGGCGGTGTGTAGGTGTACATGTGTTTGGAGCTTGCTAGTGAGTTGGAATTTCAGTGAGTTGAACCTTATCACCTTTGTTTTCTCTATCTCCTTTATCATTTCTATAGTCATTTATTGTACTTCATTATTCTTCCCATTTTGTTAAACTTTATTAGCTAGCATGTGAGTAGGTTTTTTGGCTTTCCATACTATACTTTTCACTTTCTGGTCATACAAACACCAACACCCCAGAGAGACTCCAACGTGCTACGTTGTCTTCCTTGACCCGCGTTGTTTTCCTCAGGTAGAGAGTTATCTAAGGTGCAATTAAGATTCCAAAAATCAGCTTGTCTAGTCTCATCCAATTATTCAAATCAGTAGAGTGACAAAAACGCTTGAGAGTGCTCTTCATTCTCTATCCTTGACCTAAACACCTGCTTAGCTTGAGGTAAGATAGGGCAGCCCTCTGCTCTCGACTCTCCGTGACCTAAAGCCTTGGTGTGGTTGGTCCCCCTACCTTACAATAACATACCATCATTACCGTTGTATTGCTAACCTCACTATTTACTAAGGTTTTCCTAGCATTATAAGCTAACAAATTCAAGTTACCTCAAGACATCGATATATTCAACATTTAACATTTCATTCTACATATGTATAGTATAGACTAACTATGTATAGTTTAAATAGAAACCTAATCATATAAATTACCATAAAGGATATATATTGAACAACCCAAATAAAAATGTTTTACCAAAGCAAGATTCAATCAAGAACATGCAAGATCACCCAAGCATTATATGACATATTTAAATCCAACATTTTCAAATAAGACAATCAATAATAAATAACCTTTCAAACATAAAGAACAATGAAATAGAAGTTAGCGTTCCTGTACAAAAGCTCCAATTGATAATCCTTCCTTTCTAGTTTTATCCCTCAAGCCCACCTGCTTCTTCCTCTAAGATCAATACTTATCCATGCGTTGCCTCTATTCTCAGGATAATAGTAATATAAATATATCCTTCAATAAGCATCATTACATTAAGACTTCCCTTTATGCTATGTCCAGTACCTAACTTTAGTTCATACACTGCATAACATACCTTCCTTATGCATTTTCCATTGATTCCTTGCTCGCTTGTATACCAGTCTGTCATGCTATTCAAACATTAATCAATATATTTATATATAACATATATATACACATATATATTAATATAAATATATATGTTCTTTCAAGTATATCAAATATATTAGTTTCCAATTATTAAATATATAAACACATATCATAATAAAAACCAACTAGACTAATCATTGTGTTGAGGCCAAAGTTGCTTACATCAGCATCAAAGCTACATTGGAAAGGGGTGCTTCTAAAGTGTGAGTTGAGGTTGATTCACTCAACATTGTTAAGTGTTTGAATGGCATGCAAAATACTAGCTGGATGATCGAGACTCTTATTAATGATTCTATCATGATGTTGATATCTTTTGAAGAGACTCGTGTCTCTCATACTTATAGGGAAGGTAATTCCCTAGCTGATTTCTTTGCAAGTGAGACTGTCAGTCTTAATAATTTTAGGTCATGGGAGGATTACTCTTCCATTCTTGAGAGAGCTAAGCGATTATTACGATATGACAACTAGATTTGTATTTTTGATATGGGGTGATCATTTTAATAATCTCTCCCTCACATATCCCATGCTTTATGGGTGGTGTTTGTCCCAACCTTGTGTTCATTTGTATTTTCATAAGTGTTGTTGGGATCTATTTTCTAGTGTTTTTCCTTGTTGAAATAGGCAAGGATAGGAGCAGTCTTGAACCCATCTCTTGCGATAAGTGGAAGAACAAACATAGAGCTTGGTAGATTCTTAAACATGGGCATTTCATGCCTTATTTGGAGAGGCTTCATGGTTTTGATCATGAAGCCTCTGATAAATTCATTCGCTACTAGCATAACATATGCTTAAAGGTGGACAAGATTGAATTTAACATTACTAAAGACTTCATTTCCTTCATCATTGGCTTGCCAACAGAAAGGCGTAAATTCTACAAAGAAAGGAAGAGTAGTGAAGATGCTATAGATCAATTATTTAAGGGTAATGAGAAAGAAAACCTGGTGAAGCTTCCCTCTTGGGGCTATGACCATCTCTCCCTTAAGTGCATTTGGATTGATGTGGAAGAGGTTTTAATGTGGTATGTAACCCTCAATGGCCAATTTTCTGCTATCCTAGGGCATCATTTTAGACATGATTTGCATGTTTCTTTTCCATTTTTCCTCCTTTCATCCCTGGAGGTTTCGGTATATTCCCACCTCAAGAATCATAGAATTCTTGTGCTACATGAAGGGCTCATCTTGCTCATTATGGAGCATGTGAGAGCTAACACCTCAACCAAGTCTATTAAGGGAAAATAGAAGGCCATTAGTGATGAATCCTTTTCTTTTGGTTCATATTTTGATGATGATAAGGATGATGAGTGGAAGGTGGCCGATGATAACACTGTTGAGGCCTCCTCATCCCCAGTTGAATCTCCCTCTAAAGAAAGAAAGAAGGGGACATTGAAGAAGAAGGGTCCTACCAAGAAACTGATCATTCATGGGACATATTCTGTGGATCTTTGTCTAAAAAGGATGTGTCTGATAATAATTTGGGTGGCCTCTTCAATGGGCATCTAAAAAGAAGGTGGAGTTGCATGTTTTGGATTCTCAAGATTCTAGGAGTATGTGAATTTGGTTCAATTGGAGGACTATGTGGATGTGGTGCTTCACAGGAGGGCTTCTAAGAGACTGGCTAAGTTACACAAGGTGGTGTTGAAAGGGTGCAAGGAGGATGAGCATGAGGAACTGGTATAGGGAGGATGAGCATGTTATTTTTGTTGAAGATTCTCCTACTTAGCATACACCTCCTCATGAGGCTAATGTTGAGTGTGATAAGGTTATCGAGGATGTGCAAGTTGAGAAGGAGGTGAGGGTGGTTGTGGGTGAGAATATAGCCTTGGAAAAGCCAAAAATAACAAGTTGTAATCCTCTGTCTAAGGATTTCTCCTACCTTGGTTTTGATAACACTTCTATGTTTGAGTTGTTGGATATGGCTACAGTTGGCGCCACTTGTACCTTCAAATTGGCCAAATGGGTGATGAAGGATTTCAATAAGGTAAACATTAAAATCAAAGGCTTGAAGGAGAATCTAGCTACTCATCCAAAAGGTCCATCCACGGTTGAGAGGATAGTGAACCTTGAATGTTCATTTTTTGATTTCAAATCTCAGTCTAAAAGTCGTCTTGGTGTGTTAGAGTGTAAGATTACAAAAAATAACGACGATATTAGAACTCTTGTAGATTAGCCATAGTTCTGTCAAAAATAGTGTGGATTCTCTTAAGGTGCTCTTTGAAAAACTTAGCTAGCTTTGAGAGGATCAAATGTATTTTGCAGAGTTGTATGAGAATGATCAAACTTCCAAGGGGAAGGGTAAGAAGAATGCAAAAGAGAAGGCTAAAGGCCTATGCACAAGAACTAGAGATAGTATCGGGAAGTATTTTGAAGAAGAAAAACAAGAATTGATGGATATGGTTAACTTGCACTACTATTAGGAGATTGAGTTGGTCAATACTTTGAAAATTTTGAAGTAATTATCTTGTTTATTGTCTGTTTTTGTTCTTATATCTTGCTGCTTTGTTGATGTTTGTTGGTTGTTTTTTGGTTATTGGTTTTTGTTGGTGCTTTTATTGTTCTTTTCCTTTCTCAGTAACATTTTGATGTAACTTGATGTAAAGGGTTTTAGGTCCCTTCAAAACTTATTTTTCCCATATAATCAAAACAATCATATATATACATAAATATATAAGTATATTAATATATATGTATATATGTTATTATATATATATATATTATATACATAACATTGTTTTTAATATCTTTATAAAAACACATATTACTACCTATTCAATGATCAACAAATATATATACCAAATGTATATATACATATATGTATCCATGATATATGTGCAATTAGTACTTTGATGCATACGATGTATTCATGCATGGATACACATAAGTATTCCTACTCTTATATAGGCATGCACATATGCATTCATTATGCATGAGTTATCATTTTTACACACACATATATACATTATATATATTTAATCATCATTTTACATAAATAAATGAAGAAATCAACATCAATACAAAGATTCAAACATGTGATTCAACCAGAGAAATAATCACAAAATCAAAGATCAAAATCAAAACCATAATCAATCAAAGATGACCATACAATATCTCCAATTATATAACCAAGGGTTTACTTACCTGATTCACAAACTAAATCGACTCTACTTGACCAACTAAGGTGTGAGTGTGTGTATGCTCAGTAAGGCTGAATTAAAGGTTACTAGACCAAGTTCTTCTCCTGAGTGATACTTCCCCTTTCTTTCGAAGGTTCAAACCTGTTCGTGCATTCAACTTAGTACATCTTAACAGTAATTATTCATTCACATGAAATCTATTAGCATCATAAATCATTTGCATCATCAAAGAATTCACATTGTAATACATATTCATTCCTCACATTTCCATCAATACAAAACATAATCATTTCCTTAAAAGAAATAACATCTTAATGCACATTTCAATATTTAATTCTTCTATTGAACATATTAAATTTTTGATAAATATTTATCATCACATATACTTACAAAGTAAAAGTAACCTAGTAACTAAGAGATGGGGTGTAACACAAGTACTTCAGATTGTTTGGAAGCAAATTTTATATCATAAGAGATGAAGAAAACTTAGTAAAGTTTGATTCAAGGTTTGATGAAAGTATCTTCCTTGGATATTCTACTATAAGCAAATCCTACCAATGTTACAACAAGAAATTGAGAAAGATTTTTGAGAGTGAAAGTGTCAAGATTGATGAAGATTTATAGAAGAATTCAATGATGGTAGATGGATATGAATTGGACAAGTCTTCTTGCAAAGAAGAAGAAAAAGAAAGAGAAGTACAGATTAAAGAGGAAGAAACTCTGGAAAAGACTCCTAAAACTCTTAAGTATGTGCAAAAGAATCATTTTGAAGATCAGATCATTGGAGATAAGAGAAAAGGTGTACTGACAAGAAGGAAAGATGTTGAAGAATAGGTAAATCTATGTTTACTTTTTGAAGTTGAACCTAAAATAGTGATTGAGGCATGCAAGGTTGAATACTGGATCAAATCTATGAAAGAAGAACTGTTACAAATTGAGAAGAACTAGACTTGGAAACTTGTCCCAAGACCAGCAAACAAAAATGTGATTGGAACTAAGTGGGTATTCAGAAACAAACTAAATAAAAATGGAGAAGTGGTAAGGAATAAATCAAGGCTTGTGTGTAAAGGCTACTCACAAGTTGAAAGAATAGATTTTGAGGAGACATTTGCTTCGGTGGAAAGAATGGAAGCTATCAAGATGTTTTTGACATTTGCAACACATAAGGATTTCAAATTTTATCAAATGGATGTAAGTCTGCTTTTTTTAATGGAGAATTGGAAGAAGAGGTATACATAGAACAACCAAAAATATTTCAATTATTAGACAAACCAGATATGGTTTGAAGATTAAAGGAGGAATTATATGGATTGAAGCAAGCTCCTAGAGCTTGGTATGTAAGGATGGATAGGAATTTGATACAACAAGGATTCAACAAAAGTACTGTACATAAAAATATTTACTTTAAAGTTGAAAAAGGTCAAATCTTGATTGTGGTTGTATATTTTGATGACATAATTTTTGGAGTCAATGAATCTATGTGCAAGAAGTTTGATGAGGAAATGCAAAAAGAGTTTGAAATGTCTATGTTTGGGGAGATGAATTTCTTCCTTGGGTTACAAATAAATAAGATAAATAAAGGTATTTTCATTTTGAAATCAAATTATGTCAAAGAAATGTTGAAGAAGTTTGGAATGGAAGATTCTAAACTAGTATGTACTCCTATGGTTATTGATTGCAAGCTAAGAAAGAATGATGAATCTCATAAGGATGATCAGAGTAAGTATAGATCAATGATTGGTGGACTGCTATATCTAACTGCTACTAGCTCGGATATCATGTATGCAATTTTTCTTGTGGCTAGATTTCAAGAAGATCCTAGAGAGTCACATGTTGCAAAAATGAAGAGGATATTTAGATACTTGAAGGGCACTCTGGATAGTAGCTTGTGGTGTCCAAAGGATACTGATTTTACTTTGAGTGCTTACATAGATGCATATTGGGTTGGTTGTGTGGATGATAGGAAAAGTACAAGTGGTGGTGTATTATTTCTTGGATGCATATTGGTGTCATGGCTAAGTAAGAAACAAGATTCAGTATCTTTATCTACTATAGAAGAAAAATACATTGCAACAACATCTTGTTGCACATAAGTGTTATGTATGAGGCAAACATTGAAGGATATTAGGGTGGTATATGATGAACCAATTTCTATCTTCTATTATAATACAAGTGCTATCAATATTTCAAAAAATCCAGTAATGTATTCAAGGACAAAACGTATCTCAATCCGGTATCACCTTCTGAGAGAGAAAGTTGTAGATAATGAAGTTAAGCTTGAACATGTGCCTACAAAGGATCAAGTTGCTGATATATTCACTAAATCTCTTCCTAAAGATACATTTGAGTATCTCTAGGAGAAGTTGGGGGTTATTTCCCCTCCTTCTTTGAACTAGATACATAAAGAGATGCATTAGTCTAGTAGATTTCAAGATTCATTCTTTGGTCTAGACTGATGTTGGTGGCTACCTCTCAGGTGGAGTAGGTAGTAACATTGTTGGTCGTTTGCAATCAAGGGGAGTGTATGTTATCATTATGCAATAGTTGTTGATTGATGCAGTATGGTGTGTGCTCCTAAGGGGGAGTATATTGAGTAGTAAAGAAAAAGTAGTTGCAGAGAAATTGTGAGAAAGTTGATTAATTTCAAAGGAAAAACTTAAATTATGCAAATTTGTTATCCTTTTCCATTAATGTCAAAGGGGGAGAGAGAGTCATGTGAAAAAGAAGACAATTAGGAAGATAGAATCATGTGAAAAATGTTTAGTTGTCAATTGAGAAAGTGGGAGAGAACAGTATGACTGAAGAAGGGAGAGTGAGTAATGAGAAAAGAGAAAAGGAAATAGGTATGGAGTAGAGATGTTATGTTTATTATTTTTGTTGATGGTTTTTCACATCATGTGTTACCATCAATGACAAAGGGGGAGTTTGTTGCAAGTATGAGCAGTTGGTGTTGTCATTGATGTCAATAAGCCTGTGTTGTCATTGGTGTCAACTATAAGAGAAGAATATTTTTGCAAGAGTATGTGTAATTGTTGGTATTGTCTATGTTGTTGTATTGATGATGCTTCGATTAGTTGCATTGTGTTGTCATTAGTAAGATATTGGTTTCAACCTCTAGTTTTTCTTTGATAAGCTTCTATCTATGGTTGAGGAAGTGATGAAGATGATGAGGATGTGTTCTTGGTGCTTTTTTTCTAAGTGTTTTTGAGAAAAATTGATAAAAAGAGGAAACAGTGTGTTGCAGTGTTGTTCTAGGTTGTAGAGTAGTGTTTTGGTGTTGCTCTGTAATTATTCTAGGTTGAAGATCTACCTATGCGTTTTGGATATGTTCATTAGAGGTGTTTAGAGGTGTTGTATTCAAATTTTGGTGTGCTAGATCATTGTGAAAAAATTGTGTTCACCAATGTGTGAATGGTGTATTGTAGAGGTGTCTGGGAGAAATGTTTTTGCTCCACATTTCCCCACAATTTGGTTTCAGGTCTTGTAAATTTGAAGGCATGTTGATAGTTTTGGTATCTTTGTTCAATCAAAGTTTTTTGAGTTTTGGTGCTTTGGAAGTCAATTTCTTAAGTTGTAGTGTATGGAAAAATTGTTTGTGTACTGGATGTGTACATTATTTAGGTGAAAGTTGTTGTGAAGGAGTTTGTTGAATTTCAAGGTACTTATGGAATATTCCATATTGTGTTCAGGTGACATTTGTTGTCCGCAAGTTGTTTTTGTATCAAAGGAAGTGTGTACTTAAAATTTTAATGGTGTTTACACAGGTAATGACCGACCATGGTGTTTACACTAATTGTGATGGATGTTTATTGATTGTAGAAGTGTGGTGTTATAGATTTGGATCCCAAATAAGGAGTGATGTGGTCCTCCTTCAGTTCTATCCACCATATAAGTGTTTTGGTGCTGACCTAATTTGAATTTATAGGGTTGAGGTGAAACCTGATCTTGGAGAATGTTTCAAGGTTGAAGATGATATAAATATGAGTTGAGTTGTCAAGGGATGTGAATATAGAAAATTATGATGCGAATGATGTGAATTGAAAAGTGTTAGGGTGTGAATTTGAGAAGTGTAGTATGAGATTTCATGTGCTAGATTGTTGGATGCAGTGAGTAGAAGGTGTCTACAATTCTTCAATCAAGTTGCGAAGGTGTTGATGATATTGTGGTGGATTTTTTTGTTGCATTAAGATGGATTTCTCCAAGTAACATTATTCTCTATCTTTTTTTCTATTCTTGCATTGAGCCTTTCTTTCTTTGTGAAGTGAGCCCTCTGATAGTGATCCCTATTGTATTCGACGTTGATATTACTTTATATTCTGAGCTAATCCTCACCATGGTTTTTCCCATATTGGGTTTTCCATGTAAATCTAGTGTTTTCTTATGCATAGTGTTGATTTGTTTCAATTTATGTTATTTTCCTTTCATGCTAGATCATCATAACATATTAAGGGTTAATTAAGTTAATGTGGATATGAATGTGTATGAGGGTTTTGAAGGTTAAAAGTACAACTGATTCACCCCCCCCTCTCAGTTGTCTTGTGCATTCAACAAATTCAATTTAGTAAATTTGGTTGCTGATCCAATTTGTTGATTGTAAGTGTTTGAAGCTAGTTCTAGGGAATTAAGTGATGTAATTGTAGTTTACAATGGATTGTGATGATTTTTAATCATAGCAAGAGTATTCAATAAACATGATGCATGTAAATGAATGTCTCCATGGTAATTTATAATGATTTAGGGGTATGATTGAACCTATATGTGGATCCTCTCTAGCCACATTTATTGGTATGAAGGTAACAATGGTTTGATGAATGTGTGAAAACTTTTGATACATTGCAAATCCTTGTTGATGGTATCTTTTTTATTTAATGTTAATATTTTTTTTACTAATATGGATTATTAAGTATGTCTAGTTGTATGATGTCATTTATGATTTTTATGTATGTACACATCTAGTTCCATTTATGATTTGTATGTGTATCCTCTTCTTCCTTACATGTTATGGATATTTACCAATATAGTAGGCACACATTTGGTTAGTGAAAGGTCAAAAATATTTTATTTAATCATCTCTATATTCTCTTAGACTAGGATTAGATTAAGATTCTACATGCTACTATGATTCAATATCATAACTCAAGAAACATTCTAAGTGACCATAAATAGCTAATATTTTTAGAGAATAATGTCATGCATGCCTACACCTTTGAATTGTATATGAAATATTAAGTTTAGTCACTTTTGGGGAGGTTATACTATTGTTATATTTAGGTGTGTATGCAACAATGTAGTTATCATATTAATAAGAGTTTCTTAGCAAGAAATTAGTTAGTCTCTATCATAGTGACAAATATTCGGTTCAAGCATACATTGGGTATAGCTATTCTTAGTTTAGTCATGTCCATAATTTAGTAGATAGATGCCTTATTAAGGATACCTCTATAATCATCCATACTTTATTTATTAGTCCATTCCCTAGCCTTGAAGATAGGATGATACTCTAGGATCATGGAATTATAATTATGGGACCTAATGCACCCCAAACCATAGGAATATATCCTTATGGAGTTGTCCAAAACTACTTACCTATTTGAAATTATAATATGTGAAATTTACCACTTGATTGTGCCCTAATTTTTATTACATTTTAATAGTCATTCATCTACTAATAATCATTAATCTAAAAAATTAGTAAGGGTTCATCATTAGGCTTATTATTTCCCTCCACTCAACAATAATGATAATTTAGAAAAATTACTATCCTCGCCTTTCGTCCAACATACAAGTAATATGCAAGGAAGCTATTATATAGCAAGAAAAACAAGCTAAGAGTTATATATCAAAGATTATGAGAGCCTCCCTAAATTTTCTTTTTTTAATCAAGGGGTAAACACTTTTGACCTGAAGCTATGAACCGGTGAGGTCTCAAATGGGGGACCTCATCCCCAATACAACCACTCAACAATACCACCCCAACGAGGTTTGAACCTTGGTGGCAAGAACAACATCACCTTTAAACCATCACACCATGCCAATATTGTTAGAGCCTCCCTAAATTGTTAAATCTATTGGATTCATATAGTTTTTCTTACCATTTCCATTGTATACATCCATTTATCTTGTTTCCCCATTTGTTAATTTATTATAAACCTTTTTTGTTCACTATATCCATCCAAAAATATGTTTTTATCATCTTTTTTCTATTACTCCTAGATCTAAAGGATTTTAACCTTTTACACATTCTATTGATTCCATCATAAGAACTCACCACTTGTAGTAGATCTAACCCTTAAGGGTTTTTTATATAATCACCATTGTTGCACACACCATAATCACCAAACACTAGGTTTTCACACAACTAATTTTCTAAAAAATGTTATTTTGGAGGTTGAGATACACCTTAATAAAATTAATTGAGGTAGTATCCCTTACAACATACTCTTCCTCAAACATGAGTATTCTACAACCAAAAATAAAAACATCAAACAAAAAACACTCCAAAAAGTTGTTGAGTTATATGAAAAGAAGTGACCAATTCCTGGGAAGGAAAAAAATGCCCCTACATACTACAATAGTTCCCTTAAAATGCAACACAAATTCCTATACATTTGTAATAACATGTAAATTCTAGAAAAGTCACTTGATAATGCCTAGATTGAAAGTAGAGTTTCTCTTGAACCTCTTTCAATGAATTTTTAATCACAAATATGTCCAATATCAATTGCACACATCTTGTCTTGGTATTTATTTTATAATAAGTATTTATACTTCAATATTCCCATTCACATTCATTGTAACAATTTCTTATTGATTAATTCATTAGATTATTTTTATATTTTAGGCTTATTTGACTAGTTTATCTTAATAATTAGTGTAAAGAAATTGATGTCTCCTAGGTTACTTTCACTTAGAGGGTTCCATTTTTTTATTTTATTAGATGGTCTTAACACTTTGACACTTCCACTTGTAATATAGACTAACAAACCCTTACTTTCTTCATTTTGAAAATATTCATCTCTCAACTCATATCTTTTTTAAAAAATTCCTTTTCATCTTCTACAAATCCTATCTACTCCTTTTCACACCTCTTGTTTATCCCAAAACCCATTTCTTAGTCACTTATCACAATTTCTCACTCACTTATTTATGGTTTTTGACTTAAAAATCAACAACCTATCCATTTTCTAAATTTTTTCCTTTATGTTCTATTCCAAACCTTAATTAATTCATAGAAACATTCCCATTTGTCACATTCCTCTCTTCTATATTTATAGAAAACTTTAATAGCATTAATATATCCCTATTTTTTCAATCTCGTTTTAATATTGCATATCCTTTTAGTTTCACCTTTGTAGCTAGCCCCAAAAAACACCTAATACACTCATCCCAACTCTTGATTCATCTTTCCCCAACATCTAGTTTACCTTTCTCGCTACCTTTCTCTTTCCTTCTTTACTTCAAACCACCTCTTTCCACTTTTACCAAACTCCTTTTACTTTTCCAAAGTCAATCATTCCTTCCTACTCACTTCACTCTTCTTTCTCATAAAACCTATCTCTTCTCTTACAAGACCACATCGCTTGTTTCCTATGCCTAATTTACCTATCACCCTAGCTTTCCCTAGACTCTAGTTTGACCCAACACTACTTTCCATTTTCTTGGACCATGGTTACACTATTCCTATCCCTAGTCTACCATTCCCAATAAATTCCCCTATAACCATTGAAGATTTCCAAACATCTATTTAGTTCTTCCAAACACACTCATCTTCATTTTTTACATATCCCTCATTTATCCCCTAGCCTAATCACCATATTCTATATTTTCCATCCCTTACCACCATTTGTTTACCCATTAGCACACATTTCCCCTATAAATTCCTTCACTTGTTTCCCACCTTACATTACAACCAATAAGAATTCCCATGAAATTAGTGGGCCATTATTTTTTCATCCATTTTGGTAGTTTGGCATGTTTTTATGTAGTTCTAGTAATTTTCTAAGTTCCAATGAATGTGCATCATTTGATTCTCCATGCTAGATCTCATCTGATGGTTTTCAAAAGTTTAATAAAAGGAAAATATGAATTTTATTAAAAAAACTAATGTCATGACACACGACAATGTAGTAATTCAATAAATTGTAGGAGCATTCCATAGTTACATATTGGTGGGTTCCAACTCTTTTTTTAATTAATTCAAGTCATAACTTAACTAAATCCACACTCCTAGTGACTCTAAAATCAAATTTGAGAACTTCTCAAGTGTTAGTATAGATCATCTAATTTACTATATGAAAATTCATTCGATTACTCACAAGACACGTGACCATTATCATAGAATATTACTCCATCCTACATCATATCAACACAATTTTGACACTAACGAGTTCCTGGTTTAATCCTAAAGAGATCTACAACACTATAGTATAAAAGGTATGCCTTATCACTTATAAAATTTTCTTTTTCCATACTAGGCAACTTGAGAATTCATAGAGAGATTATATAATAATTGATAAGAACTTTCACCTACTAGGGCCATGATTGTGTAGTATTAGGCAACAAACTTCATGAAGGACCTCATCGCTATGCCCAACTACCAACAAGGACCACTAAGGTGCCAAAATATATAGATATTTATTTTCCTCTTTCAAATTTAAATTCAAAATGTATTTTTGTGAGAAAACTAATGTGGGTTAGGTGTCCTCTTATATAAATATCAACTTGCATGCCCATTCAAAAAGTAGATGACACTTTGTACAACTTATCTATTGGGGCTATTGTGAAGTTCAAGTTTAGAATTTACTATTACCTTTGAGTATTTGAGCCTAATGTGTTGTATTTGAATTTTCTCTCTTTATTTCTATGTAAGGGAGCTTCTATGCATGTTTCTAGAGGACTTATATATGTAATAGTCAATTGATCAATAAACTCAAAATTAAGCAAGTTATTGTCACGGTGATATTAGTCTTGTATGTGTTCATCTTTTCTTTTTATATATGCATGCTTCTTTTTTTATTACTACATCATGCGCTATTGATATCTACTACGTTGGTAAAGATTATATCTATTCATTATTTACCTTTTTCATGCTTTAATTTTTTTGTAATATATTTCCCATGTTACTCCATGGAAAAAATTTAGGCTTATCTTAGTATAAATAGGGATTCAACCCACCAACACTAGAAATTATCTTGTAGTGTCAACCTTCATTGATAAATTGTATTTTTTCCTTCAAGGCTTTCTATGTTCTCAATCTTGCATAATGTATTATCCCTTGAAAAAGGCCTTTAGATTAATCTGATAGCTTATGGAATGCCCAGTGGGACATAAATAGTTCTAAATGATCCCAGCCTTCACTATGTTAGGTCCCAAAACTATGGGTCCACAATCCTATATGTGTTGTTACACCTTCAGGGCTAGGGGTGTTAACAAGAAGGTCAAATAATGGTTCATCAATAAATTGAGGTTGGTTAAAGGCCTATGAATGAGAGTGGGTTGTTGAGATTCAATTTTTCCATGCAAATTTTTTCTTAAGTACATTCCCTTTTGTTTTCCCAACCCTTTTTGATCCACTACTTATAACCAATCTAATACATCCTAAGTGGGTCCCCATGTGCTTAATAAGTGTTAAGATTTATAGAAAGATTCTAAGTGTTTGGAATTTGTTGATCATTTTACTTAGGTTTGGTAATTTTTTAAACTTACGAGGTTTCCTTTCTAAGCATGCCTTTTCCCTACCCCCCACCTTCATCAACTTTCCATTTATATTTGTTGACCTACTAGACTTACCCCTCCTTATATGTCATTTTCCCTAGGTTTGATTCCCTTTGTTTTCATCATCATTTTAAAATTTTCCTTCTCATAATACCATACACCTAAAGTCCAACTTTATTTTGCATCTATCAACTCATTGAACTTATCCATCCCAATACCCCAACCAATGGTATTCTTTTCTCCTAGCCCTCAATAGTTCAAAACTCCAACCAATATTTCACCATATTTTCACCTATTTGTCATAATGTCCTAGAAAGGCCATGTGTGTAGTAGAAAAGGTCTAGGTACACCAAGAAAATTTTAACAACTGATAAGGAAATTATTTCACTACTCGAAGAATTTTTATACTTGGTTTTGGCATGATTTCAAGGAAATTTTTAATGGAGGAATACAATAAGTTGTTAGGGTTCATTCTAACAACTCATTTTTCTTGGCACCTATAAATAATCATTCAAATGATTATTTTGGTTCCCTAAACTCACATCATAGGTAAAAATCAACTCTAAAGCAGTCATAGTGACATTAATGTAAATGGTTGAAGTGACAAGAACTACATTTTTGTATCAGTCTCAAGTAGTAATAATGATAATATAATGAATTATTCATTAATGCTTAGTGGCTACTTCTTCAATAACCCAACGTTATTTGATCAAGTGCCATAATGAATATTTTATCTTTTAAGTATGAATTTGAAGAAAAGAAAGAAATTAAAGAGTAAAATGGTGTGCCTATGTTTAATATGGCCACTAGGGTTTTGAACCTTGATGCATTTGTGTTGTTTCCTAGGAATTTCACAACATATTTTGCAGACCCATTTTATCTCTCCACACTCAAATACCTTTACAATCATCATGCAAAGTGATAGAGATCAAAACGATGAAGATTTTTTGCTCATTTAAATTTCCTTATGCATCCTAACAAAATCAAGTTCAAGTGTAGACATTAATTGTAGTAATGATGATGGTCTAAGTGACCCCTAAAACACTCTTATATCATGTTCTCTTAGTTAATTCCAATTTCCAAGGCTAGAGATCTATATATTTATAATTTTTTTTGTTTTTAAGGGTTCATATTTGTAGGTTTTCATTGTATAAGATACAAAATAGTGTATGGTTTCAATTTTTTATAGTGTTTCCACCATTAAATCCACTCTCAAAACTTGTGGAGAGGTAGCTACTAAAGAAAATTTATAACCATGTGTCGCCTTGGCTAGATTTTAGCATTTTGGAGGGTTTTAAATAGTAGGCTATGACACCTTCCCTTCTGTTTCAAATTTTTCCTTAACCACATCTTTTGATGTGATTGTAACAAAGATAATATGACTATCACAATACTTTAAATCAATACTAACTATTATTTGTATTGGTCTCTCTTTTTCTCTATGTGAATGCTTATGAGTTTGAAGAAGAATCAAATTAAGAAAATCTAATTATAATGTATCATATTTTTTTTGCAACTTCTTGTTTGTTGTTTTAATGGTTGGATATGAATTTGTAACATAAGGTACTAGTCACTAAAGATCTTGACCTCCCACACATAAAAGTAGAAAATATTTTACCACTTTTATAAAAATATAAGTAGAAAAATTGTATATTGTCCATGATTCAATGAGATAAATAGGGATAAATGTTAAGAAATTAGAATTGTCAAATGCTTAGTGGCTAATCCACAATACTATATGCCTTGTTGTATGTAACATGAATTGAATAGAAATATAATTTTATGAGCTGTAAATTACTGTCATCTTACAATGTAAAATGCAAGGTATAGAATCAACTATAATAGGTCTAATGAAACTAGTGCTATCTTAACTTAGTGATAAATTTTAGGGGTTAAGGGTACAACTAGGTATAGTTCTTGTGTAATATATTGATTAATAATCTAGAGTTGACATGTTAACTTGTTTTAGTGACTTGTAGGAACACCCTTATAGGTTACAACTAAGTCTAAAGAGTATGAGAGTTTACCCACTCTCATTGTGCCTTCAATCATCCTCAATCTCTTGATGAACTCCCCTTTTACCTTCTTGAAGACAACCCCCTAGCCCTGAAGGTGAGATAAAGTTATAGGATTGTGGGCATGTAGTTTTGGGACTTTACAGTGGCATTGTTGCCAAAAAAATTTAATCAAAAAATAATTTTGAAGACACAGGTAACATAATAAAAAATAACTAGTTTTACCATTTAGTTTGCAGCTTTTTGTAATTTTTTGGATTACAAATTTGAAGTTTTATGGGTTTAAAATAATTGAAGACTCTATTGGTAAGGCTAAACCCAATTTTTTTATTATCTTGGAGACTAATTGTGCTTCAATAATTTCTTGTTTTTAAAGAGGTGGCAACTTTATTATCAAGAACAATTTTTTTGTTGTTGTACCTTGTTAATCAATGTTTTAAGAACACAAATCAAATTTGTAGTAGTTGATTTTTTTTTTGAATAAAAAGGGGTAAAAATTTATTAATCAATCATAAGAACACAATACAAGAAGGCGCCAACTACCCATGGACAAAATCAAGAATCACATAATCCTATCAGCCAACAACAGCTAATCCAACAATTGAGAATAATTCACAGGTAATTGATCCTTATTCCAAATATTTCAATCCTGCACCTGATCAGAAGCCCATTTGGCCAAACAATCCGCCACTCCATTCCACTCTCTAGGAATATGAGAGTAGACCACAGAAAGACATACCCAACCCAAGAATCTATCTAATAACCAAAGCTAGATGCCAGTTGGCATCATCCATCTGTTGTGTATTCAACAGATTAACCATCACTTGTGAATCAGATTCACAAACTATCCTCCTCCACCCCAAAGCACACCCTCTCTCCATAGTGTGTAGGATGGCAAGAGCTTCCATGTAATTATTTGTATGTCCTCCTTTATAAATGGAAAAGAGAAACTGCACATTACCTGAACTATCACGACCAATACCCCCCACACTAGCATGAACAAGATTCCCTCTAGAGGAACCATCAATGTTGATCTTCAAAACCCCTTGAGGTGGGGGAAGCCATCGTCCAACCCTATTAATTTTCTTACCAGATAGTTTACCTCTACTTCTAATAGTTCCCTGACCCTGAAAATTAGACCGGCTATAAATAAAAGCATCTAAAGGTTCCACAACAATTGAAAGGTCACACCTTGCTAAAACTGTCTCTTGGATCAAAATCATAATTTTCCTCCACAAATGTTGGATAGTCAACTTAGCCTCCTAAAAAATCTGGTGATTCCTCTCCAACCAAATATTCCATAAAATAAAAGAAGGTCCAATAGACCAAGCCACCTGAAGAAAAGGAGTATTAACAGGTGGCTTAGCCAACCGAGCCTAGAACTCCACCAACGAAGTAACATGCCAACATGCCTGATTCCAAAATCCCCACCAGAGATGTCAAATCTCCTTTGAAAAGGGATATTGAAAGAAAAGATGAGAGACACACTCCCCACTATTGCAACACAACATACAAATAGAAGGGCCCTGGAAATCCTGCTTACAAAGATTGTCCCAAGTTAGGCACTTATTTTGCACCAACAGACACAAGAAAAAATTACATTTTGTTCAAGAAAATTTGTTCCAAACCTGCTTCCACCATGGAACACCATCACCGCCAAAGAGCCACCTATCCAATTCCAAATAACCCCTTTCCATAGAGTACTTACTAGTAGAATCACATCCCCAGGCCAAAGTATCATGCTCATCAAGAGAATTGCAATCTCTACGAGAAATATTTTGAGCCAACTATTTTCTAGCTTCGTTTGACCTTCCAGGTGGACAGTCTTGGGGTTCTTTCCATCTCCAAACATCAACATCCCCTAAATGCATAACAGTCTTAAAATTAGCCTCTTTGCTCCATCCAGCAGTAGTAAAATAGTCACTAAGGGGTTGGAGATGCAGATATCTTGAAAGGATTGGAGGGTGACCATCCCAAGCATCCAACCAAAAGAAGGCTTTTGAGCCCTTATTATAAATCCAAAAAATCCCTTGCTTAATAAGCTTAGCCCCAGTCTTCAAAGTGTTCCAAATAAAGGATCCCTTTCCTTAAAGAGAGTACCGAGGGACATCCCTACTATCCACTTATCCAAGGTACTTATTTGTAAGAATTCTAGCCCAAAGTTGATCTTGACAGATATACCAATGCCAGTATAATTTAGCAGCCAACACTTGGCCATTCATTGCTGCTGACCTAGACCAAGCCCCCCTTCTTTCTTCGGTTGACAAACAAATTCCCACTTTACTAAACTCCACTTAGAGGCTAACAAAGTGCCACTCCAAAGGAATGGATGTGATAGAGCATCAAATTCCCTAATAAAGTATGAAGGAGCCACCTGCACAAAACCCTTGTAAATAGGAAGGGCCTGAATCATAGACTGGAGAAGAGTAAGCCTACCCACAATGGAAAGCCACTGATGAGTCTAATGATTAATCCTCCTTCGCAACTTATCCAACAGCCCATGCTAGTATCCCCTAAGCTGTCTACCAATACTCAAAGGAATTCCAAGATAAACCAAAGGAAGTGATCCAATTTGGAATCTCAAAATATTTGCAATCCATCTCTGAATAGGATCAGGGGTATTAAAGAAATAGATAGAAGACTTATGTTCATTGAATTTCTATCCTGAAATGGCTGAGTATCCAAAGTTTGTCTCAAAGTCTCTGCCTCTTGGATTCAAGCAACCCCCATTAAAGTTGTATCATCCACAAACTGCAAGTGGGATTAAGTAGGCAAACCATTGCCCCAACTCCAACCTTGAATCAAACCTTGGAACACTCGAGACTTGATGAATCTTCCTAGGCCTTCAGCTATAATGATGAATAAAGAGGGAGATAAAGGATCCCCCTACTGAAGACCCTTGAAAGCCCCAAATAGCTCAAAAGGCTCCCCATTGATGATGATAGAAAATGAGGAAGAAGTAACACAACTCATCACCCAACTAACCCATTCCCAAATAGCTCAAAAGGCTCCCCATTGATGATGATAGAAAATGAGGAAGAAGTAACACAACTCATCACCCAACTAACCCATTCACTGTAGAAGCCAAAAGAATTGAGAACCTTACGCAAGAATTGCCACCTAACCCTGTCATAAGCCTTAGCCATATCCAATTTAATGGACATAGATTTTTCCTTAGACTTAGCCATAGAATGAATAACTTCAAAAGAAATCATGACGCCATTCAAAATTTGTCTACCAGCAATGAAGCCACCTTGTTCTTCTAAAATCAACAAAGGGCCAAGACTTAAGCCTCTCAGTAATCAATTTAGTAATAATTTTATAAACCACATTGCACAGAGCAATGGGCCTAAAAAGGTCCAACCGATCAGCTCCTTTTTTTGGAATAAGAACCAGAAAAGTAGAGTTCAAGGCCTACAACATCTGCTTATTGAGTTGAGACTCTCACAGTACTTCTAAAATATCAGATTTAACAATCTCCCAAAATTCCTGGAAGAGTTTGGCTGGGAACTCATCAGGACCAGGGGCCTTCCCTTTCTGCAACCCAAAAACCACTTCCTCCAATTCAAACAAAGAGATAGGCCGAAGAAGGGCCTAATTCATTGAATTAGTGACTAAGGAGGGAATACAGTCCAAAATCAGATTTTCTCCATTACCCATATAACCTATATCTTCAGAGAACAAAACATAATAGAATTGAGTAGCCTCTCGGGATATCTCCCTCTGAGATGTGATCTGAATACCATCTAAGTTAACCAAAGAGGAAATATAACACCCTTGCCTACGTGCTTTGATTGAATTATGAAAGAAAGCAGTATTCATGTCCCCCTCTTGAAGCCAATCTATTCGAGCCTTTTGTTTCCAAAAGATTTCTTCCTGAAGCTCCCATTCCTCTAAAAATTTCACTGTTTAAGACTTTTCTCTACATAAATCCCTTGTTAACCCATTATGCTTGATGCAACGAGTAATCTTATCCAAACAAGCTTGAGATTTCCACTTATTCACCTGAACACTACCAAAACATTGCCTATTCCATCGTTAGAGCTTGTATTTAACAAATTGCAACTTCTTAACAAAAGAGTACATAGCAGTGCCATAAGCTGGGCTCCCCTGCTGCCACCACTACCCTACCAACTCATGAAGTGAGGAATCATGAAGCCACATGAGTTGGAATTTAAATGAAGGATTCTTGGGACTAGAAAACAAAGTGGTTGAAAATTTAATGGGCCAATGATCTGACCCTCTCCAATCAAGAATCTCGGAGCTAGTAGTCCACATGTCCCCAACCCAAAAATAGGACACAATAAATCTATCTAGCTGCTCAGAAATAGCCTCCTCCCCACATCTTCTATTAGTCCAAGTATAAATACCATTAGATGGTTTCACATCAAATAAATTGAATAACTCTAAATGCCTCTAAAGAAGAGTAGAAGAGGGATCTAACCTCACAATTCCCCCTCTCTTTTCCTCGAAGCTCAACACAACATTAAAGTCACCAGCTAAAATCCAAGAGAGAACAGGAACAAGAGACCTCCCATACCTTATATGAGACCAAAGACCTGATTTATCAGAGAGATCGGTAAGAGCATAAACATTAGTAATCAAAACGATTTCACCAAAGTCCAAAGAGGAAGCCACTAGAGAGATAGAGGAATGACTAGTCGTCCACCATAGTGGTGAAATCTTCCTCGGGTTCCAAAAACAAGCTAGCCCTCTTGAGCTACCAGAAGCCCCAATGCAATGACATTGACTAGACCTCTAGATACCAAGAGCATATTGTAACATCCCATCCATTGGTAACTTAGTTTCCTGAATGTAGACAATATCTGGAGAATGAGCCACAATCAAATCATGAATATCCTTTTGTTGAGGGATGCAATTCAAACCCCTAACATTCCATGAGAGAACAATCTTTAAAGAGGTTGGGAGAAATGAGCCTCAATGGGTTGCACTGACCCAGATTCCACCAACATCTCCCCAGTTAATTTAACTTTTTCTTGATCCTTCTTACGACCAGCCTTAGAAGATTTCTCTGGTAGCCCTCTTTTAAGGTATTTTTGTTCTAGCCCTAGCGTAGGAGGTGAACTCAAGCCTTGACTAGAACTCAAAGCCTCCTTTGCCAAGTCTTCCAAAACTATATCATCATCGGCCCCCTTAGAGACCTTTGGCACCAAAGGAACAATGTCTCTAGAAGGCACCTAAGGGACCTGCTTCTCATCCTCTAAAAAAATTTCAATGACATTCCCCTGCTCCTGCTCACCATCCATACCCAAACCAGAAGCCCCCAACTGCATATCCACAAGAATCCCCTCTTCCGTAGCCAAATACTGTAGAGCATCAAGACAATTGAAACCCTCCTCCGTCTACCTATCTTGAAAAGTTATTTTTTGACCTCTCCCCTTATTACGAGGTTTAACAAGCATAAAACTATCCTTACCTAAGTCAACATCCAACGTAGGGCCTTTTCCTTTATCCACCTGTGGAGCAGGGGAAGAGGAGGAGACGTTACTAGTTGAGGATTTATTAACCCGAGGGCACCTCCTTTGAAGGTGACCATACTCATGGAAAATACGACAATGAAAAGGAAAAGTCTCAAAATTCAACGGCTAAATCCAAGAAGAAGATCCCATACAAATTTCCATCGAGTCTGGCAAAGGCCTTTTCAGATCAATCTCCACACAAATTCGAGCATAGGTAATAATTTTTCTATCCAAAGTTTGTTGGGCTATACCAACTAGCTTACCAATCAAAAGAGCTATACATTGCAAAACATCATTATTCCAAAACTCCAATGGTAGTCGAGGAAGACACACCCAAATAGGAACCCTTGAAGGGAGCTCTTCAGCCGAATTAAACCCCACATGCCAGGGTTTGATGAATAAACCCACTTGGTTGTAGAAGTAAGGACCCCCTTCAAAAAACCTATTCCTGTCAGCCATGCAGGAAAACACAACCATAAAATAACTATTTGTAGCCAACATTATTTCCATTTCTCCTTCAACTTTCTAAGAGCAACGAATCCACGATTCTAAAGCAGTCATAGAAATACGGATGCCCATGAATTTGCATATTAGAGCATGGTTGCTCAGGTATGAGACCTCATCAATAACCGACTCTAGTTGAATGACAAGAACAAGGAAATCAATACTCCTGGCTAAACAACCATTAACTTTCTTCATTTTCGAAGCACTACCCACATAAAATGGCTCCAAAGGCCCTGCATGCATACCTGGGAGGGAACCTCTCTGATGTGAAGCACCTATTAACAATAAACTGGAGGAGGTGCCAACTTCCATCGCCTGCAACCAGCCAAAAACAAACCCCCGAGAAGAAAACCCCTAACAAAGACTCCCCCCGCAAAGCAAAAAGAACCCCTACCTAGCACGAACACAACAAAAGAGAATACGGAAGCAGCAAAAGACAAGGCTAGGACTAGCGACTCTAGCCCAAGAAAGAGAAAATCCCTACGTAGAGCATCATCCTCTGTCCTTCTCTCTCACTATTCAATACAGCTGTGTAGTAGTTGAATTTTAAGGTACATATTTTACTTCCAATTTTATGAGTCATAGTAAGGTATTAACTCTACTTTCTTCCCTACATAGTGGTGTATGACCATTCATGGTTGACTAATATGGTTTTAATACCCCTTTGAGTGTTCCTCTAAACTAGAGGCCTAGGAAATGTGTTGAACCAACTACTTATGACTATTATGAAGATGTATACTCAAGATATTCGAGCATCCCTACATCTTACAAAAGTTAGTGCTCAAAAATTTTAAAAAAAACATATGCAAAATAACATGCAATAATTTAGTAAGCTTGCTAGGCTTGAAAATAACTATGAAGAAAAAATTATTATCTTGTCATCCCAAGCTCACTCTACTATTATAAAAAAACAATTTTCTCAATTCCCTATCATTACCTTGGGTCCCATTTACAATAAAATAAACCTCTCTTTGGTTTATTATAAAATAAAGCTATGAAACCCAAGATATTCAACTAGATGCCTAGGTTTTATGGATATGATAACAATCAAGGGAATGCACATATCACTACATTTTTTGAGTTTATGCATAATTTTTAGTTTGAATATGAGGACATATGGATGAGATTATTTGTTAGGTCACTACATGGAAAGGCATATAAATGGTATCAAAGTTTCCTAGAAATTTCTTTTACTCCTTGGAATGATATTGTGGCTACATTTGAAGATAAATTTACAATGAAAATTGACCCTACTATTTTTTTCCAAGGAAACTAATATCAAAATACAAGATAGAGATTCAAGAATATACCTTATTCACTGGTTTGCAATTTTTCTTTACAATGTCCCAAAATATTTTATACGTAACACAACTACTTGCATTTGCATGTTATTTGAGTCCTATGAGGTAGGTTTGAGTTTAGTGCAAGAATATTTTAAAGAAAATATGAAGTAGGCCTATACATGCCTTGATTCCATGGAGAATATGAGGATTGAATACATTGAAAAATTCCTTTCCTCACATGCAATACAAAAAATAGTGTAAGTGTGGCATCAAAATATGCTGATTGTGTTTTTAGGTGATTAGAAGGTGTTGGTGCATGACATGGCAATAATACAAATGATGAAAATAATATTTGCACCTACCTTCAGTTGGATAATTCCTATGTGGAGATTGTAATGAATAAATGAATGATGATCAACATTATGAGATTGAGGTAAATATCCATGTTTTTAATAGTCGAATGAACAAAGAATATGTATGAACTGGTGAACAGTCAAATGAATCAAATCTTGAGGATGATTATATAGTGTATACATGAAAATGATGTAAAGACTGAACATGAAAGATCTTTCTTGTTTGATATTTTTTCCTCTTTTGTCCCTATTTTTTTAGTTACTAATTATTATTTGTGCGAGAATGACTTAGATGTGTTTGTACTAGATGATAAAATTCCAAAGATAAATATTAGTGTAGCCAATTATTTTCAATTTGAAGATATTTCCCTTGAATATTATGAATATAATGATCATATTGAAGCATATGAATGCTCATTTATTTGGTGCAAGAATTTTATTCTTCCTCATATAGAGTGTGCTTCAAATAGATCACAAGAAGGTGTTGTTACAAAAATGAGCATGGAATAGAAAGTGTGTCATGAGTCTAATTTTAGTAGTACATATGACACAACATATTGTCAAGATGAGTTTGAAACAAAGTGGCAATCTGAAGAACATGATTCTTCACATGAAGTGTTTAATGGTGTTAATTTTTGTGTTGATAATAATAATGATAATTTTTATTATTGGGTAAAAGCACAGAGTTGTGTCACACTTTTTAAAGAAAATGGCTAACACTAATCCAATTTTTAAACTTGAATCACTAAAAAGTGGCATAGATGTTTTGAATTTTGAAATGGTGTAAACTAATAAAATATTTATTTTTTAGTATATTTTATGCTTGTATTTTTTAAAAAAATTAAAAAATTATTTGAATATAGTTTTTAATATATTGACACTAAATTTAGTTGCTGAAAAATGAAGTTACATGAGACATAAATCTTTATATAGTAATTTTTATTTTATTTTCCTTCAATTTTTTTGAGTGTATTTATAACTTTAAACTTTAGTGCATGAATATATTTTTTTCTAGTTTTGATAAATATATATTAAAATGTGTGTGTATTAAAACATAGTTGTTTCCATTTGACGTCAACTTTCATATTATCTATTTATCTAAAATGGAAAAAAAAATACCATCTTGATATATATTCTTTTATCTAGTGCATCATGTTTTTTTCAAATTTTTTAATAAATTTAAACTATTTTCCCTTCACGTGGTAATCAACCTAATATTTTGTGCTGATAACCTACTTTTTGTAAAAATAACAAGAAAAATATAAATAATAATTAAATTATTTAAATATATAGATTTTTGAAAAGTACACTTATGGATCTACAAAAGGGTATTTTTATATATTTTTTTAAATGTTATTTACATGAGTAGAAGTTGTTGAAACATCATTTTTTTCAACCTCTCCAAACAAATAAAATTGTCTTAATTTCTTTTGAACCCCAAACTGATAAATTATATATGGATTTAGGGGTTTTCACACTTTCTAAATCCAACAATGATGCTTATTTTGCACCAACATACCCCAAATGCAAGTGACCTACAATTTTTTTTTAACTAAACCCTATATGCAAAACTTACCAAAACAAGCTTTAAAAAATGCTACAAAAACAAAATTAGAAAAGGAAGAAGGTCCCACCAAGTGTTCTAAAATGTATATGTAAGATTCAGAATAACATGCAAAGAGATTGAAGCAATATTAAACCCTCTATTTTAAATCAAACATAACCTCAAATCGAGATAAAAGATTGATGTAATATTTTTGCACCATGTATCTATCAAGCTCTAAAGATTTTATCTTTTGATGAAGGATTGGGTTGAAATTATAGGTGTTTGGTTGAATATGTCAATAGTGAGGATTTAATCTTGAATAGATAGTTGAGATTGATTGAGATGAGCGAACAATCTTCACTAAGAATAGTCAAGAGGGAACTATGACAGCTCCTTGGTGGGTTCTAAAATGGGTGAGGATTATTCTTAGTAATATTCTTGCATGATGGCACTTGATATTAGACGGGGATAGAACTAGGAGCCATCATAACTCTTCTTGGCTATTCTTAGTCAATGAAGATTCTCTACTCATCTCAATCAACCTCAATTGTTCATTTAAGAACAAATCCTCATCATTCACATCCTCAACAAAATATCTATAAATCCAAGCCAATCATTTATCTAAAATATATATGATCTTCATATCTCAATAGGTGCATGATACAAAAATATGCACAAATCCTTGAACAACCACATCTACATCTTGAGAAATAACTTTGACAAAAATGGTTTTGCATTATAAATTGTCTTGCATTTTATTTTGTTTGAACTTTCTTTAGCTTGATTTGAGGTTATGCTTGACTTAGAATAGAAGGTTTGGTATTTTTTTAATCTCTTTGCAAGTTGTTCTAAATATTTCATATACATTTTGGCACACCCAATGGGACCTTGTCCCTTGTCTAGTTTTAATTTTGTGATTTTTTATGGCTTGTTTTGGTAGGTTGTGCATGTAGGTTTTTTTTAGCTTTTGTGTAGGTCACATTTCAAAGCACCTTAGATGGGAGTGGTGCTCAATGTGATCAATATCATTTACAACTAGATTTCCAATATACTCATTATGATTGTTTTATTTGTCTATGTGTTCAAGGGGATCAAGTGTCTCATCATAAGAAGGGGAGGTGGTTGGATGGTGGATAAGATTAGTTTGGTTTTCTTGGTCTTGTTATTTTGTGATAGGGTGGATGGTATTGACTTAAATTCTTTGATCTTGGTTTGGTTGGGATTAAGTTTGATCATGCAAGATTCTAAATCAAACTTGCTCACCGATTATTGAAATTGGATAAGGGGCAAGGTCCCATGTATAATTAATCAAACTTTCTCAAATTTTGTTTGATTAATGTTTGGTTGGGATAATTAGTGTTTTAATGGAACTTGACATTGGATGGGGATGGTAACCCTGCACTAGAGTGCCCTAAAACACAAGTGAATTGCAAAAAATCTATGCAAAACCTTCCAAATAAAGCTATAAAATTTGCAAAATCAAATTTAGATGACCAAAAAGGTCCCATTGGATGTGCCAAAATGTATATTCAAGATTTAGATCATGCAAAGAGATCGAAGCAATATTAAACCGTCTATTCTAAATCGATCATAACCTTATTATGTTAAAGGATTCATCCAAGGATATTCATATGCAATTTAGTTGAGCTTGGAAGAATTTTGTGTGGTTTGTGAGGATGAGGATGTGGTAAGGAGAATAAATTATTCTAGTCTCACTGTCTTCTAATTAAGTGTTCAAGTTGACAGATTTTTCCAAAGGAATTTTAATTGATGAGGAAGTTTTTAATCCTCTTTATGGGGAGTGATAGGTTTACACTAAGCCAAATCAAAAAGTCCTAAACATTAAATTTTTAAGTGAAAATAGTTCAAAATTTTGATCTTTGACATGCGAGCTTGCACACAAGCATTAGTAGTCTCAAAAAAAATGTCTGGCATACGATTTCATTGCAATCAAAGAGGATTAGCAACAAAAAAAACACATTCATTATAAAATTAGAAAATAATTATCAAACAACAAAATAGATATGAAAATAGTATTAGGATGTGATATTAGGTATAACATTGGGAGGTAGTGAGAATTAAGTGTACACTCATGTTAATTTATAAGGTTCCCTATTTTAAATTTGAGTGTTGAGAGAGATCGTGTATAGATTACATTGCATTCAAAGGCTTCAAGCTCGAAGTGCACATTGAAGGAAAATATGCACATTACCATTGAACCAACATGCTACAAAAGTTGAAGTTCCCAATTCCAAAGATGACTAAAGAAAATCATTTGATAACAAGATTGTTGACCCTTATTGCATTCCCTTAGGTTAAGTGTACTCTATTTTCATAAGGTGCATATCATTATAAATCAACCTATATAATAGAAGTTCAATATCATTTGAGGATTAAAGAGAAAGGAGATAATAAGAGTTAGAAATAGCTAGAGAAGGCCAAAACAAGAATAGAAGATCAAGCATACATTTGAGTTTTTGATTTATGAAAGATCTTAATTAATTTAAATTGTAATTGAATAGTTGAGTCCTAACATGTTACAACTCCTTTGTAATTGATATTTCTAAATCAATAAATTAGTTTTGTGTTGATGTTATTCCAACATGTGATTGTGTTTGAATACTATTTTGTTGTGCATAACTTTTGTTTGGTTGCATATTATTGTGTTATATACTCCTCAATTGGACCCTCCAACCACATCTACATCAAATGGTATCAAAGCTAGTTTTTTGAAGAGATCATTAGGTAGTATTAGAGAAGGCGCTAAGAAAAAATCATATGACATTTGAGACAAGTTGTGAATCCTAAGATCATGATATGATATTTATATTCATTAGTATCTAAATTGCACTTTGATATTATGCATCTATAAAATTCACACATAGCTTGCCCCAATACCTAGTTGAAAAGGAGATTGAAAGAGGGTCTTCAAACATTCAGTTGTTGGATAGAAGATTTGTTGGTGTAAGCCTTCCAACAGTACATTGTTAAGCAAGAGATTCATTGGTGAATCATGAGTTAGTTGTGAACAAGCCACCGACTATAAGGTAGTTTACACCAAGGCAACTTGAATTCAAATATTGAAAACTTCTAGAATGGTGGATAGAGATCAAGGTATGCTCTATGTTTCTAAACGAATTGAGAAGATATTTGATATGATGATAATTTCCAAATCAAACTAGATGTTGTCGAAGAAAATAGAAGAGATCATAACCTTAGAGTTGATGAAATTAATAATGAACAATAAGTTGTCCAACTAAATCCAACTGAACATATTGGAGAAGATGATAGAGAAGAAATAATGTCAAAGCCCATCACTATTATTAGGTTAAAAAGCTAGAGTAGACATGCACAATTATGCCAATAGCTTGAATCCTAAATAATTGATTGATTATATAATTGATGTAGAACATTTTGAGAATGAATATATTGATCTTAACAAGGTAAATGTTGCTAAGACTAACTAAAAAGGTCATGTTATTTGGTGGAGATAAATCTAGTTAGGAAGAATAGAAAAGGGAAGCCTAATATTAAAAAAGAGAGAGGATGGTATATAAGTTAAAATCTAAGTTTATTCCTACAAATTATCATTTGGAATTTTTTTAAAAGTTACAAAATTTAAGAACAAGGGATATGACTATAAAGATTATATTAAGAATATTATAGGTTAGCAATAAGAGATGGCCATCGTGAAGATAATTAATAGAAAATAACAGGATATATAAATTGATTTAGAGGATCCACTCGAGAAGAGTTTAGTATGTTGAATATGCAATTTGTTGATGAGGCATACCAATTTTCCCTATAGGGAAAAGATAAGTTGAGCTAAAGATTGCAAGATAAACTACACAAAAAAGGAAAAGGCAATAGATTCCAAGATGATGATATCAAGGCAAGGGTGGATAATCTTATAATGATGAAGTAGAAACAAAAAAATATCTTGAGAGATAGTAAAGATGGATCTTATCATTATTAGAGGAATAAGGTAGATCTAATTATGAGCCTAATGCTCAAAGATATAAAAGAAGTGGAAGAAAATATAAAAGAAGTGGTGGTCGATCCTTTAGAAGAGGTTTTTTTATATGTAGAGTTCAAGCTCACAAAGCATTTAAATGCACACAATCACATGGAGGATATGGTAGAAAATTTGAGATAATTGCAACCCATGTTGATGAAGAATGGCCACTTAAAAAGGTAAACGTGCCAAAGAAAGCCAAGTTATTGTTGATGAAAAGAAAATTGATGAAGCCTACAAGAAATCAAAATGAACTCATGCAAATAAAACTTTGGTTAGGACAATATGCAAGTTTGGAGGTGAATTTTGTAACATAATCATTAATAGCAGTAGTATTCACAATTTAGTTTTAAGTGAGATGGTTGAAAAAACAAATTTTAAAAGGATAAAGTATCTTAATTCTTATGCAATCTCTTGGTTGCAAAAGAATCATAGAATTCTAGGTGGTAAACATTGTCTTTGAGATTTAAGATTAAGATATGACATTGTGCAACGTCATGCCCATAGATATTTATAATATTTTATTGGGGCGACCATGATAATTTGATAGAAAAGTGAGATATGATGGTAGAGAAAACACTAATGGAATGATAAAAGATGGGAGTGATATATGTACAAACACCCGTAAAAGAGGAAGGTGAAAGAGTGAATAGTCTTGCGAGAATATTGTTGATCAATGATAAACTTTTAAAAGATATCAAGAGAAAGTTTGTTTGTTGTTCTTCCCAAGTGTATGCAAGTAGGAGAGGCCATAGAGGAAAAGGTGATAATTCATCTAGAGATTTCTAAGTTATTGACATAATGCAATGATATTGTTTTTTATAATCTACCAAATGGGTTATACCCTTAGTGAGAGGCAGAGTCATCATATGGATCTTATTTTTGGAGCAATTTTACCTAACAAAGTAACTCAGAGATTTACACCAATTAAAAGTGCCAAGTTGAATACGCAAGTGGAAAAACTGTTAAACAAATTATTGATAAGAGAAAGTTCAAATCCATGTGCAGTACCAATTATTTTAGTTCCTAAGAGAGGAGGAGAATGGAGAATATGCACAAACTATAGAGCAATAAACAAGATTATATAAGTATAAATTCTTATTGTCAAGGATGAATGAATTTATGGATTATGTGAATGAAGTAGGATACTTTAGCAAGATAGATTTGAAGAGTGGATATCATCAAATCACATCTAGAGAAAAATATATATGGAAAAATACATTTAATTCAAAAGAAGATTTGTATGAGAGGTTGGTTATGTCATTCAAGATGACAAATGCACCTAGTACTTTCTCGAGGTTGATGTATGAGGTATTGAACCATGCATTGACTAAAACTTTGTTGTATATTTGGATGACATTTTAATTTTCAATAAGAGCAAAGAGAACAATTTGGAACATGTCAAATTAATTAGCCGATGGAAATAATTATGCATGAGGTTTAAGGCTGAAACAAAGTCTCCGCAGCTCACAGAGAACTACCATGGTTTAGGGGCCAAACTTTATTGGTTTGGTGGTCAATCAGAAGCCGTCCGGCCAGTCACCTATACTCACAAAGCGTCTTTGTGAGAGATTGAGAAGAGTGGTACAGCCAAGGAGATATAATCCCGAAGTCTTTTGAGTCCATCGTTAAGAGCTTACTTCTTCAATGAATCACCAATCCCGACCACCCTATGGGGGAAATTGAAGGTGGAAGTGAAAAATAACTCACCTCTAAAAATTTGGTAATCCACATCCTACCGCTATCTGCATTTATTGTGAGATTTGAATTCTCCAGAAGATTGTAAATATCAACCTCTAGCTGGTAATCCACATCCTACCGCTATCGATCAACCTCCAATTGGTAATAAAAATCCTACCCACGGCATTAATTTCAATCCTCTTCATTTAATGATATTGACGTCATCTACAAAGAATGACGGGCTTTGAGGGATACTTGCCATTGAGCGAGGAAGCGGACATTTCTCCGCAACATTGCAGCGGACTACCTGAGAGGGTATAGAACATTTCGGGGAAGCAGGTCTGAAGTAGGGAGCAGATGAGATCATGGTATCAGTATCCTCTAATGACATTGCAACACATATTCATGCATTTCAATTTATGGGGAGGTTGTAAATTTAATGCTCATTTGGAAATGAAGAAACTTCACTGAAATCATGGAGGAAAGATGAATAAAGCCATACCCTAAACTCGTCGAGGGAAGTTTCGAAACGTGGTGCACCCCCTCACGTTAATTACCCTATCTTTATGCTTTTTGTGGGTGCCCATACCCTCTGATGGGGCGCACTTACTTTCGATACTGCGTAACGACGGGTGTTCATAACCCCGTCAAGAGCTCCTATTGCATATTTCCTGTAATGTATTGTTCCATGAGACCTTTCTTGGTATTTTTGCATTATAGCCTCATTTCTGTCATGCTCCATCCTCTTCCAGCCATGGAACCTGCATTATCGGTCAAGTAATTGAAGTAATTCTGATCCCCAGTTGCTCTATGAAGCCATGCGGCTACAGGTGACCCATTTGATCTGTTCACCGCTTTCAAGCATAATCTCTCTTTACATGGCAGAAAAACCGACCCTGTTGCCAACTGTCGAGCCCCAAATTACCTATATTTGCATTTTGTATCTTCGTCCAGTAATGCTCCTTTGCGCACCTGTACCTATTTTTGTGATGACTTGGCTATTGGAAACCACCTGAGCAAGCTACATTCCATTCGCTTTTCATATTCATAATGCATATTATTGGTTTTGGCTTTAGTGGTAACTCTATGTGAGGCTGTTTAAAATTGATATATTCAGCAACTCACTCGATTTCTACGCTTTTTTTAACCCTCCATTCTCCTTAATTTCTGGTAGCTGAAAAAAAACTCTCCAATCAGCGATTTCCTTAATTCTTATCCAAACACACCCGTGGGAAGATCTTCAATAACTGTTCACTGGCAATGATTTGTTTTGGTGGTGATAATTCCGCTTTTCACGAGACTGTTTGAAATTGATATATTCCATTTCGGCATGAAATTTTATTCAATCTGATTTCGATATTTTATGCAATATATTTTAGATATTTTAATTAATTTAATTTTATTCTTTAAAGATAAATAGATCTTTTATGCAACAAATATTTATTAAGTGAAAAATATTTTTTAATGAGAACAAATTGTTTTCAATTTGAAAGAAAATATATTTTTTATTTCAAATACATAAATTATAGTTTTTTTTTTGGCTAACAAAATTCAGGGATACTAATAAACTATCTATTAGATATTTTACCTAAGGATAAAAGTGAATTCTTTGATGAGTTTAATTTTACCTTTTACCTCTAGTGAATTATTTTCATATATTTAAGTCAATGTTTGTAATACTCTACTTTGGGTGTCACAGTTGATATCAATTATAATGTACCATTTTATGTCCTATCATTCTAAAATATTTATATGTATACATATATAGTGTGTTTAGTTTGTATATTTTATTCTTAGCATATGTTCTTCTTTTATGTAATAAAGAACGTGGTATTTCACATATACAATATGCCAAAAATCTCAAGTGAATATTCAAATTAATTTCAGCACCATTGAATTAGCTATTACGCCTGTGGACTCTCATTTACATTCAACGTTGCTTTTTGCTTGCTTCACAGTCTCTGTGGACGCTATAACAACACTTGTAACATTCTAAACTTAGTTTGGATTTTATCATAAGAAAGGAAGTTAATTAGAGGGATATGGTGGCACACCAGTTTCATTTGGTAAACAGGGCCAAATATATGGAGTGCAAATTCATTTATAGAAGTGCAATTTAAATTGTAAAATATTGTGTTTTAGATTTAATGAAGTAAAATAGGTACTAGTATATTTTTTTTTTGAAGGTTGAAAAGTGCATTTTATTTATTTTCATCTTTTGTTTTATTTTATTGTACTTGGATATGTTAAGTATATTGTTTTAAGATTTGATTTAGATTGTTTTGACATTTTCATTGATCTTAGTTTTCACTGTATAACATTAAACCTTAATCTTTCAAATCTTCACATGTGCTCAACTTGGTGTCTTAAATATTTGCCCTCTCCAAAAAATCTCATGTTTGTAAATTCGTCAATTCTAACATTTTTTTCTCTTTTGGTTGTTTAATCCATTAATATATATATTTTACATTAATATTATTTAATATTATTTACATTAATTATAGGAATGATTTTTGAATTCATTTATAGTAATATAGTTAATTTTTTTTGTGATATTTATTAGTATTGGCCAATTAAAGTTATCAACGATCAATTGATATTGAACAATTACAGTTAAGTTACTTTTTTTATTATTTAATGTGGTATTCTCTAGTATGGAAAAGTTATAGTTAATGATTTATTTACAATATAATATCCATTAGTATCATATAGTTATCAATTGGATATTTACTTGTTTGTATAGTTATTGCTTGATATTCGATCGGGAATAGTGTTGCACATGTAAAGATTACCAATTTGTAATATATAGTAAATATATAGTAAATTTTATATATAAATAATAAGTTATATGCATAAATGTTTTAAATTTATTTATTTCTAAATTTATTTGAAAACTTATTATAGTGTAGTTTATGTAATATATAAATTATATATACGTATATGTAAATTTCAATAGTATTATTATTTAACTTTTAAATATGTAGATATATAGTTACATTTTAAGAATATTATAATTTAATAAATATAATTGTCTTTTTAAAAATAATATTAGCAATAATTATTATTCATAAGTAGAATTGTAAAAAATGATAAATTACCACTTAAAAAACACATATTATTGGAGCATAGGGTTAAACACTGACACAAAACATATATTATTGCAGCATAGGTTGTAAGATACAACTCAACATCGTCAATTAAATAGCAATGGATATTATTGACATCTCCAGTAGTTCCAGTGGGCCAATGTTGTCAGCCAATTCGACACCGTCAATCAATGGAAATCAAAACTCTACAAGTCAGATACAAGATTTTGCAAATGACATTACAGTTAGTTGCCTGGACTTGCTACAACAAGCGAAGGCCACTATTCAAAACATGCAAAGTGTCCAAGATTTGGACATTCAGTCAATGGAAGTAACAGTACATGAGTTCCATTCAACTTGTGAGAAGTTGAGTTCATTTTGTACTTTCCTTCATGAAATGAAAGCGGATGAGTTCTACGGACAAGGTGGCTCTATCTACATTAAAGAAGCATTCCCAAATTACTTGAACCATGCCTAAGATACGTTATCGCTATAAATGTGTATATAGTAGTTGATATAACATTATAACTTCAGCTTTTACCAACTTATGGATAGTTGGATATTTTGTAACTCCCTTAAAGAAATGTAAGCTCCAATATACTATGAACAAGGCACTTCTCCTCGCAATAAAAAGATCCAATATGTCACCTACTACAATACCATGTAACACATTTTTTGCTTCGAAAATATGTATACATTGTTCTCTTGCTATCATTTTGCATCTTGGTTCTTGACTTTTGCTTTTGTTTTGTATATCTTTACTTGACCCATATGTCGAAATTCCAAAAAACAAATGCCATGTTCAATTGCATATAATTAAGAATAGTAGTTTGCATATAATGTGTTGCAAACCTTTCCTCATTTGACTTCAACTAAGCATAGTCTAACCATTGTGTTCACTCCAAAAAATATATATCGCCAACAAATGCTATATCTCTCCTTCAATAATTGTCTCATTTTTTCACCTACATTCTTTAAAATTTGATCACTTAGTAGAACGATAATATTGTACTCACTTCCATTCTTTTAACATATTTCACATTTCTAGTATACTATATTAACATACATGACAGATGTATCCTCAACCAGAACACAATCCACATAAAATTAGTGCTCTCCAATAATAGGTTAAAACGTTTGCGAACCAAGTAGCTCTCTTTAATCTTATTGTATTCTCATTCGTTGTTTATCCCTTGCTATTAATGCACTAGTTTTATACTCATTTGTTAGAAAGCATGTTTCCTTTTATTCCTTTAGCATAGAATGCAAATCTAAACATTTAGAGTGCTTCCAATTTAGTTAGATTACTTAATAGTGTGAACTAAATTTTTTACTCACTACACTCTCCCTTTATGTTTTCCTTACAAGTGCAGCAAGATAACTTCCAAAGGCCACTATTTTGATATACATACCTATTCAAAATCACATTTACAGGTATTATTCTAAATTTACTTTTACTCTATGTAACTTCTATACACACTTTTATTTAAACTACTACTTGTATGGTCGCATTCAACAACATTGTTTCTTTCTGAAATATTATCGAATTAGTTAGGTATATTTTGTTGGGTATACAACATATTAATTTCACACTTCACAAAGTATGCTTTTTATACATCATTTAAAGTAAGTAATACCTGCCACCTACAATTTACTTTTACAAGGACTAGTTCACTCTCTTGCCACAATGTTTTCTTTGACTGAGAACGCAATAAAGATGATCCATGATGGAAACATAGACCTACAACCCCATCTACAAGCAATAGATATTTCAATGTTTGGACATGGGCCTTGATAGACGGGGAGTTGGATTAGAACAATCACAATCTCAATGCTCACAGGTCTCACCTTTGGTGACATGGTGTCACTTCCTCCACCACTCAACCTGTAGGTCCTATACTACCTAGGCACCCTTGGTTCCTCTGCCAACCGTGCTATCAATTCAAGTCCATAAACCAAGCCAAACTTGGTGCTCTTCCTCTCATGCAATTCCTAGCCCTTAATACTCTTAAAGACTAGCTCATCTCCAAATACTCCCTAATCTTGTTGCAGGGGTGTGAAAATCTTCCATGGCTTCAAAAATCATCTGACAAAGGCTCCTAATCAACCTCCATTTACTAGTTCTCCAT
>VDFB02258536.1:364985-387768 GCA_007258455.2 Sequoia sempervirens
TAGCCTCCCTAGCTCATCCAACACTTGCACACTCACAGACATGCACAAGTGGCCCACCTACCTTGTAATGTAATTATTAAAATACACGAGGAAAAATGTCATTATTGCAATCACTCATGGAGGTCACCTTGAGATGACTAAAAATGTGTGCACACAAACATACACACTCACAGAGGCAGGCCCTCTACCTTGTAAATATTAAAACACACGAGGAAAAATGTCATTATTGCAATTACTTATGGAGGTCATTTTGAGATGACTAGAACTGCACACATGTCAAATCCCATAAAATAAAACAGCCTATTTGAAAATACCTAGGAAAGCCTTAAATACTTAACACAAAAAAATGATTGGGTTGCACTCGGGTTAGTCACACATTGGTGATAATTGTGAGATAAAAGTGACTTATAAGACAATTCATGCTACAAAAGCTTTGCCAACAAGAAAGAGGCTAGAGTGAAAATCTCAAAGTCGTGGATTGCATTTAATGTTCCTGCCCCCTACAAATAAATGCTTAGATGTGCTTGTGTGCTAAGTGGATGCCTTACCTTTCAATTATTATCATCAAACATGATGAAATATGTCATAAATGTAATGACTAGTCATGGAGGGCATCACGAGATTATTCAAAACACATACAGGTCAAATCCTACAGAAATAAAAAAGTTCTAAAACATATAATAGTTAATACCTACCATGAGTTTGATTAGACAATGAGTTTCTCATACTATTTGCAGATCGATACAGAGTGTTGATGTTCAGGAGCAGTGTCATGGTCTTCTTCCAGCAATTTCCTTTACATGTGATAAATTAAATTATAGCCTATGACTATTTAATTTATAGAAGATTGCGATTTGCTCAAGAGGCGCATCATTTATTAATGATGATTAATATTTATATTTTGAGGAGGCACGATTTATTAGAAGGCCAACTTATTGATCATTGGGCGTGATTTATTGAAGGGGTGCAATCTTCTATGAAGGGCCGACTTACCTTGAAGTGTGACAACCTTTCACTTGTATATATATATTCGTCATCTCTCATTGTTCATTCATATATTCATTGTTACACATTCATCTTTGTCAAGTGTGAGTTTCTCTTCAAGGCAGATCGACATTGTTAGTGGCTGAGTTTTTATCTGTAGGTTGCATCATAGTGTTTCTGTGTTTGCATCAGATTGTGATGCTTGTTATTGGCCTTACTATTGGCCCATTGTAAAGGAGACATTCTTTGTGAGATTCAATATATAAGATATATTGTTGCTGGGTTTTTCTCCCTCAAGAGGAGGGTTTTCCCAGGGTATCTGCTGTGTTGTGTATCTGATTTTTGAATTAATTTTCTGTGCATTACATCTGATCATAAAACTAACATGGTATCAGAGTGGGTGTGAAGAAGATCATGATCAGATTTCTTATTACAATGATACTCTTTATTCTCTTTCTCATTGTTGTCTATCTCTATTTCTCTGTCAAGATGGTGAACGGTCTTAAGATTGAGGATAGACTCGAGGGAGCATCAAATTTCACATCATGGAGGTTCAAAATTATGCTCACCTTGGAAGAGAATGGCTTGGCTGAGTTTGTGGAGACTAAAGTTCCCAAACCTATGGAGGAGGAAGAGAAGGTCCAGTGGAGGAAGAAAGACATCAAGGCGAAGAAGATGCTTGTTGATTCCGTAAAGGATCATTGTTCTGATTGTCTCCAAGTTGAAGACAGCAAGAGACATGTTCAAAACTTTGGAGGAGATATACGAAATCAACAACACCAGTCGGGCACTTGCACTGAAGCAACAACTCCATCATGTGAAGATGGCGAAAGGAGAAACAGTTATTGCTTACTTCATGAGGATTTTGAAATTGAGAGATTAGCTCTCTACAATTGGTCATGTGGTTGATGACAAATACTTGACCATGCTTGCTCTTAATGGTCTTCCTTCATCTTGGGAGTCCTATATTCAAGGAATCAGTGCAAGATCGAAACTTCCTAAGTTTGATCATCTAAGAGTGGATTGCATTCAAGAGGAGTCTAGGTTGGTGGCTAGAGGCGTTGGTCAAAGCTCAACTAATGAAGACATTCATGTCCTCGCCTCTCAATCTTCGAAGAAGAAAGGGAAAGATGGGAAGAAAGGACACTTCAAGAGGAATCGAGATAAAGGAACTGATGACGCTCTTGCATTCAAGAAGAACAATGACCTTTCTAAAGTCCAATGCTTTAGATGTGATAAGTATGGTCACTTTGCTAAGCATTGTCCAACCAGGCCTAAGCAACAGGCCACCATTGTAGATGTTGATGATGCCTCTCCAGAGAAGGACTCATGTGAATACTTGTTCTGTTCGGCATTGTCAAGCAATGTACCTACCGACACCAACACTTGGCTGATTGACAGTGGTGCCTCTCGACACATCACTGGTTTTAGGGAGCATTTATCAAGCTTGGTGGAGAGAGATTCTTCTGAACAAGTCATTATTGGAGATGATACTAGCTACTCGGTGAAAGGGATTGGGACCTCTACTCTCCACTTGGATTCTGGCATTACCTTGTAGTTGAATGATGTTCTTTATGTTCCAGGCATCAAACGTAATCTTGTTTCCATTTCAGCCTTGGAAGACAAAGGATACCAAGTTGCCTTCTCCAAAGGCAAAGTTCTTGTGTGGATGAAGAATTCCAACTTCAAGACTGATCAAGTGATTGGTGTTAGGCATGAGAGCCTCTATAGGCTATGCACTCGTCCACTTCAGGCATTAGTACATAATTCTTCAAGCTTATGTGATCTTTGGCATCGAAGATTGGCTCACCTTCACGTCCGAGCTCTACCTATCGTGGAGAAGATGGTCACGGGCCTTCCAAAGTTCAACCAGGAGCATGAAGGTACTTGTAGAGGCTGCGCAATGGGTAAGAATACAAAAGCTCCATTCCATAGTAGAGAAAGTAGATCCAAATGTATTCTAGATCTCATTCATTCTGATTTATGTGGTCCAATGTTTGTTGCTTCTTCGATTGGTTTCTTGTATTACATTCTTTTTATTGATGACTACTCTAGAAAGACTTGGATTTATTTCTTGAAATCTAAAGAATCTGAGGAGGTATTAGAAAGGTTCAAGGAATTCAAAGCTTAGGTGGAAAATCTGTCCGAGAAGAGGATCAAAGTCCTAAGATCCGATAATGGAGGCGAGTACACTTCCGACAACTTTCGAAACTATTGCATTGAAGCTGGGATTAAGAGGGAGTTCAGTGTCCCTTATAATCCTCAACAGAACGGTGTTGCTGAGAGGAAGAACAAATCAATCGTGGAAGCAGCAAAAGCCATGATTCAGGACCAAGATCTACAGACCTTCCTTTGGGCAGAAGCATCTAGGACAGCAGTCTATGTTCAGAATAGAAGTCCTCACCGAATCCTAGAGAACATGACTCTTGAAGAAGCCTTTAGTGGGAAGAAGCCTGAAGTGAGTCATATGAGGATCTTTGGATGTCCAGTGTATGTACATGTACCAAAGGAAAAGAGGACCAAGTTGGAGCCTTCTGGCAAGAAGGGGATATTTGTGGGTTATAGTGAGACATCAAAAGCCTACAGAATCTATGTTCCAGGACAAAAGTTGATCGAGATCACTAGAGATGTCACATTTGAGGAAGATGTTGCATTTAGAAGATCCAAGGGTACTCACATGGAGATTGATAGTGAAGAGTCTCCTCAGGATATGGAAGTTGACCATACTCCTGAGATTCAGAGGGAGACTTTAGAATCGAAGGAAGTTAATGATTCAGTTAAACCCTTGGAACCTACTGATGGGCCTACCATTATTGTGACTGGGAGGAAAAGACCTCTTTGTGCTAGGCAGACGATGCAGGAGGCAGAAAGGTTTGCAGCACCTAGAGGAACCTTCAGAGAAAGTAAGAGACCTCATAAGTTCTCCAGTTATGTTGCGTTGATGAGTCAAATTATTGAGTCAGAGCCTTCCAATGTTGAGGAAGCTTCTAGTCAACAGGTTTGGAGAGATGCTATGTCAGAGGAGTATCAGTCAATTCTCAAGAATGATGTTTGGGACATCGTTCCTAGACCCGAAGGAAAATCAGTGGTATCTTCAAAATGGCTCTTCAAGATCAAGCATGCCGCTGATGGGAGCATTGAGAAGTACAAGGCAAGATTCGTGGCTAGAGGGTTTTCTCAAAAAGAGGGAGTTGACTATGAAGAAACATTTGCTCTAGTTGCTCGCTATACTTCTGTTAGAACCATCATTGCCATTGCTGCATCTAGAGGATGGAAGATTCATCATATGGATGTGAAGACAGCTTTTCTGAATGGTATGATCGAGGAAGAATTTCATATCGAGCAACCTGATGGATTCGAGGTACATGGGAAGGAGTCTCATGTTTGCAGGTTGAAGAAGGCCTTGTATGGTGTTAAGTAGGCTCCTTGTGCATGGTACGAAAGGATTGATCGTTACTTGTCAAGCTTGGGCTTCTCTAAGAATGATGCTGACTCAAATCTGTATTTTAAGGTAATTGATGGGGAAGCATTGATTTTGGTCTTGTATGTTGATGATTTGATTCTTACTGGAGAAGATCACCTCATTCTCAAATGCAAGAAGGAGATGGCTTCTAAATTTGAAATGAAGGACCTTGGGCTCATGCATTACTTCCTTGGCTTAGAAGTTTGAAGCCAGATAAGATGATTCTAAGTCAAGGGAAGTACACCATTGATATACTTAAGAGGTTTGGTATGATGGATTGCAAATCCATGTCTACACCCATGGAGACCAACTACATAAGTTGGAGGCTGCAGCTAGTTCAAACTTGGTGGATCCCACGATGTACAGGCAGTTGATTGGATCCTTGATGTATCTAGTCAACACTAGACCAGATATCTGCTATGCAGTGAGTGCACTTAGTCAGTTCATGTGTGAACTGAGGCAGATACATCTTGTTGCAACAAAACATATCCTGAAATACTTGCGTGGCACAGTTGGATATGGATTGAGATATTCCTCAGGTGTGGATCTAGAGTTGCATGGCTATACTGATTCTGATTGGGCAGGATGTGTCACTAATCGGAAGAGCACCTCTGGATGTTGCTTCAGTTTGGGATCTGCTATGATTTCCTGGTGTAGCAGGAAGCAGTCATCTGTAGCATTGAGTACAACAGAGGCAGAGTACATTGCAGCTTGTGTGGCAACTCAGGAAGCAGTGTGGCTTCGTAAGCTCCTTATAGGATTGTTTGGACAATCAATGGAGCCTACTATCATTCATTGTGATAACCAGAGCTGTGTGAAGCTCTTTGTCAATCTTGTGTTTCATGACAAAACCAAGCATGTGGAGATCAAATACCATTATATCAAAGATATGGTATTGAGGAAAGCTATACAGTTGAGGTATATCAGCACTAATGAGTAGACGAAAGACATTCTCACCAAGCCTCTCTCCAGGATAAAGTTTGTGTACTTTCGAGATAAGCTTGGTATGGTGGAGAATCTAGCCCTAGCTGAGAAGGAGTCTCAGTATAGTGATCCTCTTTAATGCATTTCTCTTTGAGAGAGATTTGAGGTGCAAGCCCTTGTTAATGCATTTCTCTTTTGAGATTTGAGGTGAAAGCCCTTGTTTCCACCCTCTGGGAGAGCCATGGTGGATGTCATGTGTGTGACTCCGTGACAACATCACGAGAGAGAGTCCGTGATGATTTTCTTGTACTTGTGTTTCACCCTCTGGGAGAGCCATGGTGAACGTCATGTTGAGGTGACAATATCACGCAAGTGATGAACACTTGTACATACCATACATGGTTTGGTTGTAGCCATTATGGTTGATATCACGATGAGGTGATATCTGATATCACGTTGAGGTGATATCTTTCTTTTCCACATATGGTTGTAGCCATTGTGGTAGACATCACAATGAGGTGATATGTCTTGTGCAGCTCGAAGAATCCTCCCTAGTTGAGAGGGAGTGTTGATGTTTAGGAGCAGCGTCGTGGTCTTCTTCCAACAATCTCCTTTACATGTGATAAATTAAATTATAGCCTATGACTATTTAATTTATAGAAGATTGCGATTTGCTCAAGAGGCGCGTCATTTATTAATGATGATTAATATTTATATTTTGAGGAGGCACGATTTATTAGAAGGCCAACTTATTGATCATTGGGTGCGATTTATTGAATTGGTGCAATCTTCTATGAAGGGCCGACTTACTTTGAAGTGTGACGACCTTTCACTTGTATATACATATTTGTCATCTCTCATTGTTCATTCATATATTCATTGTTACACATTCATCTTTGTCAAGTGCGAGTTTCTCTTCAAGGCAGATCAACATTGTTAGTGGCTGAGTTTTTATCTGTAGGTTGCATCATAGTGTTTCTGTGTTTGCATCAGATTGTGATACTTGTTATTGGCCTTCCTATCGGCCCATTGTAAAGGAGACATTCTTTGTGAGATTCAAAATATAAGTGATATATTGTTTCTGGGTTTTTCTCGCTCAAGAGGAGGGTTTTCCCAGGGTATCTGTTGTGTTGTGTATCTGATTTTTGAATTAATTTTCTGTGCATTACATCTGATCATAGAACTAACACAGAGCACCAGACTCCATAATTTCTGAATGCGGAAAGCTAGATACCATTGCATTTAGTTTCGTAGTGCAGGCAAGCCAGGAGTAATAGTTTTATGAACTCCAAGAGATCTTTTTCTCTCAGGAGTAATGTGCAACCTGCCAAAGACAGCTCCACCAGATGCTCTCATTCTAGGCCATCCTCTTGGCAACATTATCAGACTCTGCTGTGATCATTCAGTGTTTGTTGATTCTACAGAATGTCATGCTAATGCAGATGTTCATGCTCCCATTTGTGCCTTGCTGGTTGGTGTTGTAGCTTGGACTGTAGATTATTGTAATTTCATGGTTCTTAGGACTAGCAGGTTTATCTTTTGTTGGTAAATATGCTTCTCCTCCCACTGTTCAACTTTTTGTTCTCTTTTATAGTGGATCTTTTTAGGCACCCCTTTACCACACATAGGATGTTTTTCTTAATGTGTGGTTTATTGTTATTTTCATTGCTTGCTATGTTGTATCTCGGAGCTTGCAATGAAAAGACTAATTTTATTTGCTTTATTCTTGATCTGCTTCTATTTTTAGATAACTCATTTGGATATTTTCTGCAGATCTATTCTGATAAAATGTAGTTCTAGGAAACCAAGGATTGGTTGTTGGAATGATTTCACTAGCTGATGCTTGAATATGCAGGTTCTCAAGGGACCAGGTTGAGCAACTTGATACAAATAAGCAATGGTCTAGGGCACTTGATGGATCAGATTATTTACCTGGCATGGTAACTTCAAGTCTTGTGGATTGGATTTGAGAAGCTAATATGTCAGACTCTAAGCCATTATTTTAGGAGAGCTTGGATCTTAAAAGCAACTCTTTTGTTAAATGAATGTATTTCAGGTGGGTCTCAACAACATCAAGGAAACTGATTTTGTCAATGTAACCATTCAATCACTAATGCGGGTTACTCCTCTAAGAAACTTTTTTCTGATTCCTGAAAATTATCAGAACTGCAAGTCACCTCTTGTTCATCGATTTGGAGAATTGACAAGGAAAATATGGCATGCTCGAAATTTCAAGGGACAGGTATTTGGAGTCAAATTAGCAAATTAGATAACAAACAGCATAGCATATACGAATGACATGATTGCTTTTTGGGTTTGTTTGCAGGTGAGTCCCCATGAATTTCTACAAGCAGTTATGGTAGCCAGTAAGAAGCAATTCCGCATTGGTGTGCAGTCAGATCCCGTGGAGTTCATATCTTGGCTTTTAAATACGCTTCACTCAGATCTTGGAGGAACAAAGAAATCTAAGAGCAGCATCATTTACAAGTGCTTTCAGGTTCTTCAATTAATTATGCATAGGCCTTTAATATAGAGATTTCATCATGTTTAATTAAGATTAAGAATATTAGTTCATTAGCTTGTGTTCATTTATATGATGTGTTTATTTGAACAGGGTGAGTTAGAGGTAGTGAAAGAGATCCAAAACAAGAAAGGGAATGAGAAGAAAGAAGACATGGAGCAACAACAAAAAGCAACCGGTGATGAGGATAAAACAGGTCCAGAAAATGTGGTCAGAGAAGTCTGTAGAATGCCTTTCCTTATGCTTGGACTCGATCTGCCTCCTCCTCCTCTTTTTAAAGATGCAATGGAGAAGAATATCATTCCTCAGGTATTGCATGGTTTATTGAACACAATTCATTTGCTCAACTGGTTCCTATTTAGTTTGATAGTTTTCTGTGTAATGTTCAAGATTATTGTAATTTTTCATGTTCCTTCAGCATTCAAACTACTCAATTGGGTCCATTTGTGCCTGTTCATGAGATACTCTTCAGCCTTTTGCTTTTAAGAGTTCAGATTAAATTTTAGCATTTCATGTAAATTCTTCCAGTTCTTTACTAATGTATTTGTTCAAGCCTTTGGAAGCCTATTTAGAGATGGCAAGATTCTTATCAATTATCAGACTGATCTAAAATACTAAAATTACCTAAATGGCATTATATGAACATACATCTTAACTTTCAACATATCAAGAAGCACACATGAGAAATACCTTAATCCTTATATGTTCATCTCATGAAAGATGAATTCTTCAATGTGTGTCTTACCTTGGCCGCATGTCCAACAAAATAAAGATGATAAAAAAATTATGTTAATGGTTCAAACTTGAAATTCTCTATGATGTTTCACATTTCCTGGTACTAGCAAACTATCTATGTATTCACTTGGATGTAGGGATTCAACAAATGAATAGTATTGTTCAATGTGATATGAACATCACCACACTCTTCAACATAGTGAGCTCAATCATCACCTAATGAACTAGATTCACTTCTACTCTTATCTTTAGTAAAAGTGACTTACATGTTTCTATGGCTTGTATGTAGAGATCTATAGGTATGCACCCTTAGGAATTAAAAGACTCAGCTTTAACAAGACAAGAACAATGTGAAAAAGGAGATTGAGATGTGATGGTGCCCGTAGGCTATAAAACTTTATTACTTTGAGAATGTAATGTCCCTGTTTTCCGGCCCTCTTTGTTAGTTTTATGATCAGATATTAATAAGCAGGTTTTAATTCAAATTCAGACAAGTAGACACAGCATATACCCTGGGAAAACCCTCCACTTGAGGGAGAAAAACCCAGCAACAATATATCACTTATATATTGAATGTGAAACAATAATCTCCTTTACAATGAGGCCGATTATGAGGCCAAACAACAGCACCAATATGATGCAAACTCTAGAAGATAATACAACTCTTTTTGATGATAATATATCAGCCTCCTTATAAGCTTCGATCTGCTCTTGAACAATTCGCACTTCTCTTGAGAACTCGCACTTATGAATGTAATCGAAAATGAATGCCAAATGACAAATGATCAACTCCAATATATACAAGAGAGAGGGATAGATTGCATCCCTTCAAGTCTTCATGTCGGCCTTCAACAAAGAATCAATATTTCTCCAAGGGTGGCGATCAAGCAAAGTTGGCCATAATTAATTATTAACAATAATTAATCTTTTGTTTGTGTTTGTAAGTGAAGCGCCTCTTCACATGAATATTGACTTGAATAAATTAAATAGCCGATAGGCTATATTGAATTTATTTCTTCAAAGTCGTGGCTGGAAGGATGAGGCCCGAAGCTGTTCAACATCAACACTCCCTCTCAGCTAGGGAGGAATACTTCCAGCTAACCAATGTCATGAAACGGCATCCACAATGGCTACACCCATATGTGGAAAGAGCTCATCACGGAGTCACTCAACGTGATATCAACTATCATGGCTACTCCCATGTATGGTAAAGCATATGTGCACAAGTGCCCATCACGAAATCACTCAACGTGATGTCGTCATCTCATCATGACGTTCACCATGGCTACTCCCAGAGGGTGAAAAGCACAAGTACAAGAAAATCATCACAAACTCTCTCACGTGATGTTGTCATGGAGTCACTCAACATGATATCCACCATGGCTACTCCCAGAGGGTGCAAACAGGGGCTTTCACCTCAAATTTCTCTCACAGAGAAAGATGCATTAAACAAGGGCTTACACCTCAAATTTCTCTCACAAAGAAAAACACATTAAAGCCAATCATAGAAGATCACTGAAGCTGAGTCTCCCTCTCAGCTAGGCCTTCATTCTCCACAATTCCAAGCTTGTCTAGAAAGTACACAAACTTTACTCTGGAGAGAGGCTTGGTGAGAATGTCGGCCGTTTGCTCATCAGTGCTAATATACTTCAACTGGATAGCTTTCCTTAATACCATATCTCTGATATAGTGGTATTTGATCTCAACATGTTTGATTTTGTCATGAAACACTAGATTGATAGAAAGCTTCACACAACTTTGATTATCACAATGAATGACAGTCGACTCCAATAATTGCCCAAACAATCCTGCAAGGAGCTTCCGAAGCCACATTACTTCTCGAGCTGCCACACAAGCTGCAATGTACTCGGCCTCTGCGGTGCTCAATGCCACTGAAGACTGCTTCCTGCTACACCAGGAGATCATTGTAGATCCCAAACTGAAACAACATCTAGAGGTACTCTTCCAATCAGCAACACACCCTGCCTAATCAGAATTAGAATATCCATGCAACTTCAAGTCCACACCAAAAGAATATCTCAAGCCATACTCAATTGTGCCACGCAAGTATCTTAGGATATGCTTCGCTGCAACTAGATGTATTTTCTTTGGTTCACACATGAACTGACTAAGTGCACTCACTGCATAGCAAATATCTGGTCTAGTATTAACTAGATACATCAATGATCCAATCAACTGCCTGTACATAGTAGGATCCACCAGATCTGAACTAGCTGCAACCTCCTTTAAGTTCTGAAAATTGGTTTCCATAGGTGTAGACATGGATTTACAATCCATCATACCAAATCTCTTCAAGATGTTTATTGTATACTTCCTTTGACTCAAAATGATCTCATTAGGCCTTTGCCATACTTCTAAGCCAAGGAAGTAATGCATGTACTTAAAATCCTTCATTTCAAATTCAGAAGTCAACTCCTTGCATTTGATAATGAGGTGTTCTTCTCCAGTAAGAAATAGATCATCAACATAGAGAACCAAGATTAATGTTTCGCCATCAATTACCTTGAAGTACAGGTTTGAATCAGCATCATTCTTGGAGAAGCCCTCAATAGGTATCTATCAATTCTCTCATACCAAGCACGAGGAGCCTGTTTAAGGCCATACAAAGCCTTCTTCAATCTGCAAACATGAGACTCTTTCCCATGAACTTCGAAGCCATCAAGTTGCTCAATGTATACCTCCTCTTCAATTACAACATTTAGAAATGCTGTCTTCACATCCATTTGATGTAATTTCCATCCTTTAGCTGCTGCAATAGCAATGATAGTCCTGATGGATGTATAACGAGCAACCGGAGCAAAGGTTTCCTCATAGTCTATTCCCTCTTTCTGAGAGAATCCTTTAGCCACAAACCTAGCCTTGTACTTCTCGATGCTCTCATCAGCCGCATGCTTGATCTTGAAGAGCCACTTAGAAGATACAACAAATTTTCCTTTTGGTCTAGGTACGATGTCCCAAACATCGTTCTTGAGGATAGATTGATATTCTTCAGCCATAGCATCTCTCCATACTTGCTGACATGAAGCTTCCTCAACACTGGAAGGCTCAAATTCAATCATTTGACTCATCAAAGCAACATAGCTTGAAAACTTGTGAGGTCTTTTGCTCTCTCTGAATGTTCCTCTACTTTTCTGCCTCCTGCATTGTTTGTCTAGCTCATAGAGGTCTCTTTCGACCAATAACAATGTCTATAGGCCCATCAGTAGGTTCCAAAGGCTCACCTGATCATCATCTTCTTTAGGATCAGTAGCCTCCCTCTGAATCTCAGGAGTATGGTCAACTTCCATGTCTTGAGGAGACTCTTGGTCTTCATTGTCTATCTCCATGTGAGTGCCCTTAGATCTCTTAAATGCAACATCCTCTTCAAATGTAACATCCCTGCTGATCTCTATCAGTTTCTGACCTGGAATGTAAACTCTGTAGGCTTTTGAAGACTCACTGTAGCCCACAAATATTCCCTTCTTGCCATATGGTTCCAATTTTGTCCTTCTATCTTTAGGCACATGAACATACACAAGACAACCAAAGATTCTTAAATGACTTACTTTAGGCTTCACACCCGTGAAAGCTTCTTCAAGAGTCATGTTCTCCAAAATGTGGTGAGGGCTCCTATTTTGAACATACATTGCTGTCTTAGATGCCTCGACCCAAAGGAAGGTTTGCAGATTTTGATCATGAATCATGGCTTTAGCTGCTTCTACAATAGATCTATTCTTCCTTTTTGCAACACCGTTTTGTTGTGGATTGTAGGGAACACAAAACTCCCTCTTGATTCCTGCCTCAACACAAAAGTTATGGAAGCTTCCAAAGATGTATTCTCCTCTGTTGTCAGATCTTAGAACTTTGATCCTCTTCCCAGACAAGTTCTCTACTTGAGCTTTAAATTCCTTGAATCTCTCAAGTACTTCCTCAGATTCTTTACTCTTTAAGAAATAAGTCCAAGTCTTTCTAGAGTAGTCATCAATAAAAATTACATAATACAAGAAACCACTCAAAGAAGCAACAGACATTGGACCACACAAATCAGAATGAACAAGGTCTAGAATACATTTAGATCTACTCTCACTACTGTGAAATGGACCTTTAGTATTCTTACCCAAAGCGCACCCTTTGCAAGTGCCTTCATGCTCCTAGCTGAGTTTAGGAAGGCCCGTGACCATCCTCTCCATGGTTGGAAGTGCTCTGAAGTGAAGGTGAGCAAGTCTTCTATGCGATAGCTCACATGAACTTGATGAATCATGCAACAAAGCTTGTAATGGACGAGTGGAAAATCTGTAGAGACTCTCATGTCGAACTCCAATCATTCGGGCAGTCTTGATGCTTGAGTTCTTCGGCCATGCAAGGACTTTACCTTCGAAGAATGCAACTTGATATCCTTTGTCCTCCAAGGCTGAAATAGAGAGAAGGTTCCGCTTGATGCTTGGTACAAATAGTACATCACTCAACTGCAAGGGGATGCCGGAATCTAAGTGAAGAGTGGAAGTCCCAACACCTTTCACAGAATAACATGCATCATCTCCAATTATGACTTGAACACTTGAATCTCTTTCTACCGAATCAAATAGATGTTCTCTAAAACCGATGATGTGGCGAGAGGCACCACTATCAATTAACCAAGTGTTGTTATCCGTTGGAACATTGCTTGATAAGGCAGAATAGAATAGAAAACCACTTGAATCCTTCTGAGGAGAGATCTCACCCACATTTGCAATTGAAGCCTGCTGCTTAGGTCTAGTTGGACAATCTTTTGCATAGTGACCAAACTTGTCACATTTGAAGCATTGTATGTGGGAGAGGTCCTTCTTCTTCTTAGATGCAAGGGCACCATTTGATCTTTTATCTCTATTCCTCTTGAAGTTGCCTTTCTTCCCTTCTCTTCCTTTCTTCTTCAAAGATTGAGCGGCAAGTACATGAATGTCTTCATTTGTAGAACTCTGCCCATTGCCTCTCGCAGCCAATCTTGATTCTTCTTGGATGCAATCTGCCCTCAAGCGATCAAATTTAGGTAGTTTTGATCTCCCACTGATACCTTGGATAAATGGCTCCCAAGATTGAGGAAGACCATTAAGTGCCAACATAGCCAAATCCTTATCATCAACTATATGCCCAATGGTAGAGAGCTGATCTCTCAATTCAGTGATCGTCTTCTTTTGCCATCTTGACATGATGAAGCTGTTGCCTCAATGCAAGAGTTCTACTTGTATTGTTGATCTCATACATTTCCTCCAAGGTCTTGAACATTTCCCTTGCTGTCTTCAACTTGGAGATGACCAGCACAAGATGGTCCTTCATGGAGCCTACCAAAATCTTCTTCGCCTTAGTGCAATTCTTTTTCCATTGAGACTTCTCATTTTCATTAGAAGGTTCTGGAATTTCGCTCTCCATGAACTCAGCAATCTCATTTTCTTCCAATGCAAGCATTACTCTAAACTTACAAGATGTGAAATTGGAAGCACCTTCAAGTCTATCTTCGATCTTGAGCCCGTTCACCATTTTTGAAGATGAGATAGATGCAAGAAGATGAGAACAAGAGTGGATGAAAGCGCTGCTTAGATAAATCTGATCACGATCTTTCTTAAACCCGCTTTGATACCATGTTAGTTTTATGATCAGATATTAATAGGCAGATTTTAATTCAAATTTAGACAAGTAGACACAGCATATACCCTGGGAAAACCCTCCACTTGAGGGAGAAAACCCAACAACAATATATCACTTATATATTGAATGTGAAACAATAATCTCCTTTACAATGAGGCCGATTATGAGGCCAAACAACAACACCAATATGATGCAAACTCTAGAAGATAATACAACTCTTTTTGATGATAATATATCGGCCTCCTTATAAGCTTCGATCTGCTCTTGAACAATTCACACTTCTCTTGAGAACTTGCACTTATGAATGTAATTGAAAATGAATGCCAAATGACAAATGATCAACTCCAATATATACAAGAGAGAGGGATAGATCGCATCCCTTCAAGTTGGCCTTCAACAAAGAATCGTGTCTCCTCAAAGCAATGATGTCGCCATAATTAATTATTAACAATAATCTATGTTACCGGGTTCGTCCATCCTATGCACAGGTTCCGATTCGGTTCACTGGGGGGTTTGGATCCTAGTTTGGTCTACAAGGGGTTTGGCTCTCACAATGCACATAGAAAATCGTGACTTCAATTTGGGTATTGATCTTCGTATTCGCCAGGCTCTCTTTCCCTGTAGCGTGGTGTGGTCATGGACCGAGCAGCACTAGGCGGATAAGATCATTCTATATGTGGTGGCGCTCGAGTACTACACTACAATCTACGTGGTTAATAGTAATGGTGGCATCAATGTCTTGTGTCGGCCCGTCTTCGTGCTCACCTCACAGCGACACAACAAAGGCAGCGGCGGCAAATCTCGGATATCGCCGTTAAACTATTAACTATTAAAGAATAGATAAATTAAATATAAACTATTAAAGAATAGATAAATTAAATAAATTGCTAATATTAGTAATAATTATTCTTAATAATTAAAATTGATAATTATGTAAATTAAATTTTAAAATTAATAATTTAATATTATTAACTTTCATAATAATTTCTTTATTATATTTATTAATATTGTTCAAGGTTTATAAATATTAATAATTATTATATTAAATTTTAAAATATTAAATATATTATTTAAAATTCTTAAAAATAATATATATATATATAATGTTTTTTTTACTAACGAACCCAAAGTGAACCAAACCCACCCCCCAAAACATTTAGCCAAACCGGTGAACCAAACCCGCGAACCCGAACCCGAACCCGAACCGGCAACTTAGACAATAATTAATCTTTTGTTTGTATTTGTAAGTGAAGCGCCTCTTCACATGAATATCTACTTGAATAAATTAAATAGCTGATAGGCTATATTGAATTTGTTCCTTCAAAGTCGTGGCTGGAAGGATGAGGCCTGAAGCTGTTCAACATCAACAGGAAGATTCTCTATGGATTCCAAAACAGGATAGGAAGCTTCATGGATAGGCCTGCACTTTTTTAAGACCATGGAGTTCATTAGAACTTGAAGTAGCATCTTGTCTGTTTTTTAAGACAACACAACAGTAAAAATATCCTCTTGGTTTATAATAACCTCAACTGGTACAAAATATTTTCAGTTATATGCAATTCCCACCTTGAAGCTTTCAGGATTGGGGCAAAGATGCATAAGTTTGCATACCAAAGCCCTTTTTGAAAACCTTTAGAAAAAAGTTACCCAACTTGGAAAAGTCAGCGTAAGAGCATGGCGCTTGTTTGGAAAATACTCAAAAAAATGTTGGTGAGCTTGGCAAATAATACAGTTGAACTATTCAACATTCTATGTTAAAATGATGTTTATCATTTTATTGCAAATTCACTCAGTAGGGTATTGGCAAGGTCATGCAGCTTGGACTCAAGAACAACTTGAGAAGCTAGGAAGTAGCTTGGCACTTAGAAAACAAATTGGCAATAACTTGGCAAAGTGTTGAATTTGCTAGATTTCAAGGAGAATAAAGTCATAGCAAGGACTACACAAGCCACTTGTGAAGAGTATTGTGATTATGCTCCAGAGTGAGCATTTCACCTCTTCAAATGGAATTCCTATCCTAGGAACTTTATCGTGTTGCTGCAGTGACGATTGGATAACATATAGAGGTTTTGGGCTGTACTGGCTGTACTATATACATGATGATTTTGAAAGTGCAATGCAAAAATTCTTTCCTCGAGGGATGAAAAGAGCCAGTGGAAACATCTTAGTTATAGGAGGAGGAGCACTATTGGAAGACCCCGTACCCTCTGATCAGAGAAATCTAGAAGACCAAGAAAAGAATATTTACAGATCAAGAAGAAAACAAAAGTGTACATTTCTACAGCAGTGGAAGACAATTCATCCTGGAGGTGAGCAGCACTAACTGCAATAAGTAGATGCATGCCAAGTAAAAGCAAGTATTTCAGTCGTCCAAGTATAAGATATGCTATGCTGTTGATGAGGGAGGAATGCAAGAAAAAAGCATCCAACAAGAAATACAGGGAATCTATCACTTTTTGTAGCATTTTACATAAACAGTCACAAGGACAATGCTGATATTATATGGATTATGGTAGGATATATACTGTCCTTAACAAGAGGGCAGGCACAGCGTCCCCAATTAATTCCAATTGATTACAACAGATGTTAGCAACAATCTGGTGCTTATTGTGATTCATAATGATGAAACAGTTCTCCAATTATTTACATTAAAAGAAATCAGGTATCTGGGATAAGCAAAAGTTTGATCCTATCCAATATAATTCATGTTTGAAGCTCACAAACTTTGTCTACACTGCAAGGGTGTGAGATGCAAGCAATCTTTATGAATATCTTCCTCCTATTCATCTACAAGCAATTTGAGTGTAGTCTTCATTTGTCATATCAAATCTAGCTAGCATATACACAAGCTCATCTTCTTGTTTATACAACATACATAGTAGGAATCCAAGGTTCTTTCCACTGGTTTTAGCAGTGACATGCCATGTCCACCTAGAATTGGTCTATGCTTTCATTTCTGATCTCCTTATATCCTTATAGCATGAGCTTTGCTTGTCTGGCACTGCTAAAACAGTTGGTCAAAATTGTCGGATGTCTCTGCTGTTTATAGTGAGACCAAGGTACAAAGCATGCTTAGACATTTGGGCCTTTGGCCATCCTTGTTGTAGTCTTCACTGCTCTATAAGTGGTTTCCAGCCCAAGGTGAAAAATTGGAATAGGCTAATTAACCATGATCAGAAAATATATATGGTAGGAATCCAATCTTTTTCAAATCTTCTGGTTGGATAGAAAATACATTTGGCTCTGCCATTTCAAGCCTCCATGTTTAAGGTACTCTAATTTCTTTCTGATTTTTGAAGGTTGTATATTTTGGCAAAAACATACTATAAAATGCATGATAGAAAATGTATAGCATGTTACCTTTGAGAATCACGCTATATTTAGTATTCCAGGCCTAGGTACATTGTATGTTTAAAACTAATTTGTAATGGGTCATTGCTATGTATCAGGTTCCTCTTTTCAACATACTAAAAAAATTTGATGGTGAATCTGTTACTGAAGTAGTCCGTCCCCAAATTGCCAGGATGAGATATTGGGTCACCAGGCTGCCGCAATATTTGATCTTACATATGCGACGATTTACAAAGAACAATTTTTTTGTGGAAAAGAACCCTACTCTTGGTGAATATCTTGAAACTTATGATATATTAATATATGCTGTTCTTTAGGGTGCTAGATAACAGATTTATATGATGCATTTTGTTTTGCCCAGTGAACTTTCCTGTAAAGAATCTTGAATTGAAGGATTATATTCCTTTGCCTGCCCCAAAAAGCAACGAAAAATTGCGGTCTAAGTATGACCTTATTGCAAATACTGTTCATGATGGGAAGCCTGGTGAAGGTTCTTACCGAGTGTTTGTACAGAGAAAGTCAGAAGAAGGCTGGTAAGTGTGTATCCGTGTCAACTGATCTTGTATTTAGTGTTGCTTTTGTTTGGTATGTAAACAATGGGGACACAGCCTGCTTGATGTCTCCAACTCTTTGCAATAAAAGCTCTAACTTCTCGATGACTAAATTCAAATGTACTCATTGTACAAACATTGATTGCTGGATTCCAATGTTGTTTTCCTACAGGTACGAAATGCAGGATCTCCATGTTGCTGAGACTCTACCTCAGATGGTTGCACTCTCTGAGGCATACATGCAAATTTATGAACAACAACAGTAAGGACTGTTTGAAGTCTTTATTATACATGCACGTTGATGTTTTAGGGGATTCCTTGCATCGGTTGTAAGATCAATTCAATTTTTCTGAGAATTCTTTCAGGCATAATATATTCTCTCTTTGATTCTCTTGCACTTTCATCCTGACCACTGGCATTTTTTTTTCATATCCTTGATATAATTATCTTAATTGAATCATTCAACCATATACATGAAGCTGTTTTTGTAATTTTGTATACACACAAATATTGTATTATTTCACATGATTGCCAAAAATATTTTAAATTTTGTTCAAATAAAGATGAAGTTTTCTTCTAACATAAAAGAAATATGCAGGGATTTGGATTGCTTTATTTTCACTTATGGGAAAATAAATCTGATTCTTTGGCCAAAAATACGAGGGACAAAAATAAAGATAGATATGGTCTTTTCAATAGGAATATACTTCTCAATACTGAAATGCATTATTGGATAATATCATAATAATAATTAACATAAAAAGAATCAAGGCTACAGGTAGGTCGCCTAAACATCTTCTTACCTTGACCTAGTATCGCATTTGCTCCTAGGCCTCTGCTTGCAACTCTTAATGTCCTTGCTTCTTAGAATTGTAAAGTCTCATGCTTAATAATGTATGTGCGGGTGAGCAGGTATATGACAAGGCAAGTTTGAGTTCTTTTCTATAGAATTATCATAAAATATTCTTAGGAATGTTTGTATCATTTAATCACATCACAAATAGGAAGGTTGTTATGAACATTGAGTATTTCCATTCTAATGTTAATCAGCTTTACAACTATCTTGTGTATAATTAATATAGATTAATTTTTTAGGCTGTTACAGGATTGATTAACAATTGAAACCATGAAGTTTATTGGTATCTGAATGTTATTACATGACAGAGCCCCGCAAACCCCACCTGGGGGGGGGGAGGATATAGGGATACGCCTTGGGTGGATATAGATTAGGCTATCCTCCACCTAGTATAGCAATGCAGTCAAATCATACACATCAATTACAAAGGACCTTCTATAAGCATGTAACATGCTGGGCCTCAACCATTTGAATACAATTTAGATCAAGATCTTTTAGAATCTAAACGCTCAAATCTATGGCCGATATTCTATTTTTGCCTCTTTCTGTCTCTGTTCTTCTCTCCTCAAATGATATTGTACTTCATTTATATAGGTGGTTGTAGAATGATATGTGCCTTTCGAAAACATAGTACATTGACCTAGGGAAATGCAATAACGATCAATGATCCCAATATTAAATGATTTGATCTGCAGTCAGCTTTAGGATAGGGCGCTTCACCTTTTGTAGCATGTTGGTTCAACAATAACATTCTGTACATGACCCCTCTTAGGACTCATTCAAAATAAGGGAACCTTAGAAATTGGTGTGAGATTCAAAAGTTTATTGCAAGTCCAAAACAAGGTTCTATTATATAATGCATGATCTAGTTCAGGTCCTCGAGATGAGAAACATAGATGTGGTGATCAAATTTTCATGAAATTTGGATGTAAACTTGCAAGACTAGTGTTCTTGACCACAACTCAAAATATGCAAGTGAGAAGAACATTGGCATGAAATACAAATGACTGGTTGTGGTGACAAGATATTGAGCTTGGACAAACAAATACAAATTCGGTGAGATGTTGTGCCATAAACTTGCCACACCTCATTAGAAAACAACTAGGAAAGATTGAAAACATATACAAAATAAACAAACGTTAAAAGAAAATATTTTTTGTTTATACATGATTTGCTTGTGGGCTTGTGATGCCACTGCATATATAGTTTAGGTAATTGAAAAGTGAGTCGTTCACTTGGGGTTAATTGGAGGGAAACCAAAATGGTTAATCTTAGTTGAAGATAGCCATGTGGACTCTTCAATACGTCTTTCTTTCGACTTTACCAAATATTCTTCATGCTTCATATTTCTAGTGATTCTTCTAATTCTATTGTCTAGTATTACTTCATTTTTTTCTATTTGCATTCTTAGAGTTGACTTTCTCCACTTTGTCTCTATTATGTTTTTCATTTATTGCTAGTGTTCCATGGGGATACATCCCCCCTAAAAAACCAGGCATTTCCAAGACGGACGCGTCCCTAAGATGTGGGGACGCCTGGGAAATGTCCTCCCGTCGTCCCCCCATCACCTCCAAGTTTCATCCACTGTTTCCCATCCGTTTCCTTAAAAGGGGAACATTTCCTAGACGTTTCTTCCTGAGAAACTCCAAAAGGGGACTTTGGGATGTCTCCGAGACTCCCAAACGTCCCTCACCTTAGGAAACTCGCAAAAGACTCTTGTGGTGCAGTGTTTATTTTGATTATTTTTTTTTAAAAAAAGGAAAAAGGTCACTTCAAAGGGTTAACCCTAACCCTAAGTCAACCCAACCTACAAGGCCTTTCAAAAAAGTTATAAGAGAGACATATTGTCTTAATCTTATTCACAAATTCATTGCTATAGTCTGAACTTGAAGAGGAAGAGTGAAGTGAAAGTCTGAGTTTGAGGCTTTGAGCTACAACTTGCAAGGAGACTTATGAAGTTAGAAGCAAGCTTAGGAGAGAACAAGCCAAAAGGACCTTCTTCATTCTTGCAAGAGGAAGAGGGCAACATGTGGGGTCCAGTAGTTCTAGTGATGAGGAGATTGACATGGAGCTTGGGGATGATTAGAGGCATTAGGACATTAGCCATTAGTATTACTATCTAGTATTTACTATTTTGTTTTTAAAGTTTGAAGTTTGTACGTTGTTGATTGTAATTATGAATCATGATTATGAAATTTTGAACTTTTAGTTCTCATTCCAATGCCTATATTTTAATTTTCAGTGTCCACTATTAAAATTTAATTTAAAAATTTAAAAACTACTACTAGTGCAATGCAATAATTGCAATGTGTTACACTTTACTTATTCCTTAGGCTTCTACAGTTATACATCTTTTTATAACTAATTTTTCAAGTACTATATGTATTTCAGCACTGCTCCTCCGCCACCCCTCGCCATTGTACCCCCGCCATCCCCTTGACGTCCCCAAACTTAGGCCCCGTGTTCCCCTGTCCCCGAAACCTGTCCCCCCCTCTCCGTGTCAGGAAACTCAATGGAACATAGTTTATTGTCCTTCATAATACTTATATAGATCTACAATGTTAAATGCTAGTGATCATGGTCTTTTAGTAACTCCACTTTATATCCATTTGTTGGATTGAACTTTTAATGATTTTATAAGGATCAAACTTCTTCATTTTCAATTTATTAAATGTTATAGTGGAAAATCTCTCCTTTCTTAAATATACCAATACTTCATCTCATACTTCATGTTCCTTATGTCTCCTCTTTATATTTGCATGCTTCTTATACTTCAGATTTTTTTTTTTCTTTTCAATTGAACTCTTTCCTCTTTATGTAGGTTCTTCATATTCTTTACATAATCTTCTACCATAATGCTCTTATTATGACTTGTGGCAAAATATCTTAACTTTGAAACATTTCTCACATTCCATTCATATACAATCTCAAATGTGTTTTCTTTGTACTCTTGTTTATTGAATTATTACATGAAAACTTAAGCTTGTGGTAATGCTAAATTTGAACTAATCTTTCGATTTGTCAAATATCTCAATATGTTACCCAAACTTCTATTTGCAACTTATATCTCAATATGTATCCATTAGTTTGTGAGTATTATGCTAAATTTAAATTCAACATTATATTAATCTTCTTCCACATTGTTCTAAACAATGCAAATCTTGCATCCCTATTTGATATAGTGCTCTTTAGAAAATGCATGTTATCTCACATTTTCTTTAAAAAATAGATCAACTATATGCATAGCATCATTAAATTTCTTGCAAGCAATAAAACTAACTATTTTAGAAAATCTATCATTAATACCAAATGGAATCAACTCCTCGTTGAGTTCTTAACAATCTTAAACACAAAATTCATGCTAACATCATTCTAAGCTCTCTTTGGTAGAGATAGTGACTAATATAAACCCATATTTTGATTACTATTTTTTCTTAATTTGACAAATTCTATAGTTTTGCACAAATTTGTTTACATCCACATATAATTTAGGTCAATAGTGATTTTCACTTGCCGAAGCATGTCTTACCAATCTTCCATTATTTTTCCTTGATCAAAATATTTTTCATAAAACTCTTAGGAATGATTACTTCTAAATAACAAATCATTTTGAATTAATTACTCTAACGTAGTTGTATCTACCACACTTACTGACAACTTACATGCAATTCATGGCACAACAAAATTAACATAATTCTCATACATAGTGTTGTCCCTGATTTTTGACATGCAAAAATTAGAGATAACCCATCAAAATTTTGACTTTTTTAGGCCTT
>VDFB02258536.1:387868-437730 GCA_007258455.2 Sequoia sempervirens
AATGCAATAATTGCAATGTGTTGACTTATTCCTTACTTATTCCTTAGGCTTCTACAGTTATACATCTTTTTATAACTAATTTTTCAAGTACTATATGTATTTCAGCACTGCTCCTCCGCCACCCCTCGCCATTGTACCCCCGCCATCCCCTTGACGTCCCCAAACTTAGGCCCCGTGTTCCCCTGTCCCCGAAACCTGTCCCCCCCTCTCCGTGTCAGGAAACTCAATGGAACATAGTTTATTGTCCTTCATAATACTTATATAGATCTACAATGTTAAATGCTAGTGATCATGGTCTTTTAGTAACTCCACTTTATATCCATTTGTTGGATTGAACTTTTAATGATTTTATAAGGATCAAACTTCTTCATTTTCAATTTATTAAATGTTATAGTGGAAAATCTCTCCTTTCTTAAATATACCAATACTTCATCTCATACTTCATGTTCCTTATGTCTCCTCTTTATATTTGCATGCTTCTTATACTTCAGATTTTTTTTTTTCTTTTCAATTGAACTCTTTCCTCTTTATGTAGGTTCTTCATATTCTTTACATAATCTTCTACCATAATGCTCTTATTATGACTTGTGGCAAAATATCTTAACTTTGAAACATTTCTCACATTCCATTCATATACAATCTCAAATGTGTTTTCTTTGTACTCTTGTTTATTGAATTATTACATGAAAACTTAAGCTTGTGGTAATGCTAAATTTGAACTAATCTTTCGATTTGTCAAATATCTCAATATGTTACCCAAACTTCTATTTGCAACTTATATCTCAATATGTATCCATTAGTTTGTGAGTATTATGCTAAATTTAAATTCAACATTATATTAATCTTCTTCCACATTGTTCTAAACAATGCAAATCTTGCATCCCTATTTGATATAGTGCTCTTTAGAAAATGCATGTTATCTCACATTTTCTTTAAAAAATAGATCAACTATATGCATAGCATCATTAAATTTCTTGCAAGCAATAAAACTAACTATTTTAGAAAATCTATCATTAATACCAAATGGAATCAACTCCTCGTTGAGTTCTTAACAATCTTAAACACAAAATTCATGCTAACATCATTCTAAGCTCTCTTTGGTAGAGATAGTGACTAATATAAACCCATATTTTGATTACTATTTTTTCTTAATTTGACAAATTCTATAGTTTTGCACAAATTTGTTTACATCCACATATAATTTAGGTCAATAGTGATTTTCACTTGCCGAAGCATGTCTTACCAATCTTCCACTATTTTTCCTTGATCAAATTCTTTTTCATAAAACTCTTAGGAATGATTACTTCTAAATAACAAATCATTTTTAATTAATTACTCTAACGTAGTTGTATCTACTACACTTACTGATACCTTACATGCAATTCATGGCACAACAAAATTAACATAATTCTCATACATAGTGTTGTCCCTGATTTTTGACATGCAAAAATTAGAGATAACCCATCAAAATTTTGACATTTTTAGGCCTCAAGGCACATATTACGAGGTACAGAGGTTGGGCATTTTAAGTTTTGGGTCTATAGCCCTTATGGCCAACATTTCTCATTCACTCTCGTCCATTTTCATGAAATTCTGAGTCATTTTTCTCATGTTTTTGGTCAATTTCGGGTTTTAGAGGCATCATTGCAAGTATGGGGGTTTCAAGTTCTAAAATGCAAGTGATACATTCACTTGCAATCAATTCCCCAAGACCCGATTTCACTTTATGAAGTTTTAAAGTCACTTTTTTATGTTTTGTTGTTTACTTGCAATGGGGGTCTTGAGACCCGACTTGCAAGTGAAAGTGCATTTAAATCACTTTTTAGAACTTGTAACTTGTAATGGGGGCCTTAAACCCTGACCTGCAAGTGAATGGTTTTAAAATTACTTTTTGATAATATGTCACTTGCAATGGGGGTCTTGAGACCCGATTTACAAGTGAAAGAGCACCTTTAGTCTTTTTATTATTTTCATTTTACTTGCATTGGGGGTCTTAAAACCCGAAATGCAAGTGAAAGCACTCTAGTCTTTTTTTATAACTTGTAACTTGTAATGGGGGTCTCAAGACCCAAATTACAAGTTAAGGTCTTTATGTTTTGTTTGTAACTTGTAATGGGGGTCTCAAGACAAATTACAAGTTAAGTTTTTAAAATTTGTTTGTCACTTGCAATGGGGGTTTCAAGACCCGATTTGCAAGTAAGGGGTGTTTTTAAAGTTATTTGTTATAAGTTCACTTGATGTCAGCCTTCCAAAACCCGAAATTGGTCCAAAATGCACTAAAAAACACTTGAAAATGAGTCTTTAGGATCCAATCACAAGTGCAAAACTTGTATTTTCCCATACATATATGAAGTTGCATGTTCATTCTTCACAATTGCAAGTCAATGTTCTTGTTTTTCCACACATGTAATGCTGTCTCCAAAACCCGAAATTGAGCTTTGGTCTCACTTTTGCAGCCCCTTTGTCTCATTCTTGTTAGTCCTGTTTGCACACACGACCTACTAAATCAATAATATAAGGCATGGACCTTATTTTTCAAACAAATTCCAAGGTTGGAGAATGATACAAAGAAAAAACATGACGAAGCCACACAAGGAGTTGAACAAGTGACATGATTGAGCATATAATGCTTTCAAGACAAAGATGGAAGAATGTTTTCCAAACAACAACATGAAGATCCAATCAAGGATGATGTAGTTCGAGTCATGTCTTCAAACACTTAAAATAGTTTCAATTATGTATTTGTAATTTAGTTTTGACAAATTACATGTAAAATGGAAAAATGTAATTGCATGTGATCATATCACTTGCAAAGTTGTAACTTGTAATTGCATGTAATAACATTACGAGTCAAATTACAATAGGACTTGTAATGTTGAATAAGTCAACTGTAGTTAGTTAGTAGTTGAGAGAATTTCTCAAGTTTGTTGGAATTCTTCCACCTTTTTCTCAAGGCTTCTCTCCTATAAATACTTGAGGGGGGTCTTTTGTAATTTTCATCTTTTTGGCAATAGAGAAAACTTTGCAGACATTTACAACAAAGAGACTTTGTGCTTTGTGTATGTAAACTTGATTTCCAAGCAATACAAAGAAGGCATATGAGATTTCAGACTTTGTGTTGAATCTTATCGCATGTTATTACTGTGTTCTTATGCCATAGTGGTGCATTATTCTGAGTTTTTCTTGTGATATTGTGGAGTTGTTGTGAAAAGATTTTGATCTGATTTCTTGTAGACTTTGTGCTACAAGTTTGGAAGATTGAACTAGTTTGATTTGTGATTAGGAGTTGGAAAGAGTTACAAGTCTTTGTGTTTATAGTGATTTCCATATAAAGTGATTCATAACTGCGCCATATTTTCAGACTTTGAGCTGGTATATATTGTACTTTGTTCTTAGATTATCATTTTAAAGGGTAGATAGGATTTCAGATACTCAAGACTTTGTGCTTGGAGATTGTTTTCCTGTCTCGGAGGAGGTGACGGGAGTCTTTGTGCTTTTAGGAAACTTCATTTCCTCTCTCTCAAATTCATTTCAAGCTGCTATAATAGTTTTCTTAAAGGTTATTGTCACTTTTCTGTAAGGAGAAAAGAATATAATCCTTCCTGAAGAAAGAGGAAAGGTTGTTGTCTCACCCATATTAGTCTACGTTAGTTAGTAGAAAAGGGGGAGCCTTCCCTTTGAAAATAGGAGAGTTTATCTCACACACTGTGGCTGAAACCACAATTTTGCATATCCTCAAGGTATACAAAATTTTCAACCAACACATAGTCTTCATCTCATCAAAATCAATAATTTCTATTCTCATTTCTAAAAATAAGTTGTCTTCTACTCAATGTGCATCAACTACTCTATTGGATTTGTCATTGTATAGGAGCGAATTTGCACCCCTCTTGCAAATTCCCCTTCTACACCCTCCACCTTAGAACAATCAAATTTGACCAAGTAATTCCACGTCCTGATTTTGTACCCCATCCACTTGGCACTTGTTTTTAGTGTTGTTGGAGGAATCTCTATCGGGGACGTGTGCACTACACGCCGACTTTTGCACAACACAGTGTTGTCTTGACAAGATTCCTGCCTATAGAATTTGCAGAGGCATTACGTTCTCCATTAGCGACAAAACGTAACGCCCTTGCGCCTTCTTGCCAACCTTTGAATGACTCTTTCCCTCCTAATTGGCCTTCAAATGGCTATCTTTCATTTTCACTTCATCTCTTTAGCAATTCTTGATCTCCTTCACGCTTCTACACACCAATTTGATCATCTTCACACATTTGAGCTACTTGTGGCACCACTAGCTTCACATTTCCAACAATCACAACATCCCACGCATCTACCATAGAAGCTGTAGCTTGGTGTTTAGTGAGACTGCTTTTGGCGTTGTTGTGGCTGTGTTGACTCTACCATTGTTGTGGGCTTGCATTCCTCTCTCAGTGGCCTTGAGTGCCTTTGGTCGAGGGTGGTAACACTTTTGTATTACTTTGTTGTTGGATTTGAGTAGCTTAGTGTCTCTCGTAGTATTCAGTTCCATTTCCATTCTAGCATCATTTTCTTTAGCATATTTCTATCTCTCTATCTATGTGGTTGTCTGTGGAGGTGGAAACACCAAAGCGAGGGTTTGATTGTGACAAACCCCTATACAACCCCAACATTTTTCCTCTCTTGGTTGTGTAGGTACACGTTTATGTGGAGCTTGCTAGCAAAATGGATTCCTCGTGAGTTAATCCTCATCACCCTTGCTTTTGTCATCTTCTGCATCACATTTCTAGTTATTTTGCTTATTTTGTCTGTTATAATTTTAGTTAGCACTTTAAACTTAATTTGCTAAGCCGTTAGTAGGTTTTTGTACCTTTTATTATACTTTTGCACTTTCGAGTTGTACGGATGCTAGCGCCCCTGTGAGATGCCAGTGTGTTGTGCTGTCGTCCTTGACCCACACTATTGTCCTCTGGCAGAGAGCTGTTCGAGGTACAGTTCGGATTCCAGAAGCTTACTTGTTTAGCCCGATTCAAATTCCCGGGTTAGTAGAGTGACAAAAGCACTTGAGAGTGCTCTTCATTCTCTATCCTTGAGCTAAAACACTTGTCCAACCTGAGGTAGATCAGGGCAACCTTCCACTCTCGAATCTCTCTGATCTAGAGCCTTCGTGTGGTTGGTCCCCCTCTACATTTTGGTGAACCTGACGTGAACCATTTTGGTTTCGTTTAGCAGTGTTGAAAGACCCTTTCCTTTTATCCTAGGAGTGTTGTGGGTGAGTGTTGCGAGGCGCTTGGCCTTGCAACCCAACCTATGACCCTTAGTGGTGTAGCTGGAAGGTTCCATAAGCATCTTGGAACAAAACCTTAAGTGGGTCACCATCTAATCACGAAACTCTTGGGGACTCTTGTGAAAGTTTTGTCTAGTATACATAATGGCCTCCTTTTTACATCTACCCATCCCATCTGTGTAACCTGCGAGTGGATCCCCTGCCATAACTTTCAACTCGCACAACTTGCCAATGAATTACAATAGAGAACCATCTCCCTTATACATCCCCGCATGAATCATTACTGAGGAGATTATGTCGATTAATTTCTTACACAAAGATGGGTATGACGAATCTAGGAGCGTTATTTGTACACATGATGGGCTTTCTGTCCCTCCCATCGGTTGCATCACCTTGTCAGTTTTAGTTGGACCTAGATCCGTAAATGCACTTTTTGACATCATCCCGACGTTTGAGCTCTTCAAAGTGAAACTAGGTATCCCTTGATTGGTCACTATGAATGCAGTTCCCTCAGTAGTTTATAAGTGTGAAGTTTTCCCATGAGGGTACAGTTCATGTAGTCTATGACATCAGCTATAAACCGTTGATTATGCGTGGGGGTATTCATTGGATCACTTTTGGCTTGTGCTCATTAGTTCGCTTCCTCCTAGGATGGACCTTTTGTATCGAACCTATGTGAAGTACAAGAGTGGGGGCATAATGCCTAAGCTGAGATACACTCCTTCCTATGCCATTTCACATAAAGCTTGCCTCAAGGTGGAGCGCGAAGCCGCCTTGGCTTGAAAGAGGGAAGAAGAGAAGCATGCCTAGGGCCCTTCTTCTTCATCTTCTTCTTCTGTTGTCTTGCCTGTGCTTCCTCTCGCCTTGTTATGGTACCATTGTTTTCTACTCCTAGGTGTTTGTTGGAGAACCCGATGGTGTCTACTTGGTGAAAGTCCAAGCGTTTGACGTTTGAACTTCCTGTCTTACCCACAGTGCCTCAGCCCGTTTGGTATGGTAAGGGGAAGGGTCCCCATGGGGAGTACTCTATGTCTCAGCCTCCACAACCTCCTACTGCTCCTACCTCTAAGGAAGTGAATGGGAAGAGGCCTACCGCCGAGGCGTTAAAGCTGGCTTCCCCCCCGCTATTGTTCCATCATCCTATCAACCTCTCTTTCTTATTCCTGTCCAAGAGTCCCTCCCTTCATTGGAAACAACCGTGATGGATACTCCGATGGTCGAGTAGGAGTCTTCCATCCCGTCTCAACCTCCAGCCTGTAGCTCCCGAAGTCACAAAAATTGCTTTGTGCATGTGCGCAAGCATCAGAGAAAGGCTCTGGCTATTAACAGGCCGTCTTATGGAAGATGGAAGAGGACTTGACAATTCCTTCCTCAACACCTTCTACATTGTCCTTTCTCGTCCTCTCTGCTTCAGTTCCTTTAGCTTCGGTTCTACTTTTATCTCCTTTCGTGAGCGTAAATGATCCTCACCTGAAGAGGGTGTAGGTGTTTATTGCTCCTTCGGTTGAGCCGCCCCTTCTAATGTCCCTTCCAGACATCTCGCCGTTCTCAAAACCCGTGGACATGCCAAATATCTTGGTGGTGTCCGCTGCGGTTTTCTCCTCTTCCTCCACGCCTTTTGCTTCGTTTGTGGGGATCTTGCATCCTCCGATGAAGCGGAAGATGGAGGACAATCCTGCTAGCAATGGGGGTCAGAAGAAGGGTTCGCCTTTTTTGGAGGGTGGTTCTGCGTTGGCTTGTGGCGTCCTAGTGTTGGAGGAAGCCCCGGTGTCCTCGAAGTTTGTCACTGCTCCTGAGTTCTTCGGTGAGCCTAGCAGTGAATCTCGAGCGCCGCCTCCCTTGCTTATTAACACGTGACACTCCTATGAAGTGCATGTTTAATTTTGTCGACAAGGTCCCAACCCTATCAGCGATTTTTGCGAAATTGTTGACGTTCACCCCACAAGAACTAAGCGGAGAAGACTTTGAGTGGCCTTCTTCCTTGGCTCTTGTTGCAAGAGGATCAGAGGGTTCCCCCCTTGATATTCCGCCCTTGCAAGCTTGTTTTCCCTCCCCTTATGATGATCTAGATTGGGAGAACGATGACCTTTTGGTTGATGAGGACTAGGGGGTGCATCTTCTTTATCTGTAGAGTAGATTGTGTGTGTGTTTGTGTTCCCCCGTGCTTGCGTTATATGTTCTTGGATGACCCTTGTCACCTTTGTAGGTGCTTGGATATAGGAGTGTTTATGTGTTGTAAAACTTCTTCTATTTGTTACATCATTCTTCCTCTGTTGTGTATTGATTTTCAACAATTGGGGACAATGCAAACTATTGGGGGCATTTAGTCCTCCCTTCCATGTTGACCCAATTTTTTATTTTTATTTTGTCTTCATGTGCCTTTCTTCACATGGTCTAATATAGTAGGGGGTTGATGATAGTTCATTTATATACTATTATATCTATTTATATATATTTATGAGCAGCTCTGACCCCGAAATATCAGATCGCTCTTATCCCTTGATTGTGATGTTATTGTCTCTTCTTGCATTTTTGTTTGCTTATCTCTCTTGCTTGCTTTGTGATGTTGTGGTGCTCATGTGTTGTCTCTTGTGTGTGCGACAACATTACCACAGTTACATCTCGTTATGTTCTGCAAGCCACAACATCACTTTTTCGTTCTTGCTTTTCTCTCCTTACAATGTCATGTGTGTTTTTGTTCGACACACACCATCCTAAGGGGGGGCTATCATGTCGCTTCGATTTTCAAAAAATGTATTTGGTGGCCAACGAATCTTTTCTTGAAAATATTTTTTAAAATATTTTTCAAAAATCACATTCCTCAACAAGGACCCCTAGCGAAATACTTTTCCTTTAATCATGGGTTTGTAAAAAGAGATTTTGAAAAACTTTCCTCCGAAGAGGTAGCACATTCTATTGCGGGCAAAGTTCTGACCTTCCCCTTGTGAGGGGACCTTCTTCCTTTTGAATTCCTTGAAGTGAACATCTTTCAAAAGGATTCCTCAATGTTGAATTGATTTGCAAAAAATACTCTTTTCACTTTCAAACAACGAGTCCCTTGAGTGGACCCCTTTTCTTTTGAAGGGTTCTTGAGGGATCCCTTTGAAAGCCTCTCCTTCAACTCTTGACTGCCTACTTGGCTACCTTTTGTTTTCTAACATGTTTTGTTTGCGGATTAACATGTTTCTTTGCAGGTGCGCCTATGAGGCTGCTTTCCAATCCAACTGTGTGGAGTCCCTCACATTAGACTTCCTTCAGGAGATAGTACCTGAGGCCGCCTTCTTTGTAGGCCCAAGGACTTGTGAAGCGCTTGCATCCTACGAGATTTGTCCATCGTTGATCTGTAGGCCTTCAATGCACTTTGTTCGAACCTCCTCAGGAGAGTACCGGTGGAGTTATTTGCCTGCCCTGTGCTTTCAAGTTTTTCAGATTGTTGTTTGCTTCATTGACGGTTTAGGTATACGTTTCTAAACTCTTTCAATCTACTTTACCAAACACTCATTGACACTCATGTTCACTAAAGTGAGGGAAAAATGTATAGTAGAGAATTTGCACCCCTCTTGAAAATTGCCCTTCTACACCCTCCACCTTAGAAAATTCAAATCCAACCAAGTAATTCCATGTCCTCATTTTGTACCCCATCCACTTGGTGCTTTTTTTTAGTGTCGGTGGGGGAATCTCTATCGGGGATGCACGCACAACGTGCAGGCATTTGTGCAGCACACTACCATCTTGACATGATTCCTGCCTCTAGAATTTATAGAGGCATTACGTTCTCCATTGGCAACACAATGTAATGCTGCTACGCCTTCCTTTCGACCTTTGAACAACTCTTTCCCTCCTAATTGGCCTTCAAATGGCTATCTTAAATTTTCACTTCATCTCTTTAGCAATTCTTGATCTCCTTCACACTTCTACACACCAATATGATCGTCTTCATACATTTGAGCTACTTGTGGCACCACTAGCTTCGCATTTCCAACAATCACAACATCCCACGCATCTACCACAGAAGCTGCAGCTTGGTGTCTAGTGAGACTGGTTTTGACGTTGTTGTGGCTGTGTTGACTCTACCATTGTTGTGGCTTGCATTCCTCTCTCATTGGCCTTGAGTGCCTTTGGTTGAGGGTGGTAACGCTTTTGTATTACTTTGTTGTTGGATTTGAGTAGCTTAGTGTCTCTTGTAGTATTCGGTTCCATTTCCATTCTAGCATCATTTTCTTTAGCATATTTCTATCTTTCTATCTATTTGGCTATTCGTGGAGGTGGAAACACCAAAGCGAGGGTTTGATTGCGGAAAACCCCTATACAGCCCCAACATTTTTCCTCTTGGTTGTGTGTAGGTATGCATTTGTGTGGAGCTTGTTGGCAAATTGGATTCCTCGTGAGTTAATCCTCATCACCCTTGCTTTTGTCATCTTCTACATCACCTTTCTAGTTATTTTTCTTATTATGTCTATTATCATTTTAGTTAGCACTTTAAACTTCATTTGCTAAGACGTTAGTAGGTTTTTGTACCTTTTACTGTACTTTTGCACTTTCTAGCCAATACAAACACCAACACCCCTGTGAAACGCCAGCGTATTGTGCTGCTATCCTCTGGAAGAGAGTTGTCTGAGGTACATTTCGGGTTCCAGAAGCTTGCTTGTTTACCCCCATTCAAATTCTCGGGTTAGTAGAGTGACATAAGCACTTGAGAGTGATCTTCATTCTCTATCCTTGAGCTGAAACACTTGTCCAACCTGAGGTAGATGAGGGCAGCCTTTCGCTCTCGACTCTCCGTGACCTAGAGCCTTGGTGTGGTTGGTCCCCCTCTACAACCACATTTATGTTTTAAAACATATCAATAACTCTATAAAAATTCAATCCATTTGACATGTTTTGAATTTAACTTACTCTGATTATTTAGATATTGCATTGCTTGGTGATCAGTATACAAAACAACTTCCTTTGATAATGAATAATTTTTTTGTTTCTTCAAAGCTTACACAATTGCATAGAATTATCAATCATAAACAAAATTTCTTTTTTTACAACATTTAATTTCTCACTAAAGTATTAATAGGTTTTCCTTCTTGGCTTAAAAAAATTCTATTTGCAGCCCCACTTGCATCACAATCAAACTTCAAATAATGTGCCAAAATTTGACGAAGTTAATACAATTTCAATTATTTTTCTCTTGAATAGAATAATTTGTATTAGTTGCATTGGTCCACTTGAATTTATTCTTATCTCCCCTCATAGTTTTAATAATTGGTGCACATATCTTACTAAAAATTTTGATTTTTGATTTTTTTTACTAAACTATAAAAGATCTAACTTTAGAAATACTCACTTGTGTAGGCTATTCAATAATTTCCAACTTTCTCTAGATCCATCATAAGTCCATCACAAAAAATAACAAGGCCCGAGTATATAATTCATTTATTCATAAATCTACTTTTTTTCACATTCCTTTTTTAGTAATATTAATTTGATATGTTCCAAATTGTTCTCTTTGCTCTTATTGAAAATTAAAATGTCATCCAAATATAGAACAAAGTTTTAGTCAATGCATGGTTCAATACCTCATACATCAACCTCATGAAAGTACTAGGTGCATTTGTCATCTTGAATGACATAACCAACCTCTCATACAAATCTTCTTTTGAATTAAATGTATTTTTCCATATATTTTTTTCTCTAGATGTGATTTGATGATATCCACTCTTCAAATCTATCTTGCTAAAGTATCCTAATTCATTCACATAATCCATAAATTCATTCATCCTTGACAATAAGAATATATACTTATATAATCTTGTTTATTGCTCTATAGTTTGTGCATATTCTCCATTCTCCTCCTCTCTTAGGAACTAAAATAATTGGTACTGCACATGGATTTGGACTTTCTCTTATCAATAATTTGTTTAACAGTTCTTCCACTTGCGTATTCAACTTTGCACTTTTAATTGGTGTAAATCTCTGAGTTACTTTGTTAGGTAAAATTGCTCCAAAAATAAGATCCATATGATGAATTATGCCTCTCACTAAGGGTATAACCCATTTGGTAGATTATAAAAAATAATATCATTGCATTATGTCAATAACTTAGAAATCTCTAGATGAATCATAACCTTTTCCTCTATGGCCTCTCCTACTTGCATACACTTGGGAAGAACAACAAAACAAACTTTATCTTGATATCTTTTAAAAGTTTATCATTGATCAACAATATTCTCGCAAGACTATTCACTCTTTCACCTTCCTCTTTTACGGGTGTTTGTACATATATCACTCCCATCTTTTATCATTCCATTAGTGTTTTCTCTACCATCATATCTCACTTTTCTATCAAATTATCATGGTCGCCCCAATAAAATATTATAAATATCTATGGGCATGACGTTGCACAATGTCATATCTTAATCTTAAATCTCAAAGACAATGTTTACCACCTAGAATTCTATGATTCTTTTGCAACCAAGAGATTGCATAAGAATTAAGATACTTTATCCTTTTAAAATTTGTTTTTTCAACCATCTCACTTAAAACTAAATTGTGAATACTACTGCTATCAATGATTATGTTACAAAATTCACCTCCAAACTTGCATATTGTCCTAACCAAAGTTTTATTTGCATGAATTCATTTTGATTTCTTGTAGGCTTCATCAATTTTCTTTTCATCAAAAATAAATTGGCTTTCTTTGGCACATTTACCTTTTTAAGTGGCCATTCTTCATCAACATGGGTTGCAATTATCTCAAATTTTCTACCATATCCTCCATGTGATTGTGTGCATTTAAATGCTTTGTGAACTTGAACTCTACGTATAAAAAAACCTCTTCTAAAGGATCGATCGCCACTTCTTTCATATTTTCTTCCACTTCTTTTATATCTTTGAGCATTAGGCTCATAATTAGATCTACCTTATTCCTCTAATAATGATAAGATCCATCTTTACTATCTCTCAAGATATTTTTTTGTTTCTACTTCATCATTATAAGATTATCCACCCTTGCCTTGATATCATCATCTTGGAATCTATTGCCTTTTCCTTTTTTGTGTAGTTTATCTTGCAATCTTTAGCTCAACTTATCTTTTCCCTATAGGGAAAATTGGTATGCCTCATCAACAAATTGCATATTCAACATACTAAACTCTTCTCGAGTGGATCCTCTAAATCAATTTATATATCCTGTTATTTTCTATTAATTATCTTCACGATGGCCATCTCTTATTGCTAACCTATAATATTCTTAATATAATCTTTATAGTCATATCCCTTGTTCTTAAATTTTGTAACTTTTAAAAAAATTCCAAATGATAATTTGTAGGAATAAACTTAGATTTTAACTTATATACCATCCTCTCTCTTTTTTAATATTAGGCTTCCCTTTTCTATTCTTCCTAACTAGATTTATCTCCACCAAATAACATGACCTTTTTAGTTAGTCTTAGCAACATTTACCTTGTTAAGATCAATATATTCATTCTCAAAATGTTCTACATCAATTATATAATCAATCAATTATTTAGGATTCAAGCTATTGGCATAATTGTGCATGTCTACTCTAGCTTTTTAACCTAATAATAGTGATGGGCTTTGACATTATTTCTTCTCTATCATCTTCTCCAATATGTTCAGTTGGATTTAGTTGGACAACTTATTGTTCATTATTAATTTCATCAACTCTAAGGTTATGATCTCTTCTATTTTCTTCGACAACATCTAGTTTGATTTGGAAATTATCATCATATCAAATATCTTCTCAATTCGTTTAGAAACATAGAGCATACCTTGATCTCTATCCACCATTCTAGAAGTTTTCAATATTTGAATTCAAGTTGCCTTGGTGTAAACTACCTTATAGTCGGTGGCTTGTTCACAACTAACTCATGATTCACCAATGAATCTCTTGCTTAACAATGTACTGTTGGAAGGCTTACACCAACAAATCTTCTATCCAACAACTGAATGTTTGAAGACCCTCTTTCAATCTCCTTTTCAACTAGGTATTGGGGCAAGCTATGTGTGAATTTTATAGATGCATAATATCAAAGTGCAATTTAGATACTAATGAATATAAATATCATATCATGATCTTAGGATTCACAACTTGTCTCAAATGTCATATGATTTTTTCTTAGCGCCTTCTCTAATACTACCTAATGATCTCTTCAAAAAACTAGCTTTGATACCATTTGATGTAGATGTGGTTGGAGGGTCCAATTGAGGAGTATATAACACAATAATATGCAACCAAACAAAAGTTATGCACAACAAAATAGTATTCAAACACAATCACATGTTGGAATAACATCAACACAAAACTAATTTATTGATTTAGAAATATCAATTACAAAGGAGTTGTAACATGTTAGGACTCAACTATTCAATTACAATTTAAATTAATTAAGATCTTTCATAAATCAAAAACTCAAATGTATGCTTGATCTTCTATTCTTGTTTTGGCCTTCTCTAGCTATTTCTAACTCTTATTATCTCCTTTCTCTTTAATCCTCAAATGATATTGAACTTCTATTATATAGGTTGATTTATAATGATATGCACCTTATGAAAATAGAGTACACTTAACCTAAGGGAATGCAATAAGGGTCAACAATCTTGTTATCAAATGATTTTCTTTAGTCATCTTTGGAATTGGGAACTTCAACTTTTTTAGCATGTTGGTTCAATGGTAATGTGCATATTTTCCTTCAATGGGCACTTCGAGCTTGAAGCCTTTGAATGCAATGTAATCTATACACGATCTCTCTCAACACTCAAATTTAAAATAGGGAACCTTATAAATTAACATGAGTGTACACTTAATTCTCACTACCTCCCAATGTTATACCTAACATCACATCCTAATACTATTTTCGTATCTATTTTGTTGTTTGATAATTATTTTCTAATTTTATAATGAATGTGTTTTTTGTTGTTGCTAATCCTCTTTGATTGCAATGAAATCGTATGCCAAACATTTTTTTTGAGACTACTAATGCTTGTGTGCAAGCTCGCATGTCAAAGATCAAAATTTTGAACTATTTTCACTTAAAAATTTAATGTTTAGGACTTTTTGAATTGGCTTAGTGTAAACCTATCACTCCCCATAAAGAGGATTAAAAACTTCCTCATCAATTAAAATTCCTTTGGAAAAATTGTCAACTTGAACACTTAATTAGAAGACAGTGAGACTAGAATAATTTATTCTCCTTACCACATCCTCATCCTCACAAACCACACAAAATTCTTCCAAGCTCAACTAAATTGCATATTAATATCCTTGCATGAATCCTTTAACATAATAAGGTTATGATCGATTTAGAATAGATGGTTTAATATTGCTTCGATATATTTGCATGATCTAAATCTTGCATATATGTTTTGGCACATCCAATGGGACCTTTTTGGTCATCTAAATTTGATTTTGCAAATTTTATAGCTTTTTTTGGAAGGTTTTGCATAGATTTTTTGCAATTCACTTGTGTTTTAGGGAATTCTAGTGTAGGGGTACCATCCCCATCCAATGTCAAGTTCCATTAAAACACTAATTTTCCCAACCAAACATTAATCAAACAAAATTTGAGCAAGTTTGATTAATTATACATGGGACCTTGCCCCTTATCCAATTTCAATAATGGGTGAGCAAGTTTGATTTAGAATCTTGCATGATCAAACTTACTCCCAACCAAACCAAGATCAAAGAATTTAAGTCAATACCATCCACCCTATCACAAAATAACAAGACCAAGAAGCCCAAACTAATCTTATCCACCATCCAACCACCTCCCCTTCTTATGATGAGACACTTGATCCCCTTGAACACAAACAAATAAAACAATCATAATGAGTATATTGGAAATCTAGTTGTAAATGATATTGATCACATTGAGCACCATTCCCATCTAAGGTGCTTTGAAATGTGACCTACACAAAATCTAAACAAAACCTACATGCACAACCTACCAAAACAAGCCATAAAAAATCACAAAATTAAAACTAGACAAGGGACAAGGTCCCATTGGGTGTGCCAAAATGTATATGAAATATTTAGAACAACTTGCAAAGAGATTAAAAAAATACCAAACCTTCTATTCTAAGTCAAGCATAACCTCAAATCAAGCTAAAGAAAGTTCAAACAAAATAAAATGCAAGACAATTTATAATGCAAAACCATTTTTGTCAAAGTTATTTCTCAAGATGTAGATGTGGTTGTTCAAGGATTTGTGCATATTTTTGTATCATGCACCTATTGAGATATGAAGATCATATATATTTTAGATAAATGATTGGCTTGGATTTATAGATATTTTGTTGAGGATGTGAATGATGAGGATTTGTTCTTAAATGAACAATTGAGGTTGATTGAGATGAGTAGAGAATCTTCATTGACTAAGAATAGCCAAGAAGAGTTATGATGGCTCCTAGTTCTATCCCCGTCTAATATCAAGTGCCATCATGCAAGAATATTACTAAGAATAATCCTCACCCATTTTAGAACCCACCAAGGAGCTGTCATAGTTCCCTCTTGACTATTCTTAGTGAAGATTGTTCGCTCATCTCAATCAATCTCAACTATCTATTCAAGATTAAATCCTCACTACTGACATATTCAACCAAACACCTATAATTTCAACCCAATCCTTCATCAAAAGATAAAATCTTTAGAGCTTGATAGATACATGGTGCAAAAATCTTACATCAATCTTTTATCTCAATTTGAGGTTATGTTTGATTTAAAATAGAGGGTTTAATATTGCTTCAATCTGCATGTTTTTGATATTGGGGAAAACAGATTTTGAAGGGATCCGGAACCCTTTACAGCCAAAAAGCCAAACTGCTGAAAACAACCAAAAAGACCAGACTGCAGAAAAGACAGCCTGCAGTCAACAAAAAACCAGCTCCCAAACAAACACCATTAGGTTTTACAATTAGAGTTTCGCTTGTTGGAGCGAAGAGTCATATCGAAAGAAGGCCCAGAGGGTTTAGATTTTTTTCCAGTAACAGTAGTCCAGCCTTCTTCAACTTGTGATGCCTTAGCCTGCCAAGCCAGCCCATCATTTTCCTGAGGATGAAAATCTGCAGCCCTAGAGGTAACATCATAGTTCTCCTGAACAGGTGTGGAAATGACCGGAGAGCTGCCAGAGATGGGAATCGAAGCACCATCACTAGAAACAGAAACCGGTCTAATCGTTTGCTCAATATGATTTATCATGGTAGCTCCCCCAGCGGAGGAAGGAGAAACCCCAGCAGTCGAGTCTGTGAATCAGAAGCCCCAACAACTTGTGAGTCAGAAACCACCACCTCAGAGAAGCTCCTTAGCTGATCAGATTTCTTCTCAACCGTGTAATGTTGTTGAGAAGCGCCATTCCACCAAGTAGTTGTCTTTGTCTTCTTCTCGAATCCACATTGCGCAGCAGCATGTCCAGTTTTGAAGCATCTTCTACAGCGGAAAGGGACCCCCTCATAATCCAACGATTGGATCCAAGACCCCCTAGAAGATTTTAAGAGAACCTCAGTGGGCAGTCCTTTTGAGACATCAATTTCAACAAGTATTCGGGCAAAGGTAGAGTGAAAAAGATTAGAAGATTCATTGTCCACAAGTAAGAAATCACCTAGGGCATCCCCAACCTCCTCCGGGAGAGAGTCATTCCAAAGGTGAAGAGGGAGATTAGGCAAACAGACCCCAAATCGAGATTCTATTGAAGGTTTCAGAAGCTGGGTTAAAATTGGAGTGCCAAGGTTTAATCATCAGAAGGTATTTGTCCTCCCAGCTGAAGAAATTATCACACAAGATTGTGTCTCTATCTAAGGTATTATCAATCTCTTTGCATGTTATTCTAAATCTTACATATACATTTTAGAACACTTGGTGGGACCTTATCCCTTTTCTAATTTTGTTTTTGTAGGGTTTTTTAAAGCTTGTTTTGGTAAGTTTTGCATATAGGGTTTAGTTAATTTTTTTTGTAGGTCACTTGCATTTGGGGTATGTTGGTGCAAAATAAACATCATTGTTCGATTTAGAAAGTGTGAAAACCCCTAAATCCATATATAATTTATTAGTTTGGGGTTCAAAAGAAATTAAGACAATTTTATTTGTTTGGAGAGGTCGAAAAAAATGATGTTTCAACAACTTCTACTCATTATGATATTGCTATCGGGATTCAACCTCTACTCATGTTTTAACATTTTAAAAAATATATAAAAATACCCTTTTGTAGATCCATAAGTGTACTTTTCAAAAATCTATATATTTAAATAATTTAATTATTATTTATATTTTTCTTGTTATTTTTACAAAAAGTAGGTTATCAACACAAAATATTAGGTTGATTACCATGTGAAGGGAAAATAGTTTAAATTTATTAAAAAAATTGAAAAAAACATGATGCACTAGATAAAAGAATATATATCAAGATGGTATATTTTTTTTCCATTTTAGATAAATAGATAATATGAAAGTTGAAGTCAAATGGAAACAACTATGTTTTAATACACACACGTTTTAATATTTATTTAAAAATATATATTTATCAAAACTGGAAAAAAAAAAATTCATGCACTAAAGTTTCAAGTTATAAATACACTAAAAAAAATTGAAGGAAAATAAAATAAAAATTACTATATAAAGATTTATGTCTCATGTAACTTCATTTCTCAGCAACTAAATTATAGTGTCAATATATTAAAAACTATATTCAAATAATTTTTTAATTTTTTTAAAAAGTACAAGCATAAAATATACTAAAAAATAAATATTTTATTAGTTTACACCATTTCAAAATTCAAAACATCTATGCCACTTTTTAGTGATTCAAGTTTAAAAATTGGATTAGTGTTGGCCATTTTCTTTAAAAAGTGTGACACAACTTTGTACTTTTACCTAATAATAAAAACTATCATTATTATTATCAACACAAAAATTAACACCATTAAACACTTCATGTGAAGAATCATGTTCTTCAGATTGTCGCTTTGTTTCAAACTCATCTTGACAATATGTTGTGTCATATGTACTACTAAAATTAGACTCATGACACACTTTCTATTCCATGCTCATTTTTGTAACAACACCTTCTTGTGATCTATTTGAAGCACACTCTATATGAGGAAGAATAAAATTCTTGCACCAAATAAATGAGCATTCATATGCTTCAATATGATCATTATATTCATAATATTCAAGGGAAATATCTTCAAATTGAAAATAATTGGCTACACTAATATTTATCTTTGAAATTTTATCATCTAGTACAAACACATCTAAGTCATTCTCGCACAAATAATAACTAGTAACTAAAAAAATAGGGACAAGAGGAAAAAATATCAAATAAGAAAGATCTTTCATGTTCACTCTTTACATCATTTTCATGTATACACTATATAATCATCCTCAAGATTCGATTCATTTAACTGTTCACTAGTTCATACATATTCTTTGTTCATTCGACTATTACAAACAACATGGATATTTACCTTAGTCTCATAATGTTGATCATCATTCATTTATTCATTACAATCTCCACATAGGAATCATCCCGCTGAAGGTAGGTGCAAATATTTTCTTCATCATTTGTATTATTGCCATGTCATGCACCAACGCCTTCTAATCACCTAAAAACACAATCGACATATTTTTATGCCACACTTGTACACTATTTTTTGTATTGCATGTGAGGAAAGGAATTTTTCAATGTATTCAATCCTTATATTCTCCATGGAATCAAGGCATGTATAGGCCTACTTCATATTTTCTTTAAAATATTCTTGCGCTAAACTCAAACCTACCTCATAGGACTCAAATAACATGCAAATGCAAGTAGTTGTGTTACGTATAAAATACTTTGAGACATTGTAAAGAACAATTGCAAACCAATGAATAAGGTATATTCTTGAATCTCTATCTTGTATTTTGATATTAGTTGCCTTGGACAAAAATAGTAGGGTCAATGTTCATTGTAAATTTATCTTCAAATGTAGCCACAATATCATTCCAAGGAGTAAAAGAACTTTCTAGGAAACTTTGATACCATTTATATGTCTTTCCATGTAGTGACCTAACAAATAATCTCATCCATATGTCCTCATATTCAAACTAAAAATTATGCATAAACTAAAAAAATGTAGTGATATGTAGTGATATGTGCATCCCTTTAATTGTTATCATATCCATAAAACCTAGGCATCTAGTTGAATATCTTGGGTTTCATAACTTTATTTTATAACAAACCAAAGAGAGGTTTATTTTATTATAAATGGGACCAAAGATAATGATAGGGAATTGAGAAAATTGATTTTTTATAATAGTAGAGTGAGCTTGGGATGACAAGATAATAATTTTTTCTTCATAGTTATTTTCAAGCCTAACAAGCTTACTAAATTATTGCATATTTTTTTTAAATTTTTTTTGAGCACTAACTTTTGTAAGATGTAGGGATACTCAAATATCTTGAGTATACATCTTCATAATAGTCATAAGTAGTTGGTTCAACACATTTCCTAGGCCTCTAGTTTAGAGGAACACCCAAAGGGGTATTAAAATCATATTAGTCAACCATGAACGGTCATACACCACTATGTAGGGAAAAAAGTAGAGTTAACACCTTACTATGACTCATAAAATTGGAAGTAAAATATGTACCTTAAAATTCAACTACTATGCAGCTATATTGAATAGTGAGAGAGAAGGACGAAGGATGATGCTCTGCGCAGGGCTTTTCTCTTTCTTGGGCTAGAGTCACTAGTCCTAGCCTTGTCTTTTGCTGCTCATGTATTCTCTTTTGTTGTGTTCGTACTGGGTGGGGGTTCTTTTTGCTTTGCGGGGGGAGTCTTTGCTGGGGGTTTGTCTTTGGCTGGTTGCAGACGATGGAAGTTGGCGCCTCCTCCAGTTTATTGTTAACAGGTGCTACACGTCAAGGAAGTTCCCTCCCAGGTATGCATGTAGGGCCTTTGGAGCCATTTTATGTGGGTAGTGCTTCAAAAATGAAGAAAGTTAATGGTTGTTTAGCCAGGAGTATTGATTGCCTTGTTCTTGTCATTCAACCAGAGTCGGTTATTGATGAGGTCTCATACCTGAGCAACCATGCTCTAATATGCAAATTCATGGGCATCCGTATTTCTATGACTGCTTTAGAATCGTGGATTCGTTGCTCTTAGCAAGTTGAAGGAGAAATGGAAATAATGTTGGCTACAAATAGTTATTTTATGGTTGTGTTTTCCTACATGGCTGACAGGAATAGGGTTTTTGAAGGGGGTCCTTACTTCTACAACCAAGTGGGTTTATTCATCAAACCCTGGCATGTGGGGTTTAATTGAGCTAAAGAGCTCCCTTAAAGGGTTCCTGTTTGGGTGTGTCTTCCTCGACAGCCGTTGGAGTTTTGGAATAATGATGTTTTACAATGTATAGCTCTTTTTCTTTGTAAGCTAGTTGGTATAGCCCAACAAACTTTGGATAGAAAAATTATTACCTATGCTCAAATTTGTGTGGAGATTGATCTGAAAAATCCTTTGCTAGACTCGATGGAAATTTGTATGGGATCTTCTTCTTGGATTCAGCCGTTGGATTTTGAGACTTTTCCTTTTCATTGCCGTATTTGCCATGAGTATGGTCACCTTCAAAGGAGGTGCCCTCGGGTTGATAAATCATCAATTGGTAACATCTCCTCCTCTTCCCCTGCTCCATAGGTGGAGAAAGGAAAAGGCCCTACGTTGGATGTTGACTCAGGTAAGGATAGTTTTATGCCTGTTAAACCTCATAATAAGAGGAGAGGTCAAAAAACAACTTTTCGAGATAGGCAGACGGAGGAGAGTTTCAACCATTTTGATGCTCTACGGGATTTGGCTATGGAAGAGGGGATTCTTGTGGATATGCAGTTGGGGGCTTTTGGTTTGGGTATGGATGGTGAGCAGGAGCAGGGGAATTTCATTGACATTTTGTCGGAGGATGAGAAGCAGGTCCCTTAGGTGCCTTCTAGAGACATTGTTCCTTTGGTGCCAAAGGTCTCTAAGGAGGCCAATGATGATATAGTTTTGGCAGACTTGGAAAAGGAGGCTTTGAGTTCTAGTCAAGGCTTGCGTTCACCTTTTGCGCTAGGGCTACAACAAAAATCCCTTAAAAGAGGGCCACTAGAGAAATCTTCTAAGGCTAGTCGTAAGAAGGATCAAGAAAAAGTTAAATTAACTGGGGAGATGTTGGTGGAATCTGGGTCAATGAAGCCCATTGAGGCTCATTTCTCCCAACCTCTTTAATGATTGTCCTCTCATGGAATGTTAGGGGTTTGAATTGCATCCCTCGAAAAAAGGCTATTCATGATTTGATTGTGGCTCATTCTCCAGATATTGTCTGCATTTAGGAAACTAAGTTACCAATGGATGGGATGTTACAATATACTCCTGGTATCTAGAGGTCTGGTCAATGTCATTGTATTGGGGCTTCTGGTAGCTCAAGAGGGCTAGCTTGTTTTTGGAACCCGAGGAAGATTGCTCCATTGTGGTGGACAGCTAGTCATTCCTCTATCTCTCTAGTGGCCTCCTCTTTGGACTTTGGTGAAATCATTTTAATTACTAATGTTTATGCTCTTACTGATCTCTCTAGTAAATCAGGTCTTTGGTGTCATATAAGGTATGGGCGGTCTCTTGTTCCTTTTCTCTCTTGGATTTTAGTTGGTGACTTTAATGTTGTGTTGAGCTTGGAGGAAAAGAGAGGGGGAATTGTGAGGTTAGATCCCTCTTCTGCTCTTCTTTAGAGGCATTTAGAGTTATTCAATTTATTTGATGTGAAACCCTCTAATGGTATTTATACTTGGAATAATAGAAGATGTGGGGAGGAGGCTATTTTTGAGCGGCTAGATAGATTTATTGTGTCCTGTTTTTGGGTTGGGGACATGTGGACTACTAGCTTTGAGATTCTTGATTGGAGAGGGTCGGATCATTGGCCCATTAAATTTTCAGCCACTTTATTTTCTGCTCCCAAGAACCCTTCATTTAAATTCCAACTCATGTGGCTTCATGATTCCTCACTTCATGAGTTGATAGGGCAGTGGTGGCAGCAAAGGAGCCCAACTTATGGCACTGCTATGTACTCTTTTGTTAAGAAGTTGTAATTTGTTAAATACAAACTCTAACAATGGAATAGGCAATGTTTTGGTAGTGTTCAGGCTAATAAGTGGAAATATCAAGCTTGTTTGGATGAGATTACTCGTTGCATCAAGGATAATGGGTTAACAAGGGATTTATGTAGAGTGGAGTCTTAGACAATGAAAGTTTTAGAGGAATGGGAGCTTCAGGAAGAAATATTTTGGAAACAAAAGGCTCAGATAGATTGGCTTCAAGAGGGGGACATGAATACTACTTTCTTTCATAATTTTTTCAAAGCACGAAGGCAAGGGTGTTATATTTCCTCTTTGGTTAACTCGGATGGTATTCAACTCACATCTCAGAGGGAAATATCCAGAGAGGCTACTCAATTCTATTTTGTTTTGTTCTCTGAAGATACAGGTTATATGGGTAATGGAGAAAATCTGATTTTGGACTGTATTCCCTCCTTAGTCACTAATGCAATGAATTAGGCCCTTCTTCGACCTATCTCTTTGTTTGAATCGGAGGAAGTGGTTTTTGGGTTGCACAAAGGGAAGGCCCCTAGTCCTGATGGGTTCCTAGCCAAATTCTTCTAGGAATTTTGGGAGATTGTTAAATTTGATCTTTTAGAAGTAGTGTGAGAGTCTCAACTCAATAAGCAGATGTTGCAGGCCTTGAACTCTACTTTTTTGGTTCTTATTCCGAAAAAAGGAGCTGATCGGTTGGAGCTTTTTAGGCCCATTGCTCTATGCAATATGGTTTATAAAATTATTACTAAATTGATTACTGAGAGGCATAAGTCTTGGCTCCCTTTGTTGATTTTAGAAGAACAAGGTGGCTTCATTGCTGGTAGAAATTTTTTGAATGGCGTCATGATTGCTTTTGAAGTTATTCATTCTATGGCTAAGTCTAAGGAAAAATCTATGTCCATTAAATTGGATATGGCTAAGGCTTATGACAGGGTTAGATGGAAATTCTTGCGTAAGGTTCTCAATTCTTTTGGCTTATGTAATGAATGGGTTAGTTGGGTGATGAGTTGTGTTACTTCTTCCTCATTTTCTGTCATCATCAATGGGGAGCCTTTTGAGCTATTTGGGGCTTTCAAGGGTCTTCGGCAGGGGATCCTTTATCTCCCTCTCTGTTCATCATTATGGTTGAAGGCCTAGGAAGATTCATCAAGTCTCGGGTGTCCCAAGGTTTGATTCAAGGTTGGAGTTGGGGCAATGGTTTGCCTACTTAATCCCACTTGCAGTTTGTGGATGATACAACTTTAATGGGGTTTGCTCAAATCCAAGAGGCCGAGACTTTGAGATAGACTTTGGATACTTAGCCATTTCAGGACAAAAAGTCAATGAGCACAAGTCTTCTATCTATTTCTTTAATACCCCTAAGCCTATTTAGAGACATATTGCAAATATTTTGAGATTCCAAATTGGATCACTTCCTTTGGTTTATCTTGGAATTCCTTTGACTATTGGTAGACATCTTAGGGGCTACTAGCAGGAGTTGTTGGGTAAGTTGCGAAGGAGGATTAATCATTGGACTCATCGGTGGCTTTCCACTGTGGGTAGGGTTACTCTTCTCCAGTCTGTGATTTAGGCCCTTCTTATTTACACGGGTTTTGTGCAGGTGGCTCCTTCATACTTTATTAAGGCATTTGATGCTCTATCACATCAATTCCTTTGGAGTGGCACTTTGTTGGCCTCTAAGTGGAGTTTAGTAAAGTGGGAATCTGTTTGTCTGCCGAAGAAAGAAGGGGGGCTTGGTCTAGGTCAGTAGCAATGAATGGCCAAGTGTTGGCTACTAAATTATATTGGTGTTGGTGTATCTATCAAGATCAACTTTTGGCTAGAATTTTTACAAATAAGTACCTTGGAGAAGTGGATAGTAGGGAAGTCCCTCGGTACTCTCTTGAAGGAAAAGGATCCTTTATTTGGAACACTTTGAAGACTGGGTCTAAGCTTATTAAGCAAGGGATTTTTTGGATTTATAATAAGGGCTAAGAAGCCTTCTTTTGGTTGGATGCTTGGGATGGTCACCCTCCAATCCTTTCAAGCTATCTGCATCTCCAACCCCTCAGTGATTGTTTTACTGCCGCTGGCTGGAGCAAAGAGGTTGATTTTAAGATTGTTATGCATTTAGGGGATGTTGATGTTTGGAGATGGAAAGAACCCTAGGACTGGCCACCTAGAGGGTCAGACGAACCTAGAAAATAGTTGGCTCAGATTCTTTCTCGTAGAGATTCCAATTCTCTTGATGAGCATGATACTTTGGCCTAGGGATGCGATTCTACTGGTAAGTATTCTATGGCAAGGGGTTATTTGGAATTGGATAGGCGGCTCTTCGGTGGTGATGGTGTACCATGGTGGAAGCAGGTGTGGAAAAAATTTTCTTGAACAAAATGTAATTTTTTTCTTGTGTATGTTGGTACAAAATAAGTGCCTAACTTGGGACAATCTTTGTAAGCAGGATTTCTAGGGCCCTTCTATTTGTATGTTTGTTGCAATAGTGGGGAGTGTCTCTCTCATATTTTCTTTCAATGTCCCTTTTCAAAGGAGATTTGGCATCTCTGGTGGAGCCTTTGGAATTAGGCGTGTTGGCATGTTAGTTCGTTGGTGGAGTTCTAGGCTCAGTTGGCTAAGCCACCTATTAATACTCCTTTTCTTTAAGTGGCTTGGGCTATTGGACCTTCTTTTATTTTATGGAATATTTGGTTGGAGAGGAATCGTCGGATTTTTTAGGAGGCTAAGTTGATTTTCCAACATTTGTGGAGGAAAATTATGATTTTGATCCAGGAGACAGTTTTAGCAAGGTGTGACCTTTCAATTGTTGTGGAACCTTCAGATGCTTCTATCTATAGCTGGTTTGATTTTCAGGGTCAGGGAACTACCAGAAGTAGAGGTAAACTATCTGGTAAGAAAATTAATAGGGTTGGATGATAGCTTCCCCCACCTCAAGGGGTTTTGAAGATCAACACTGATGGTTCCTCTAGAGGGAATCCTAGTCATGCTGGTGTGGGGGGTATTGGTCGTGATAGTTCAAGTAATGTGCAGTTTCTCTTTTCCATTTATAAAGGATGACATACAAGTAATTACATGGAAGCTCTTGCCATCCTGCACACTATGGAGAGAGGGTGTGCTTTGGGGTGGAGGAGGATAGTTTGTGAATCTGATTCTCAAGTGGTGGTTAATCTATTGAATACACAACGGATGGATGATGCCAACTGGCATCTAGCTTTGGTTATTAGACAGATTCTTAGGTTGGGTAGGTCTTTTGAATCTGTGGTCTACTCTCATATTCCTAGAGAGTGGAATGGAGTGGCGGATTGTTTGGCCAAATGGGCTTCTGATTAGGTGCAGGATTGAAATATTTGGAATAAGGATCAATTGCCTGCGAATTACTCTCAATTGTTGGATCAACTATTGTTGGCTGATAGGATTATGTGATTCTTGATTTTGTCTATGGGAAGTTGGCCCTTTCTTGTATTGTGTTCTTCTGATTGTTTAATAAATTTTTACCCCTTTTTATTAAAAAAAAAATTCAACTACTACAAATTTGATTTGTGTTCTTAAAACATTGATTAACAAGGTACAACAACAAAAAAATTGATCTTGATAATAAAGTTGCCACCTCTTTAAAAACAAGAAATTATTGAAGCACAATTAGTCTCCAAGATAATAAAAAAATTGGGTTTAGCCTTACCAGTAGAGTCTTCAATTATTTTAAACCCATAAAACTTAAAATTTGTAATCCAAAAAATTGCAAAAAGCTGCAAACTAAATGGTAAAACTAGTTATTTTTTATTATGTTACCCGAGTCTTCAAAATTATTTTTTGATTAACTTTTTTTGGCAACAATGCCACTGTAAAGTCCCGAAACTACATGCCCACAATCCTATATCTTTATCTCACCTTCAGGGCTAGGGGGTTGTCTTCAAGAAGGTAAAAGGGGAGTTCATCAATAGATTGAGGATGATTGAAGGCATACAATGAGAGTGGGTAAACTTTCATACTCTTTAGAATTAGTTGTAACCTATAAGGTTGTTCCTACAAGTCACTAAAACAAGTTAACATGTCAACTCTAGATTATTAATCAATATATTACACAAGAACTATACCTAATTGTACCCTTAACCCCTAAAATTTATCACTAAGTTAAGATAGCACTAGTTTCATTAGACCTATTATAGTTGATTCTATACCTTGCATTTTACATTGTAAGATGACAGTAATTTATAGTTCATAAAATTATATTTCTATTCAATTTATGTTACATACAACAAGGCATATAGTATTGTGGATTAGCCACTAAGCATTTGACAATTCCAATTTCTTAACATTTATCCCTATTTATCTCATTGAATCATGGACAATATACAAATTTTCTACTTATATTTTTATAAAAGTGGTAAAATATTTTCTACTTTTATGTGTGGGAGGTCAAGATCTTTAGTGACTAGTACCTTGCTATGTTACAAATTCATATCCAACCATTAAAACAACAAACAAGAAGTTGCAAAAAAAAATGATACATTATAATTAGATTTTCTTGATGATTCTTCTTCAAACTCATAAGCATTCACATACAGAAAAGAAGAGACCAATACAAATAATAGTTAGTATTGATTTAAAGTATTGTGATAGTCATATGATCTTTGTTACAATCACATCAAAAGATGTGGTTAAGGAAAAATTTGAAATAGAAGGGAAGGTGTCATAGCCTACTATTTAAAACCCTCCAAAATGCTAAAAACTAGCCAAGGCGACACATGGTTATAAATTTTCTTTAGTAGCTACCTCTCCACAAGTTTTGAGAGTGGCTTTAACGGTGGAAACACTATCAAAAATTGAAACCATACACTATTTTGTATCTTATACAATGAAAACCTACAAATATGAACCCTTAAAAACAAAAAAAACTTATAAATATATAGATCTCTAGCCTTGGAAATTGGAATTAACTAAGAGAACATGATATAAGAGTGTTTTAGAGGTCACTTAGACCATCATAATTATTGCAATTAATGTCTACACTTGAACTTTATTTTGTTAGGATGCATAAGGAAATTTAAATGAGCAAAAAATCTTCATCGTTTTGATCTCTATCACTTTGCATGATGATTGTAAAGGTATTTGATTGTGTAGAGATAAAATGGGTCTACAAAATATGTTGTGAAATTCCTAGGAAACAACACAAATGCATCAAGTTTCAAAACCCTAGTGGCCATATTAAACATAGGCACACCATTTTACTCTTTACTTTCTTTCTTTTCTTCAAATTCATAATTAAAAGATAAAATATTCATTATGGCACTTGATCAAATCACATTGGGTTATTGAAGAAGTAGCCACTACGCATTAATGACTAATTCATTATATTATCATTATTACTGCTTGAGACTGATACAAAAATATAGTTTTTGTCACTTCAACCATTTACATTAATGTCACCATGACTACTTTAGAGTTGATTTTTACCTATGATGTGAGTTTAGGGAGCCAAAATAATCATTTGAATGATTATTTATAGGCGCTAAGAAAAATGAGCTGTTAGACTGAACCCTAACAACTTATTGTATTCCTCCATTAAAAATTTCCTTGAAATCATGCCAAAACCAAGTATAAAAATTCTTCGAGTAGTGAAATAATTTCCTTACCAGTTGTTAAAATTTTCTTGGTGTACCTAGACCTTTTCTACTACACACATGGCCTTTCTAGGCCATTGTGAAAAATAGGTGAAAATATGGTGAAATATTGGTTGGAGTTTTTAACTATCGAGGGTTAGGAGAAAAGCATACCATTGGTTGGGGTATTGGGATGGATAAGTTCAATGAGTTGATAGATGCAAAATAAAGTTGAACTTTAGGTGTATGGTATTATGAGAAGGAAAATTTTAAAAGGATGATGAAAACAAAGGGAATCAAACCTAGGGAAAATGGCATATAAGGAGGGGTAAGTCTAGTAGGTCAACAAATATAAATGGAAAGTTGATGAAGGTGGGGGTTAGGGAAAAGGCATGCTAAAAAAGGAAACCTCGTAAGTTAAAAAAATTACCAAACCTAAGTAAAATGATCAACGAATTCCAAACACTTAGAATCTTTCTATAACTCTTAACACTTATTAAGCACATGGGGACCCACTTAGGATGTATTAGATTGGTTATAAGTAGTGAATCAAAAAGGGTTGGGAAAACAAAGGGGAAGGTACTTAAGAAAAAAATTGCATGGAAAAATTGAATCTCAACAACCCACTCTCATTCATAGGCCTTTAACCAACCTCAATTTATTGATGAACAATTATTTGACCTTCTTGTTAACACACCTAGCCCTGAAGGTGTAACAACACATATAGGATTGTGGACCCATAGTTTTGGGACCTAACATAGTGAAGGCTGGGATCATTTAGAACTATTTATGTCCCACTGGGCATTCCATAAGCTATCAAATTAATCTAAAGGCCTTTTTCAAGGGATAATACACTACACAAGATTGAGAACATAGAAATCCTTATAGGAAAAAATACAATTCATAGATGAAGGTTGACACTACAAGATAATTTCAAGTGTTGGTGGGTTGAATCCCTATTTATACTAAGATAAGCCTAAATTTTTTGCATGGAGTAAAATGGGAAATATATTACAAAAAAATTAAAGCATGAAAAAAGTAAACAATGAATAGATATAATCTTTACCAACGTAGTAGATATCAATAACGCATGATGTAGTAATAAAAAAAGAAGCATGCATATATAAAAAGAAAAGATGAACACATACAAGACTAATATCACCATGACAATAACTTGCTTAATTTTCAGTTCATTGATCAATTGACTATTACATATATAAGTCCTCTAAAAACATCCATAAAGGCTCCCTTACATAACAACAAAGAGAGAAAAGTCAAATCCAACACATTAGGCTCAAATACTCAATGGTAATAGTAAATTCTAAACTTGAACTTCACAATAGCCCTAATAGATAAGTTGTATAAAGTGTCATCTACTTTTTGAATGGGCATGCAAGTTGATATTTATATAAGAAAACACCTAGCCCACATTATTTTTCTCACAAAAATACATTTTGAATTTAAATTTGAAAGAGGAAAATAGATATCTATATATTTTGGCACCTTAGTGGTCCTTGTTGGTAGTTGGGCATAGCTATGAGGTCCTTCATGAAGTTTGTTGCCTAATACTACACAATCATGGCCCTAGTAGGTGAAAGTTCTTATCAATTATTATATAATCTCTCTATGAATTCTCAAGTTGCCTAGTATGGAAAAATCAAATTTTATAAGTGATAAGGCATACCTTTTATACTATAGTGTTGTAGATCTCTTTAGGATTAAACCAGGAACTCGTTAGTGTCAAAATTGTGTTGATATGATGTAGGATGGAGCAATATTATATGATAATGGTCACATGTCTTGTGAGTAATCCAATGAATTTTCCTATAGTAAATTAGATGATCTATACTAACACTTGAGAAGTTGTCAAATTTTCTTTTAGAGTCACTAGGAGTGTGGATTTAGTTAAGTTATGACTTGAATTAATTAAAAAAAGAGGTGGAACCCACCAATATGTAACTATGGAATGCTCCTACAATTTATTGAATTACTACATTGTTGTGTGTCATGACATTAGGTTTTTTTTAATAAAATTCATGTTTTCCTTTTATTAAACTTTTGCAAACCATCAAATGAGATCTAGCATGGAGAATCAAATGATGCACATTCATTGTAACTTAGAAAATTACTAGAACTGCATAAAAACATGCCAAACTACCAAAATGGATGAAAAAATAATGGCCCACTAATTTCATGGGAATTCTTATTGGTTGTAATGTAAGATGGGAAACAGGGGAAATGTGTGCTAATGGGTAAACAAATGGTGGTAAGGGATGGAAAATATAGAATATGGTGATTAGGCTAGGGGATAAATGAGGGATATGTAAAAAATGAAGATGAGTATGTTTGGAAGAACTAAATAGATGTTTGGAAAGCTTCAAATGGTTATAGGGGAATTTATTGGGAATGGTAGACTAGGGATAGGAATAGTGTAACCATGGCCCGAGAAAATGGAAAGTAGTGTTGGGTCAAACTAGAGTCTAGGGAAAGCTAGGGTGATAGGTAAATTAGGCATAGGAAACAAGTGACATGGTCTTGTAAGAGAAGAGATAGTTTTTATGAGAAAGAAGAGTGAAGTGAGTAGGGAGGAATGATTATGACTTTGGAAAAGTAAAAGGAGTTTGGTAAAAGTGGAAAGAGGTGTTTTGAAGTAAAGAAGGAAAGAGAAAGGTAGCGGGAAAGGTAAACTAGATGTTGGGGAAAGATGAATCAAGAGTTGAGATGAGTGTATTAGGTGTTTTTTGGGGCTAGCTACAAAGGTGAAACTAAAAGGATATGCAATATTAAAACGAGATTGAAAAAATAGGGATATATTAATGCTATTAAAGTTTTCTATAAATATAGAAGAGAGGAATGTGAGAAATGGGAATGTTTCTATGAATTAATTAAGGTTTGGAATAGAACATAAAGGAAAAAATTTAGAAAATGGATAGGTTATTGATTTTTAAGTCAAAAACCATAAATAAGTGAGCGAGAAATTGTGATAAGTGACTAAGAAATGGGTTTTGGGATATAAACAAGAGGTATGAAAAGGAGTAGATAGGATTTGTAGAAGATGAAAAGGAAAATTTTAAAAAAGATGAGTTGAGAGATGAATAATTTCAAAATGAAGAAAGTAAGGGTTTGTTAGTCTATATTACAAGTGGAAGTGTCAAAGTGTTAAGACCATCTAAAAAAATAAAAAATGGAACCCTCTAAGTGAAAGTAACCTAGGAGACATCAATTTCTTTACACTAATTATTAAGATAAACTAGTCAAATAAGCCTAAAATATAAAAATAATCTAATGATTTAATCAATAAGAAATTGTTACAATGAATGTGAATGGGAATATTGAAGTATAAATATTTATTATAAAATAAATACCAAGACAAGATGTGTGCAATTGATATTGGACATATTTGTGATTAAAAATTCATTGAAAGAGGTTCAAGAGAAACTCTACTTTCAATCTAGGCATTATCAAGTGACTTCTCTAGAATTTATATGTTATTACAAATGTATTTAAGGGAACTATTTTAGTATGTAGGGGCATTTTTTTCCTTCACAGGAATTGGTCACTTCTTTTTATATAACTCAAACAACTTTTTGGAGTGTTTTTTGTTTGATGTTTTTATTTTTGGTTGTAGAATACTCATGTTTGAGGAAGAGTATGTTGTAAGGGATACTACATCAATTAATTTTATTAAGGTGTATCTCAACCTCCAAAATAACATTTTTTAGAAAATTAGTTGTGTGAAAACCTAGTGTTTGGTGATTATGGTGTGTGCAACAATGGTGATTATATAAAAAAACCTTAAGGGTTAGATCTACGACAAGTGGTGAGTTCTTATGATGGAATCAATAGAATGTGTAAAAGGTTAAAAGCCTTTAGATCTAGGAGTAATAGAAAAAAGAGGATAAAAACATATTTTTGGATGGATATAGTGAACAAAAAAGGTTTATAATAAATTAACAAATGGGGAAACAAGATAAATGGATGTATACAATGGAAATGGTAAGAAAAACTATATGAATCCAATAGATTTAACACTTTGGGGAGGCTCTACCAATATTGGCATGGTGTGATGGTTTAAAGGTGGTTTTGTTGTTCTTGCCACCAAGGTTCAAACCCCGTTGGGGTGGTATTGTTGAGTGGTTGTATTGGGGATGAGGTCCCCCATTTGTGACCTCACCGGTTCATAGCTCCAGGTCAAAAGTGTTTACCCCTTGATTAAAAAAAAAACTTTAGGGAGGCTCTCATAATCTTTGATATATAACTCTTAGCTTGTTTTTATTGCTATATAATAGCTTCCTTGCATATTACTTGTATGTTGTAGGAAAGGTGAGGATAGTAATTTTTCTAAATTATAATTATTGGTGAGTGGAGGGAAATAATAAGCCTAATGATGAACCCTTACTAATTTTTTAGATTAATGATCATTAGTAGATGAATGACTATTAAAATGTAATAAAAATTAGGGCACAATCAAGTGGTAACTTTCACATATTATAATTTCAAATAGGTAAGTAGTTTTGGACAACTCCATAAGGATGTATTTCTATGGTTTGGAGTGCATTAGGTCCCATAATTATAATTCCATGATCCTAGAGTATCATCCTATCTTCAAGGCTAGGGAATGGACTAATAAATAAAGTATGGATGATTATAGAGGTATCCTTAATAAGGCATCTATCTACTAAATTATGGACATGACTAAACTAAGAATAGCTATACCCAATGTATGCTTGACCCGAATATTTGTCACTATGATAGAGACTAACTAATTTCTTGCTAAGAAACTTTTATTAATATGATAACTACATTGTTGCATACACACCTAAATATAACAATAGTATAACCTCCCCAAAAGTGACTAAACTTAATATTTCATATACAATTCAAAGGTGTAGGCATGCATGGCATTATTCTCTAAAAATATTAGCTATTTATGGTCACTTAGAATGTTTCTTGAGTAATGATATTGAATCATAGTAGCATGTAGAATCTTAATCTACTCCTAGTCTAAGAGAATATAGAGATGATTAAATAAAATATGTTTGACCTATCACTAACCAAATGTGTGCCTACTATATTGGTAAATACCCATAACATGTAAGGAAGAAGAGGATACACATACAAATCATAAATGGAACTAGATGTGTACATACATAAAAATCATAAATGGCATCATACAACTAGACATACTTAATAATCCATATTAGTACAAAAAATATTAACATTAAATAAAAAAGATATCATCAACAAGGATTTGCAATGTATCAGAAGTTTTCACACATTCATCAAACCCTTGTTACCTTCATACCAATAAATGTGGCTAGAGAGGATCCACATATAGGTTCAATCATACCCATAAATCATTATAAATTACCATAGAGACATTCATTTACATGCATCATGTTTATTGAATACTCTTGCTATGATTAAAAATCATTACAATCTATTGTAAACTACAATTACATCACTTAATTCCCTAGAACTAGCTTCAAACACTTACAATCAACAAATTGGCTCAACAACCAACTTTTATTACTTTGAATTTGTTGAATGCACAAACAATTGAGAGGGGGAGTGAATCAGTTGTACTTTTAACCTTCAAAACCCTCATACACATTTAGATCCACATTAACTTAATTAACCCTTAATATATTATGATGATCTAGTATGAAAGGAAAATAACATAAATTGAAACAAATCAACACTATGCACAAGAAAACATTAGATTTACATGGAAAACCCAATATGGGAAAAATCGCGGTGAGGATTAGCTCACAATATAAAGTAATATCAACACCAAATACAATAGGGCTCACTGTCAGAGGGCTCACTTCACAAAGAAAGAAAGGCTCAATGCAAAAATAGAAAAGAAGATAGAGAATAATGTTACATAGAGAAATCCATCTTAATGCAACAAAAAAATCCACCACAATATCATCAACACCTTCACAACTTGATTGAAGAATTGTAGACACCTTCTACTCACTGCATCCAACAATCTAGCACATGAAATCTCATACTACACTTCTAAAATTAACACCCTAACACTTTTCAATTCACATCATTCGCATCATACTTTTCTATATTCACATCCCTCGACAACTCAACTCATATTTATATCATCTTCAACCTTGAAACATTCTCCAAGGTTAGGTTTCACCTCAACCCTATAAATTCAAATTAGGTCAGCACCAAAACACTTCTATGGTGGATAGAACTAAAGGAGGACCACACCACTCCTTATTTTGGATCCAAATCTATAACACCACACTTCTACAAACAATAAACATCCATCACAATTAGTGTAAACACCAAGGTCGGTCATTACCTGTGTAAACACCATTAAAATTTTAAGTACACACTTCCTTTGATACAAAAACAACTTGCAGACAACAAATTTCACCTGAACACAATATGAAATATTCCATAAGTACCTTGAAATTCAACAAATTCCTTCACAACAACTTTCACCTAAATAATGTACACATCCAGTACACAGACAATTTTTCCATACACTACAACTTAAGAAATTGACTTCCAAAGCACCAAACCTCAAAAAAATTCAATTGAACAAAGATACCAAAACTATCAACATGCCTTCAAATTTACTAGACCTGAAACCAAATTGTGGGGAAATGTGGAGAAAAAACATTTCTCCCAGGCACCTCTACAATACACCATTCACACATTGGTGAACACAACTTTTGCACAATGATCTAACACACCAAAATTTGAATACAACACCTCTGAACACCTCTAATGAACATATCCAAAACACATAGGTAGATCTTCAACCTAGAATAATTACATAGCAACACAAAAACACTACTCTACAACCTAGAACAACACTGCAACACACTGTTTCCTCTTTTTATCAAATTTTCTCAAAAAAACTTAGAAACCAAGCACCAAGAACACATCCTCATCATCTTCATCACTTCCTCAACCATAGATAGAAGCTTATCAAAGAAAAACTAGAGGTTGAAACTAGTATCTTACTAATGACAACACAATGCAACTAATCAAAGCATCATCAATGCAACAACATAGACAATACCAACAATTACACATACTCTTGCAAAAATATTCTTCTCTTACATTAGACACCGATGACAACACCAACTGCTCATACTTGCAACAAACTCCCCCTTTGTCATTGATGGCAACACATGATGTGAAAAACCATCAACAAAAATAATAAACACACCTCTACTCCATACCTATTTCCTTTTCTCTTTTCTCATTACTCACTCTCCCTTCTTCAGTCATACTGTTCTCTCCCACTTTCTCAACTAACAACTGAACATTTTTCACATGATTCTCTCTTCCTAATTGTCTTCTTTTTCACATGAATCTCTCTCCCCCTTTGACATCAATGGAAAAGGATAACAAATTTGCATCATTTAAGTTTTTCCTTTGACATTAATCAACTTTCTCACAATTTCTCTGCAACTACTTTTTCTTTACTACTCAGTATACTCCCCCTTAGGAGCACACACCATACTGCATCAATCAACAACTATTGCATAATGATAACATACACTCCCCTTGATTGCAAATGACCAAAAATGTTACTACCTACTCCACCTGAGAGGTAGCCACCAACATCAGTCTAGACCAAAGAATGAATCTTGAAATCTACTAGACTAATGCATCTCTTTATGCATCTAGTTCAAAGAAGGAGGGGCAATAACCCCCAACTTCTCCCGGAGATACTCAAATGTATCTTTAGGAAGAGATTTAGTGAATATATCAGCAACCTGATCCTTTGTAGGCACATGTTCAAGCTTAACTTCATTCTCTACAACTTTCTCTCTTAGAAGGTGATACCGGATTGAGATATGTTTTGTCCTTGAATACATTAATGGATTTTTTGAAATATTGATAGCACTTGTATTATCATAGAAGATAGAAATTGGTTCATCATATACCACCCTAATATCCTTCAATGTTTGCCTCATCCATAACACTTATGTGCAACAAGATGTTGTTGCAATGTATTTTTCTTCTATAGTAGATAAAGATACTGAATCTTGTTTCTTACTTATCCATGACACCAATATGCATCCAAGAAAGAATACACCACCACTTGTACTTTTCCTATCATCCACACAACCAACCCAATATGCATCTATGTAAGCACTCAAAGTAAAATCAGTATCCTTTGGACACCACAAGCTATGATCCAGAGTGCCCTTTAAGTATCTAAATATCCTCTTCATTGTTGCAATATGTGACTCTCTAGGATCTTCTTGAAATCTAGCCACAAGAAAAATTGTATACATGATATCCGATCGAGTAGAAGTTAGATATAGTAGTCCACCAATCATTGATCTATACTTACTCTGATCATCCTTATGAGATTCATCATTCTTTCTTAGCTTGCAATCAATAACCATAGTAGTACATACTAGTTTAGAATCTTCCATTCCAAACTTCTTCAAAATTTCTTTGACATAATTTGATTGTGAAATGAAAATACCTTTATTTATCTTATTTATTTGTAACCCAAGGAAGAAATTCATCTCCCCAAACATAGACATTTCAAACGCTTTTTGTATTTCCTCTGCAAACTTCTTGCACAAAGATTCATTGACTCCAAAAATTATGTCATCAACATATACAACCATAATCAAGATTTGACCTTTTTCAACTTTAAAGTAAATATTTTTATCTATAGTACTTTTGTTGAATCCTTGTTGTATCAAATTCCTATCCAACCTTACATACCAAGCTCTAAGAGCTTGCTTCAATCCATATAATTCCTTGTTTAATCTTCAAACCATATCTAGTTTGTCTAATAATTGAAATATTTTCGATTGTTCTATGTATACCTCTTCTTCCAATTCTCCATTCAAAAAAGCAAACTTACATCCATTTGATAAAATTTGAAATCCTTATGTGTTGCAAATGTCAAAAACATCTTGATAGCTTCCATTCTTTCCACCGAAGCAAATGTCTCCTCAAAATCTATTCCTTCAACTTGTGAGTAGCCTTTACACACAAGCCTTTCTTTATTCCTTACCACTTCTCCATTTTTATTTAGTTTGTTTCTAAATACCCACTTAGTTCCAATCATATTTTTGTTTTCTGGTCTTGGGACAAGTTCCCAAGTCTGGTTCTTCTCAATCTGTAACAGTTCTTCTTTCATAGATTTGATCCAGTAGTCAACCTTGCATGCCTCAATCACTATTTTAGGTTCAACTTCAAAAAGTAAACATAGATTTACCTGTTTTTCAACATCTTTCCTTCTTTTCAGTACACCTTTGCTCTTATCTCCAATGATTTGATCTTCAAAATGATTCTTTTGCACATACTTAAGAGTTTAAGGAGTCTTTTCCAGAGTTTCGTCCTCTTTAATTTGTACTTCTCTTTCTCTTTCTTCTTCTTTGCAAGAAGACTTGTTTGATTCATATCCATCTACCATCATTGAATTCTTCTATAAATCTTCATCAACCTTGACACTTTCACTCTCAAAAATCTTTCTCAATTTCTTGTTGTAGCATTGGTAGGCTTTGTTTATAGTAGAATATCCAAGGAAGATACTTTCATCAAACTTTCCTAAGTTTTCTTCATCTCTTATGATATAACACTTGCTTCCAAACAATCTGAAGTACTTGTGTTACACCCCATATCTTAGTTACTAGGTTACTTTTACCTTGTAAGTATATATGATGATAAATATTTATCAGAACTTTAATATGTTCAATAGAAGAATGAAATATTGAAATGTGCATTAAGATGTTATTGCTTTTAAAGAAATGATTATGTTTTGTACTGATGGAAAATGTGAGGAATGAATATGTATTACAATGTGAATGCTTTGATGATGCAAATGATTTATGATGCTAATAAATTTCATGTGAATGACTAATTACTGTTAAGATGCACTAAGTTGAATGCAGGAACAGGTTTGAATGTTTGAAAGAAAGGGGAAGTATCACTCAGGAGAAGAACTTGGTCTAGTAACCTTTAATTCAGCCTTACTAAGCATACACACACTCACACCTTAGTTGGTCAAGTAGAGTCGATTTAGTTTGTGAATCAGGTAAGTAAACCCTTGGTTATATAATTGGAGAGATTGTATGGTCATCTTTGATTGATTATGGTTTTGATTTTGATCTTTGATTTTGTGATTATTTCTCTGGTTGAATCACATGTTTGAATCTTTGTATTGATTTTGAGTTCTTCATTTATTTATGTAAAATGATGATTAAATATATATAATGTATATATGTGTGTGTAAAAATGATAACTCATGTATAATGAATGCATATGTGCATGCCTATATAGGAGTAGGAATACTTATGTGTATCCATGCATGAATACATAATATGCATCAAAGTACTAATTGCACATATATCATGGATATATATATGTATATATACATTTGGTATATATATTTGTTGGTCATTGAATAGGTAGTAATATGTGTTTTTATAAAGATATTAAAAACAATGTTATATATATAATAACATATATACATATTTATTAATATACTTATATATTCATGTATATATATATATATATGATTGTTTTGATTATATGGGAAAAATAGGTTTTGAAGGGACCTAAAACCCTTTACATCAAGTTACATCAAAATGTTACTAAGAAAGGAAAAGGAAAATAAAAGCACCAGAAAAAACCAATAACCAAAAAACAACCAACAAACAACAACAAAGTAGCAAGATATAAGAACAAAAACAAACAATAAACAAGATAATTACTTTAAAATTTTCAAAGTATTGACCACCTCAATCTCCTAATAGTAGTGCGAGTTAACCATATCCATCAATTCTTGTTTTTCTTCTTCAAAATACTTCCTGATACTATCCCTAGTTTTTGTGCATGGGCCTTTAGCCTTCTCTTTGGCATTCTTCTTACCCTTCCCCTTGGAAGTTTGATCATTCTCATACAACTCTGCAAAATACATTTGATCCTCTCAAAGCTAGCTGAGTTTTTCAAAGAGCACCTTGAGAGAATCCACACTATTTTTGACAGAACTATGGCTAATCTACAAGAGTTCTAATATCATCGTTATTTTCTATAATCTTACACTCTAAGACACCAAGATGAATTTTACACCAAGATTTGAAATCAAAAAATGAACATTCAAGGTTCACTATCCTCTCAATGAGAAAATCTGTGGATGGCCCTTTTGGATGAGTAGCTAGATTCTCCTTCAAGCCTCTAATTTTAATGTTCACCTTATTGAACTCCTTCATCACCCATTTGGCCAATTTGAAGGTACAAGTGGCGCCAACTATAGCCATATCCAATAACTCAAACATAGAAGTGTTATCATCACCAAGGCAGGAGAAATCCTTAGACAGAGGATTACAACTTGTTATTTTTGGCTTTTCCAAGGCTAGATTCTCACCCACAACCACCCTCACCTCCTTCTCAACTTGCACATCCTCGATAACCTTATCACCCTCAACATTAGCCTCATGAGGAGGTGTCTGCTAAGTAGAAGAATCTTCAACAAAAATGACATGCTCATCCTCCCTATACCAGTTTCTCATGCTCATCCTCCTCGCACCCTTTCAACACTGCCTTGTGTAACTTAGCCAGTCTCTTAGAAGCCCTCCTGTGAAGCACCATATCCACCTAGTCCTCCAATTGAACCAAATTCACATACTCCTTCTAGAATCTTCAGATTCCAAAACATGCAACTCTACCTTCTTTTTAGATTCCCACCGAAGAGGCCATCCAAATTCTCCTCAGACACATCCTTTTTAGACAAAGACCCACCAGAATATGTCCCATGAATTATCAGTCTCTTGGTAGGACCCTTCTTCTTCAATGTCCCCTTATTTCTTTCTTTAGAGGGAGATTCAACTGGGGATGAGGAGGCCTCAACAATGTTATCATCAACCACCTTCCACTCATCATCCCTATCATCATCAAAATTTGAACCAAAAGAAAAGGATTCATCACTAATGGCCTTCTCTTTTCCCTTAATAGACTTGGTTGAGGTGTTAGCTCTCACATGCTCCATAATGAGCAAGATGAGCCCTTCATGGAATACAAGAATTCTATGATTCTTGAGGTGGGAATAGACCGAAACCTCTAGGGATGAGAGGAGGAAAAATGGAAAAAGAAACATGCAAATCATGTCTGAAATGATTGAGCAGAGTAAAATGATGCCCTAGGATAGTAGAAAACTGGCCATTGAGGGTTACATACCACATTAAAACTTCTGCCACATCAATCCAAATGCACTTAAGCGAGAGATGGTCATAGCCCCAAGAGGGAAGCTTCACCAGGTTGTCTTTCTCATTACCCTGAAATAATTGATCTATAGCATCTTCACTACTCTTCCTTTCTTTGTAGAATTTATGCCCCTCTGTCGGCAAGCCAATGATGAAGGAAATGAAGTCTTCAGTAATGTTAAATTCAATCTTGTCCACCTTTAATCATATGTTATTCCAGTAGCGAATGAATTTATTAGAGGCTTCATGATCAAAACCATAAAGCCTCTCCAAATAAGGCATGAAATGCCCATGTTTAAGAATCTACCAAGCTCTATGTTTGTTTTTCCACTTATCGCAAGAGATGGGTTCAAGACTGCTTCTATCCTTGCCCATTTCAACAAGGCAAAACACCAGAAACCAGAGCCCAACAACACTTATGAAAATACAAATGAACACAAGGTTGCTCCAAAAACCACCCATAAAGTGTGGGATATGCGAAGGAGAGATTATTAAAATGATCACCCCATATCAAAAATCCAAATCTAGCTATTATATCGTAATAATCGCTTATCTCTCTCAAGAATGGAAGAGTACTCCTCCCATGGCTTAAAATTATTAAGACTGACAGCCTCACTTGCAAAAAAATCAGCTAGGGAATTACCTTATAAGTATGAGAGACACAGGTCTCTTCAAAAGATTTCAACATCATGATAGAATCATTAATAAGATTCTCGATCGTCCAGCTAGTATTTTGCATTCCATTCAAACACTTGACAATGTTGAGTGAATCAACCTCAACCCACACTTTAGAAGCACCCCTTTCCAATGTAGCTTTGATGTTGATGTAAGCAGCTTTGGCCTCAACGCAATGATTAGTCTAGTTGGTTGTTATTATGATGTGTTTATATATTTATTAATTGGAAACTAATACATTTGATATACTTGAAAATATATATATATATATATTTATATTAATATATATGTGTATATATATGCTATTTATAAATATATTGATTAATGTTTGAATAGCATGACAGACTGGTATACAAGTGAGCAAGGAATCAATGGAAAATGCATAAGGAAGGTATGTTATGCAGTGTATGAACTAAAGTTAAGTACTGCACATAGCATAAAGTGAATTCTTAATGTAATGATGCTTATTGAAGGATATATTTATATTGCTATTATCTTGAGAATAGAGGCAACACATGGATAAGTATTGATCTTAGAGGAAGAAGCAGGCGGGCTTGAGGGATAAAACTAGAAAGGAAGGATTATCAATTGGAGCTTTTGTACAGGTACGCTAACTTCTATTTCATTGTTCTTTATGTTTGAAAGGTTATTTATTATTGATTGTCTTATTTGAAAATGATGGATTTAAAATTCATATAATGCTTCGGTGATCTTACATGTTCTTGATTGAATCTTGTTTTGGTAAAACCTCTTTATTTGGGTTGTTGAATATATATCCTTTATGGTAATTTATATGATTGGGTTTCTATTTAAACTATACATAGTTAGTCTATACTATACATATGTAGAATGCAATGTTAAATGTTGAATATATCGATGTCTTGAGGTAACTTGAATTTGTTAGCTTATAATGCTAGGAAAACCTTAGTGAATAGTGAAGTTAGCAATACAACGGTAATGATGGTATGTTATTGTAAGGTAGGGGGACCAACCACACCAAGGCTCTAGGTCACAGAGAGTCGAGAGCGGAGGGCTTCCCTATCTTACCTCAAGCTAAGCGGGTGTTTAGGTCAAGGATAGAGAATGAAGAGAACTCTCAAGCGTTTTTGTCACTTTACTGATTTGAATAATTGGATTAGACTAGACAAGATAATTTTTGGAATCTGAATTGCACCTTAGATAGCTCTCTACCTGAGGAAAACAACGTGGGTCAAGGATGACAGTGTAGCGCGTTGGAGTCTCTCTGGGGTGTTGGCATTTGTACAACCAAAAAGTGAAAAGTATAGTATGGAAAGCCAAAAAAACTACTCACATCCAAGATGATAAAGTTTTAAAAAATGGGAAGAATAATGAAGTACAATAAATGACTAAAGAAATGATAAAGGAGATAGAGAAAACAAATGTAATAAGGTTCATCTCACTGAAATTCCAACTCACTAGCAAGCTCCACACACACGTACACCTACACATAGCTAAGAGGGAAAAATGTTGGGCTATATAGGGGTTTCCCTTAGTCAAAACCTTGCTTTGGTGTTTCCACCTCCATGAACAACCAAGATAGCCATGAGATAGAAATATGATAAAGTAAATAATGGAAAGGAATATTGAACAATCACAACAACGTCATGCTACGTAAATCAAGAAGTAATATCACCTTCTCAATAAAGGCGCCCTCAAGCATATAGAGGACAATGCAAACTTGGTAAGGTCTATGTTGTCGCAAAAACGAAGTAGTCCCTCGGGACACCAAGTCACAACTCCAATGGTGGCAAAAGTGCAACAAGATGGATGGAATTTCTTAAGGAAAATGTTGTGAATTGCTAAGAGAATGAAGTTGAATGCTCAAGAGATTGTAGAAGTATGAATGAATGTGAAATGGATACGTTTGAAGATCAAAATGGGAGGGAAGGAGCCATTTTTTAGGCCGGTTGATCAACACAGAGGCGTTACATTTCATACCCAATGGAGAATGTAATATCCCAGTGGACTCCAAGGGAAGGAATCTGTCAGGGATTGTAGATTGTTGTGTAGACATCCGCGCACTGCGCTTGCATCCTGGACAAAAATTCCCCCACCGACACAAAAGACAAGCACCAAGTGGATGCAAGGAAGATGGGTGGAATTTTGCATTTTGGTTTGATCTTCTAAGGTGAGGGGATGCAAAAGGGGAATTTACACAGGGGTTGCAAATTCACTCCTATACATTTTTCCCCCACTTTAGTGAGCATGAGTGTCATCCAATGTTTGGTAAAGTACATCAAAGAGTTTAGAAATGTATACCTGAACTATCAAGGAAGCAGACCACAATCTGCCGATCTCCAAAGCATGGGATAGGAAAATAGCTCCATAGGTACTCTCTCTTGAGGAGGCTCAAACAAAGGACTTTGTAGCTCCTTAGAACTACAGAGTTGAACAAAGTACACCGAAGGCCCATAGACCAATGATGGACAGATCACACAAGATGCAAGCGCTTCACAGGCCCTCAAAACTTCAAAGAAGGTTCCCCCCAGGTACTCTCTTGAAGGAAGCCCAGTGTGAGGGGACCCCATAGAGTTGTACTAGAAAATAGCTTCACAAGCACACCTGCAAAGCAACATGTTAATTTGTAGATAAAACATGTTAGAAAACAAAGAGCAGCCACGCAAGAAAAGAAGAAAATAGTCACAAAGATAGTGAAACAATTGAAGGAAGAGATTTCAAAGGGGTCCCTTGTGAAACCTTCAAAAGAAAAGGGGTCCACTCAAGGGATGCACTATTTGAAAGTGAGAGAGCATTTTTCAAAAATCAATTCAACATCAAGGAATCCTTATGAAACATGTTCACTTCATCAAGGAATTCGAAAGGAAGAAAATGCCCCATCGTGAGGGGAAGGTCGAGGCTTCTCCCACAGGAGAAGTTGCTCCCTCCTCAAAGGAATTTTTTTCAAGTTCTTTCTTTGCAAACCCATGATGAAGGAAACACGTTCTGCTAAGGGTCCTTGTTGAGAATACAATTTTTGAAAAATGATTTGAAAATATTTTCAAGAAAAGATTCATTGGCCATCGAATGCATTTTCTGAAAATAAAAATTGACATGATAGCCCCCCCTTAGGATGGTGCGTGCTGAACACAGAGGCATGTGACATCTTGAGGAGAGAAATGAAACAATAAAAAAGTGATGTTGTGGACCACAAGACATAGCGAGATGTCACAGTGGTAATTTTGTCATGCATGTGAGGGACAACACATAAGCACCACAACATCACAAAGCAAGCACGAAAGATAAGAGAGCAACAATGTAAAGAAAAATAGTAACATCACAAACAAGGGACACAAGGGCGATCTAATATTTCTGGGGCAGAGTTGCTCATAAATATATATACGTATAATAGTAGTATATAAATGAATTGTCATCAACCCTCTACTATATTAGACCATATGAAGAATGCATGAGAAAACAAAAATAAAAAATAAAAAAATGGGTCAACATGGAAGGGAAGCCTAAATGCCCCCAACACTTTGCATCGCCCCCAATTATTGAAAACCAATACTCATAATAGAGGAAGAATGATGCCACAAATATAGGATGTTTTACAACACATAATCACTCCTGTATCCAAGCACCTATGAGGGTAACAAGGGTCATCTAGGAGCACATAATGCAAGAACGGGGGAACACAAACACACACACAGACACACTCTACACTACAAATAAAAAAGAGGCTCCCCCCTAACACTCATCAACTAAGAGGTCATTGGTCTCCCAATCTAGATCATTATATGGGGAAGGTAGACAAGCCTACAAGGGCAGAATATCAAGGGGGGAACCCTTTGACCCTCCTACAACAAGAGCCAAGGAAGAAGGCCTCGCGAGGTCTTCTTTACTTGGTTCTTGTGGGGTAAAGGTCAACGACTTTGCGAAGATCGCTGAAAGGGTCAAGACCTCATCCAGAGAGTTAAAAATGCACTTCACAGGAGTTTCATGTGTTTCCTCAACAGATGAGGGAGGTGACACCTAAGATTCACTACTAGGCTCACTGAGTGACTCGAGAGCAGTGACAAACTTCAAGGACACCGAAATTTATTTCGTCACTAGGATGGAACATGATAACACAGAACCACCCTCTGAAGAAGGTGGGCTCCTCTTTTGCCACCCATTACTAGCAAGGCCATTCTCAATCTTTCGCTTCATCAGAGGATGCAGGATCCCCACAAACGAGGAAGAAGGTGTGGAGGAGGAGGATAAAATTGTGACAGACACCACCAAGGTGTTCAACATGTCCAAGGAATTTGATAATGGTGGGATGTCTAGGAGGGACATCAAGAAAGGAGGCTCGACCGAAGGAGAAATAAAAACCTACACCTTTTTAGGGTTAGGGGCATTTACACTCGTAGTAGGAGATGGAAGCAACACTGAGACTGATTGAACTGGAGAAGAGGGGACAAGAGAGGACACAACATCAGGCCCTAAAAAAGGGGCAGTTGACTCCTCTTCCTTCCTTTGCAAAGTGGCCTACTTAGTAGCCATAGCCAAAGCCTTTCGCCGATGCTTACAGTCATGGGTAAGGTGGTTCCTACGACTTTGGGAACTAAAGGCCAAGAGTTGAGATGGAACCGAAGGATCTTGCTTGTCCATAGGGGTGTCCATCATGACCATTTTCGGTGGAGGGATAGACTCTTGGATGGGAGCAGGAGGGAGAGACTAAGAGGAGGTTTGAGCAATAGCAAGGGGAGTCAGATCTAGTGCCTCAGCTGCGGGCCTCTTCCCATTCACTACTTTGGGAGTAGGAGCGGTAGGAGGTCGCAAAGGTTGAGACATAGAGGACTCCCCATAGTTAGCCTTCCTCTTACCATATAGGTAGGGCCAAGGCCCGAGAGGCAAGGTACGAAGGTCAGATATCTAAATCTTGGCTTTACGTCAAGTAGGTACCATCAAAATTCTTATGTAAAAACTAGGAGTAGTCATCCAAATCCTCTTCAGGAAGGGAGATGTGGCACCTTGAGGATGGGTAGACTTCTCCTTTCCCTTCTGAGAGGAGGAGGAAGCTTGCTACTGCACTACCAGAGGATTCACTTTCGATTGTCCTTTGCCCCCAATTTTTTACTTTACGTAGTTTTAGTAAAGCAGGTCCATTCTAGGAGGGAGCATACCAATCAAGGTGGGACAAAAATGATCAAGGGAATAACCTCCACAGGATACCAATGGATGATATCCAATGTCATGCACATGCATTGCACCTTCGTGAAAGAACTTTAAACAATTTTGAATAATGGTTGTGATTTCGTACATGGAAGCTAGTCATAGGATGCCCAACTTCACCCAAAACATATTGGATTTTGGAATGACATCGAAAGTTGTATCCATATCCCTAGGTCCAACTAAGACAAAAAGAGTTATAGAGCCATATGGCTTAAGAGAGAGACTGTCATGCATATGTATGATAGATTTTGTTTCTTCATATTCCTCCCTCTGCAACAAATTTATTCATAATGTATCCTCCATAACAACATTTACTCGGATCACGAGGTCAACTAGGACTCCTCTCAAAATGTTTCCATTGAGGTGAGCATGAATGTATAAAGGAGATGACTTATTTTTCAAGGGAAATTCCTACAAGGTGAAAGTCACATATGGAAAACTAGTTGCAAGCTACGGGGGAGGAGTAATCAAAACCATGTTAACATACATCGAGGGGTGAGGAGAAGCATCGAAGGAGTCAATAATCAAATTCACAAAATGGGATAGAAATGGGTTCGTGTAAATATGCAACTCGCTATTGGAATTCACTACCAACTTATTCGTGTTTTATTTCTTCCTATCGAGAAAGATGGTATCATCATTGATGCGATCCTATATCTCACAAGATAGGCACATGCAAAGCTTGGTATCATGCCCGTTAACACAATGGTATTGAGAAAAAAATTCACATCATACAATTCAAGATAAAGTTCCTTTAGAGGTTGGGGGTTTTCCAAAGTTATGATCTTATCCTTCAACAAATTTTGTAAAATGGAAGAATAAGATTCTACTAACTTCGTAAACTTCCTATTGCATTTGAGATTAGGATAGTTAGTCACAGTGACTACATTTGCAACAAATTTTCATTTTCCTAGGATGGACACAATAGACTTTCCTTCTGAACGAGAGCACAAGGAAGATCCCCTGAACTAAACTACCTTTTATTGATACTCTCGCAACATGGCACACAGATGCGTAAAGGAAGGGTATTTCATTAGGGTGAACTTCTCCTGCCAAGCTCGTTGCAGGTTGCCTATGAACACCTTTTGCACATCGAGTTCAAGAAATGGGTACAAGATCTATGAAAATAGCACTTGGTATTGCACTATGAAGTCAATTATCTTCTCATTATCTCCCTGCTTACATCGAACGAGATCTAAGAAGGTCATCTTCAAACCGATGTTGGCTTGGAACTGATGGAGAAACTGATTGATGAGTTGATCAAATAAGAATATAAATTATTAGGTAAGGAACAATACCACTCAAGTGTTGTGTACTTGAGAGATCAAGGAAAGAGTTTTTTCATTAGAGCATCGTGATGAAAAAAATTCGTACACATAGTGTTGAAGGCCGACACATGTGCTTGCAAATCGCCTTTAACACCATACTTTTCAAACTTAGGAATCTCCATTCCCTGTAGGAAGGGAGTACTTAGAATTTCCACCGACAATGGTCTATGTTAGAAGAAAGGTTGCAAAATAGGTTGAGCAGAGGCTTGGGAAAGGATTTCCAACTAGTTTTGCATCCAACCCATGTTCTGAAGAAGAGCATTCAAAACAGGGTTGGAGGATGAAAAAGTCCTAGTGGAACCTCCCCCAGAACCACTGCCACCAAAACCACCTCTGGAGCCACCATCGTGACCATTGCCAGAGCCACCACCACCAATAGGACATCCACTAGAGCCACCTCCACTACCGAAGCCACCACCATGGCCTCCACCAGAGCTACCTCCACTAGCACCACCTCTACTACCAAAGCCGCCACAAATCATTCCACCAGATCCCCCATCGCCAGGGGCAGTAGGAGGAGTGAAGCTTAAACCAAGGGGTATTCTACTCACCTTGGCAGTGTTAGGATTTTGAGAAGTAGAGGAAATGCTAATTGAAGGGCCTATTTCGATCATGCATACATACATGGTAAGCATCGAGAACCTCTCCTTAGGTAGTTCCCAATATAGTCTTATATGAGGGGATATAGGCTTTGGTTAGATCATTAAGGCCACGTAAGAACTCTATACCTATCCAATCGTTTCCTAACAAATATCTCACCTCACTAGTAAGTCTAATAGCTCTCACCATGTTCGGTGATTTCTCCAAATGATTCACAAGGTCTAACAATCTGTTATCCAATGCCAAAAGGTTTTATGTATGGATATACAAAACATCATCCTCATCCATTGATGAAGCCATAGGGGATGCTAGAGAGGTACAAGCATGAGTGGTCTCATCTATGAAACCCATCTCGTCAATAAAACCTATAGGAAAACTAGTAGTAAATTCAATAGCTAGACTAGTGGAAAAACTAGTGGTAGAACTGGAAGTGACCTTCACCTTTTCCATTGGTAGGTATCCCAAAATTCTTCTAACAACATACCTAAAAGTTGTGGATTGGGTTGTGATGCTCATAAACCTTCACAACACTCAAGTTTACAATAGCCACCAGGCGTGAGGGAAAAAGTCTCAACACAAACAAATGGATAGATGTTGTTCATGTCAAGTTTAGAAAAATGTAAGGGATGGGCCCAACCACACCAAGGCTCGAAGTCACGGAGAGTCGAGAGTGGAGGGATTCCCTATCTTACCTCAAGCTAAGTAGGTGTTTAGGTCGAGGATAGAGAATGAACAACACTCTCAAATGCTTTTGTCTCTCTATTGATCCAAATACTTGGATGAGACTAGATGAGCCAGTTTTTGGAATCCAAACTATACCTCAGACAACTCTCTATCCAAGGATGGTAGTGTGGGTCAAGGAAAACAACACAGGTCAGGAACAACAGTGTGGGTCACTGGTGTCCATATGACCAGAGAGTGAAAAGTATAGTATGGAAAGCCAAAAAAATACTGAAATCCTATGTAATAAAGTTTAACAAAATGGGTAGAATAATGAATTACAATGACTATAGAAATGATAGAGGACATAGAGAAAACAAAGGTAACAAGGTTCAACTTACGAAAATTTTAGCTCACCAGCAAGCTCCATGTACACATACACTTACACACAGCTAAGAGGGAAATTTTTTGGGTTGTATAGGGGTTTACCTCAGTCAAACCCCCGCTTTGGTGTTTCCACCTCCACGGATGACCAAGAAAGCCACGAGATAGAAATGCGATAAAGGAAATAATGGAAAGGAATACTGAACAATCACAACAATGTCATGCTACATAAATCAAGAAGCAGTATCACCCTCTCAATTGAGGTACCCTCAAGCACGTAGAGGAGGATGCAAAATTGGTTAGGTCTACGCTAATAAAACAATGAAAAAGCAGTCCTTCGGGACACCAAGTCACAACTCCAATGGTGAAAAAGTGAAACAAGATGGATGGAATTGATCAAGGAAAATGTTGTGAATTGCTAATAAAATGAAGTTGAATTATCAAGAGATCGTAAAAGTATCAATGAATTTGAAATGGATGCATTTGAAGATCAAAATGGGAGGGAAGGAGCCATTTTCGGGTTGGTTGATCGACACAGAGGCATTACATTTCATTCCCAATGGAACGTAATGTCCTTGTGGAATCCAAGGGTAGGAATCTTTCAGGGATGACAACACACCACGTAGACATCTGCACGCCATGCTCGTGTCCCCAAAAAAATTCCCCCATTGACACAAAAGACAAGTGCCAAGTGGATACAAGGCAGATGGGTGATGTGGAATTTTGCATTCGGGTTTGATCTTCTAAGGTGAGGGGATGCAAAAGGGGAATTTACACAATGGGTGCAAATTTTCTCCTATATAGTTATACATGTCGTCGTTGATAGGATATGACATCATGAAAACCATATTGATAATCTATACTTGATT